>NW_020769311.1:22192470-22227309 GCF_900518735.1 Pseudonaja textilis | reverse complement strand
TCTTCTTCTTCTTCTTCTTCTTCTTCTTCTTCTTCTTCTTCTTCTTCCAAGATACACATAGAGTACCTGAAAGAGATAATGGACTTCAGACAAGCTCTTCAAACAGAATATTTTTTCCAGATATAATGGTTTAGAGGGCAAGGAGTAAATGGGAAGATAGCGTCAATAATTTAGTTGACTGAGGACCATTATTTAAAAATATAATCAGATGAGCATGTAATTGCTCTCTTATATAATTAATTTATAGTTTTACTGTAAGTTAGCTGACAACAGTTATTTTCCCTATAGTAGATTTGATGGATATTGACAGAATTTGCTGATAATAAGTATTTGATTGAAATGCATCGTAGTAACAAAAAAGCATAATGAAAGTTTTTTTTGCAAACATAAGAAAGGCCTATCTCTATGAGCTATTTTGAGCTATCTCCTTCAGGCTAGACTAAAGCAAACCTTGCCAGGAACAAAGAGTAACCTTGCATCCAAGTTGTTGATCTTCCAGTGCCTTGGGTAGGATGAGCCTAGCCACCAATCAGCTATGATTTTCTGTCACAAAGTATAAAATCAGGCAACAGAATATGACAGCAAGTTTCACCAGAGGCAAACCTGGCCCTTTCGGCTGTGGCCCTACTGCAGCCAGTCCTCTGAAGAAAAGAGTAAACCTGTTGAAGAAGGATAATTTAAAAGTTTGCAGCAGGCATCACTAACAGACATATGGTTAGATTGGGTGATAAGGTTCCACTTCAACGTAAGCTACCTTGTCGTTTTGGAAATAGATACGTGTAAAGGTTGCTTGACTACAAGTTAGAGGCTGCTGGTTTCAATTTTCCACTTTTCCCCATTAGATCTTGTTTTAGCAAGCTAAGCAATTTTTTCCCTCAAACTATTTAGACCTGGAGTGTCAAACTCTCAGCATCATGTCATCATGTGACATATCGTGACTTTTTTCCCCTTAGCTAAACTGGGGGGATGGGGGTGGCCAGCACATGATGCAACCAGTCTGCAGGCCGTGAATTTGACACCTCTGATTTAGACTTTCTACATCAAAATTAGTCCCTTGAATGGTGCCCATGGATGTGACAGACTAGAAGCCATTCACATTGTTTCAAGTCTAGTTCAACGTAGCCTAATCAATGTTTCTCAATCTTTACTTTAAGAAGTGTGGATTCAGTTCCTGGTTGATAGATTCTGGGAGCTGCAATCTTAAAGTGGCCCAGGTTGAGAAATGCTGTTCTTGATACCTCATTTTGTACTAGTTTCACAATACTTTTCAAGGATTTTTTTTTCATTTATTTATTGCTAATTTAATAGGATGTCTTTTGTTGTGTGCCATAGGAATCTCATGATATGACTTGACATGATGGCAGCCCAGAATTGGAGCAGATTGTAATAACCTAAATGAGAGCTAATGTAGATGTGAATCATTGCAAGCAGATTATCTGACTTCAAGAAAAATACTCCTATTTTTCTAAAAATACTTCAGGCAGTTGGTGTATGGGTGAAGGCATTCCTAACCACAGCTGCAGTTTGAACTGCCAGCAAAAGTAAAGCATATCTCCAAGCTGCACAGCTGAATGTTCAGAGGGAGTGTATATGTGTGTGTGGTGGTGGGGGAGTTGTCACTGGTGTCTGGAATATCACTGTCTGTGAAGTGGAAGTATTTTCCCCATCCCAGATATGCAGGGACTACTTTGTAATTATCTAGTGGAAATAGGAAGGTTCCCTTCATAAACTCATGAACATTTTCTCCATCTAGCTACTTTGTATGATCCTAGTTTAACTTCAGCAAATGAGGATTAAATTAAATTCTGCCTCTGGAAAATGAATGTAGTGTATGCTTAAGCTGACAGGAGCAGGATTTTGTATTTACTGCAGTATTGTCATTCTTGGCGTTACTGTGTACAAATAGCTGTGCTGTAAGTCTTCACCGTCATTTCATTTTCTTTCCCTTTGTTTTTGAGATTCAGGGTGTTTTTTTCTTTCCTCTCTTGTCCTGACTGCCAGATTTCTCTGTAATTTTTTTCCTTTCTGCCCTCCCAGCTTTTCATTACTGTCATCTTTTTCCCAGCCGTTGAACCCTTGGTGTTTTTTTTAATTGACAGATGGGGTTTAAAAGCACATTTGAAAATGCCAGTCTTTTTAAATAGACTCCTGTCTCATCAAAAGATGTATAGCAACATTCCATTAGAGCAAATCATTTGAAAATAGATTGGGCTTTTAGTAACTGTGGTTGTATTTTTATAGTTGGGCTATTCAGCAAGGTTTTCCTATTGCCCTTCGTCTCCTTTCTCTTCTCTTCATGAAAGAAGAAGGGAAAAAAATACATTAAAGAAAGATTTTATATCATATTTGTTTTGTTTCGATTTTCCCCCCTTTAAACCTCTCATGCAGCTTATTTCTACAATTCATTCTTTGTTGCCAGGGCATGAAAATCTTGAAATGAAAGAGGTAATGTAAAATGCAAACACATACATGGACGAAGAAACACAAGAGGAAAAATGGCATTACTCTGCCCACTCTTCTGCCTGGCAGCCTCAATTTCTGTGCCTTCACAATTTACCTATGGACAGCTAACCTTTGGCTTTGCTACTAGCATTATATATAAGAAAAAGCTTTGATGTATTGTCCCTGGAAGAATAGAGCAAATAATCACAATTTCTTTAAGCATCAATAAAATATTTTGGTTCTCCTTGTTTCATTGGCCTCATAAAATTCCAGCATTAATTACTACTAGAATATTCTTCCCAGTTGTATTCCTGGGTTTCAGAGCTTTCTGGGATGGATCCCCTGTATTATGAATTTTGTATTGCTCCGTGCATTTGTTCAGATTCATACTGAAGTATTGATGCCGCATTTAGCTGGCTTACATAAAATTGTCAATTTACTGAGGAGTGGCTCCCAAGAATGGCAAGGATTGGCATTTATTCAAAATCAAAACTGGTAGAGAATCTGCTGACAATCCTACCAGTTTCTACTTTCCCTCAAGCATCCAAGAAGATAGTACAAAGTTAAAGAGAATTTTCAGTTCACATGTTCTGCATGTATGAAGAACAAAGACCCTCAAATGGTAAAGAATGACTGCTTTGATTATGTTGCGTAGCCATAAACAACAAAAATGAATGTTAACGGTTCCTAGAAGTAGTATTTCTTTAGATGTAACACACCATTTGCTATTGGAAAAGTATTTCCATATGTTTTCTTCAGGATAATTAGGGGTTGGAAGCTAAAACATATAAAGAACAGTTGCAGGAACTGGATATATCTGGCCAGTGAAAACAATGACTAGGGGTAACATGATAGCAATGTTCCAATATTTTTAAGGGACTGCCACAAAGAAGAGGGAATCAATCTATTTTCCAAAGCACCAGAATGCAAGGCAAGAAACAATGGATGGCAACTAAACAAGGAGAGAATCAATCTAGACCTAACTAGAAATTTCCTGACAGTGAGTACAATTAACCTAGCTTGCCTCCAGAGACTGTGAATACTCCATCACTGGAGGCTTTTAAGAAGACAGCCACTTGTCTGGAATAGTATAGGGTCTCCTGCTTGAGCAGGGTAATGGACTAGAAGACCTCCAAGATTCCTTCAAACTCTCTTATTCTATTATTCAATATCTTAAAGGCCAAGTCGTCATTACCATTTTCAGGAATAGATACTTAAACATTGAACAGAAAACTTCTGCGCTACTCAATGCAATAGTCTACCACAATTTCCGATGCTAATAATTCCTAATTTTAAATAATAAGGCCTTTTTTTGGAATATCTTACACCCAGAGAAAACTACTCTATAGTAATATCTATGCTTAGATATTCCAAGGCAAAAATGTGGCAAAAAAACCAGTAGTATTTTAAACTTTCTTTTAGTAAAGATTTTGAGTAAAATCAATTGATTTCTAAACCAGTTGGTGAAATAGGATTAAACTTCACAGTTGGGGATGTGAGTAATGTTGCTGAGGTTAAGTGAATCTTTGGCAGATAAATCAGGTATGCTTAACTGAGGGTCTTTCAGAAAATGTATGTGGAAACAATGAAGCCTTGGTCTGTCGATCTTTCTCAGGATGGTTTAATGAAGATTTCTGGTAGCAGGCAAAAAGTTACAAATATTAGCATGTAAAAGTATACCTGTCAGGAAATTTCTATTTCTAGGTTGACTAGTTTCCACCCTTCTAATATATATTCTAAATAAAACTGGATTTTACCTGCTCAGTTTTTGAGTCCTGAAATAAAAGCAGCCACTGAAACTTTAACAAACAATGATGTAGAAATGGTGTGGCAACTATGCTTAAAGGCCTCTCCTTGTTGTCTTTCCAGGCATGCAGTGGAATGTTCATTTTAATGAACCTCAACTATCTGTGTTAAAGGCTTACAGCAGTGTGGACAAACTGACAAAAGAGGAAATACTATTTATTGAGAAAAATAATCTACTTTTTATGAATTCTAAGAATTATAACTCTTAGAGAATCCTGCAGAAGTGGCTTCCCTAACTCTACTTCCTTCTGTGTTTTCTGAGTTCCTTCCCTAATTTTTCTGAGAAATTGTGGGTTCTCAGTTGGATGTGATAAATCATTTATTGGTTGTAGAAAAAAAAAAATACACTGAAGGATGATTGCCTACAATTAGATGAAGACAACTTTAATGAATCAGCATAGAATGCCTTTTTTTCTTTTTTTTTTCTTTTCTTTTCTTACTACAGCTCAGTGTCTTACTTTATAATTATCTTCAAACTCCTAGGGAGAATTTTGTTGGCCTTTAAGGTATTGCAAAAAAATGGAGATGAGGAGGGGGGTCAGCTTTTAAAAGGTTCAATTACCTATTCACCTATCAATGTGTTAATCATTAAAGTGCCAGAAGACACTATTAATTTTGCAATGACGCAACTATCTCTGTAGAATTCTATCTCTTTCATTCCATTTTTCTAAGATATGCAAATACTGTACATGGTTTTACATCTTCTGACATATATCTACATATATCTTGCCACTGACAGATCAACACAGCCCAATTTAGACTTCTACTGGGAAACAGTGAATGAATGGGAAAAAGAAATGGATGGAAGAAATAAAAATCTTTCTATATGGGATGGTGCTCTGTAAGACTTGAATAATGTAGAGGGTCTCAGCTGAGGGAGGAGCAGTAATGTAGTTTATAACCCATCAGGACTAGTAACCACCAATTGCATGTTAAGGACTCTGTAAACTATTTATGTATTCTGAATCTTCTGCCACAGTTTCACTTGGTGGCCTGTAAGTTTTAGTCTTGTACATTGAGTATTAATGAGTATTACTGAGAAGAAGAGTCAGAATCATACTGAAAGATTTGTTTGACTTGGCTTATTGATCCAGGCAAATTCATTTATAGTAAATGAATTTGCCAGGATCAGTAAAAGGAAGAAATATAAAATTAGTTTATTTGGTCAAGGTTGAAACTTCTGGTAACCCTTTATGGATTTTTTGCTGACACCAGGACTGAAAAGAAGGTGATTTATAGATTTGGCTATATATTAAGGGATGGGTATGGGATGAAGAGATAATTATTTGTAGCCTTAGTGGAGGTGAAGAGTCACTAAATTTGTTTATATTTGGCATGAAGATTACATGTTCTTTATACATGTTCTTTCCTTTTTATTATATTTTTACTTTCTTCCTTTTTCTTTTTCCTTGACTTTTTATTCTTTTCTTTTAGTTTTTATTCTTTAGAAAGTTTAATTTGCACTAGATGTTATTATTATAATCAAAATTCTTAATAAAATTATATATCCAACATAATATTTTTGTGGATGAAGCCAGGATGTTTAAAATTTAATCAAAACAAGTTTTAATCTTTCAGAGAACTGCCAGTTGGATTCACATGTGTCATCATTTTGTATTCTTCCTTTTTTCCTTTCCTTTTCTGCTTTATTGTTGTGAAAGTTATTGAGTTATGATTTTATAATGTAGATTTAATATTTTTAAGAAAAATTGTTTTCTTAGGAAATAAATGTGATTAGATAGATAGATAGATAGATAGATAGATAGATAGATAGATATAGACAGGTTTGAGAATCTCTAACATTAATCTTCTAATGTCTCCAGAAAATTCTTTCCTTCCCTCTTGCAATTGCCAATATTTTCTTACATTAGCCAAATAACATTATCACCATAATTATTGCAATTGTGAAAATGCTGACGTACCTAATAATCATGTCATGAAAACTGTTCTCCATTTTACAGTGTTTTTATAAGAAAAAGCTTACCCCAGCTGATCACCACTGAGAAAAATACAGTAAATAGACTTCATATGAATTGTTTACTACTAATCTTGTTGTCAAACATTGTTACAAATGAGACCTGCCAAATACAATTGAATCTCCTGTTCGAAGTACCAACTATGCCCTCATTCTCCAATTCATTCCTAGACCCTTTCATTTTCCTTAAGGGACACATTCCAAATTTACAGGAAGTTCTCATTTAGTTGTTTTAGTGATTCCCCACCATCACCATCACCACACACACAAACACTGTCAGAATCTAAGTCTAGAAGTGAGCACTGAGTTAGCTTGCAGTGTTGCATTCTAACCACTACGTCACCACAGCTCTTAGAATTTATTCTGATTTACCTCATGAAGAACTTGTTCATGATCACAAAGCCAAGGGATGGATGAAACCCTTAACTTTGAATTTAGCTACTTTATATTGGCTTGTGATTTCTACATCAATCCATGAGAGCTTTTTAAAAATTAATTTTAAATGTAATTTTTTAAAAAGAGGTACATGTTTTTCTCCTCTTCAGTGCAGATTTTTGTATACTTTTTTTTGTACTGGACCTATTTTGAGAAAACCATTTTTTAAAAATATAATAATGTAACATATTGTCAAAAATATTAGTCTGTATACTCACTGCCTCTGATGTGTGCGCACGTGTGTGTGTGTGTGTGTGTGTATTGGTATATAAAATTGTAGAATCTGTCTGTGAAATTCAGAAAAATCAAAGGCTAAACATTTAACTTCATCTAAATTATACTTGTACACCACCCAGAGCATGTAAGAGAGTAGCAGTTTTTAAATTTGATAAATAAATCAATATGGTATAACATTAGTTTTTAAAATTGTTTTATGGATGTGATAATGCAGACCCTGATAATACTTACTGTCCCTGTCCTGCAATGGGAAACTGTACAAAATACTGTATATAGATCTGCAACACTTTAAATATTGAAAGAGTGCTACCAGGACATCCTAGGGCTATAGTAGAAAACAGACAGAAAAATATCTTAGAAAAGGGCAATTACAACTCCATAGTTTTGCCTAGAAAAGTTGTGTGTCCATGTAGTCATGCAAAACTGAGCTTAACTTGGAGTTTTTACCTTTAATTAGGTAATGTGCGTTTAACATGAGAATCTAAAATATTTTTCTCCTGTAATAATGGTTCATCTGCTTGTAAAACGTTCAGCAAGTACTGAATAGAATGCAACGATGCTGTTTCCCTTCATCCTCACAAAGTTGCAATTGAAGCCAAGGCAGCACAGTCAGAGAAAACCTCTCTGTACTCTTTTCTTGCCTTCCATGTTCCAGTTTCTTGTGTAATAGAGATAATCCCTGTTGCTTTGTTGGATCATCACAATAAATGGCTTCCGAGATTGATTAAAAACCCTCTGCACAGCTCTGGCTCAGATCAATTTTAGCAGCAGCTGCCTCTTGCTTTATATGCTGTACATCATAGATATCAGAGAAGGAAAAGACCTATTAGATCCCATCTGGCTTACTTTCTCTCCCTCCCTCCTGCTCCTCCCCCCACTCCCTCCCTCCTCTCTCTCTCTCTTTCCTCTTCTTGGATCATTCAACTCTACCTAACTCCAGTCTATTCTGAACATGGTAGCCTTACAACAGGTGCCCTTCATATGCTTTTGACTACAACCCCAGGATCCCACAACAACATGCCCTGGAAATATAGAAACTGCCATACTGGGAGATCACTCTTAGACCTCTTTTTCAGACATCCATGCTCTTAAATAGATGCCCTTCTGAGCAAAAAGATTTACTTATGGGGTACATTTAGTTGCTTGGTAGCTATTCTTTATATTCTCCTTATTTATAAGTTTCTTACTACACTTAAGTTACTAACCCTTCTTGATGATTTACATGAGAACCCCAGACTGATTCAGACTGATAGATATTGGATATGTGATGGGTCAATTTTTCAATTATCAATTATATCAACCAAAGATATCCACGGGGGTGTAGAGAGTGAGTCTCTAGGACAACTCGGCCAAGCCAGCTTGGAGCAGTCAACTCATCACAGTCAACTCATCCCAGCCCAGAGGTGGTATACAGCAGTTCTGGAGAACTGGTAGTGGAAATTTTGAGTAGCTCAGAGAACCGGCAAATACCACCTCTGACTGACCCTGTCCCCATCTATTCTCTGCCTCCCAAGTCCCAGCTGATTGGCTGGGTCTTCTTTTGTTCCCCTGAACAGGAGAACGGAGCTGGAAAGCAGGTTGCGATGGAGAGGGAATGGGATTTTGCACTAACTCTGCCCCCAGGAGTGGGGAGGGAATGAAGATTTTATAATATCCTTCCCCTGCCATGTCCACCAAGCTGTGCCCACCAAGCCATGCCCATCAATCCACGCCCACAGTAAAAAAAATTGAATCCCACCACTGCCCCAGCCAACTCACTGTGGGACAACTTGCCATGAGACAACTCTCTTCAGGACAAGAGTTACTTTACTATTGAAGAAATGGTGGGATAGAATCATTAAAAAAGGATGCAAAAGGAGGAACAAAATGAAATATGAATGACAAAAATTAAAATAGTTATTAATTATTTAAATATTTAAATTGAATTGCTGAATTGTCCTGCAAGTTGTCCCTGGCGAGTTGGCCGTGCCGAGTTGGCCATGGCAAGTTGGTCATAGCAACTTGGCTGCAATGAGTTGGCTGCAACAAATTGTCTTTCCAAGCTGGTGGCTATGGTATGTCCACTGAAGCCCTGTTCCTTTTTTTGTTCAATAAATCCTTTCCCACTGTAAAACTGTTACAATAACAGTTGAAATGAAGGAGTGGTTACTGACCTGTTTGATTGGTATGAGTCATACCAATCAAATCTTTCTGCATTGCTTGACTTTTATTTATTCCAGAAGTCTGAAAACTTTCCATTTCCTGGACAGCTTGTCAACTCAACAAATTTAAATGAAAGTGAAATTCAAAAGAGATCTTGCAAACCAGTGAAAATTAAGCAATTTCATTCACCATACAAGATACATAAGTTTTCAGCCACTTCAAATTTAATATTTTTTTCCATTTAATTTAGATACCCCTAGAACTTTTGCAGGCATTTTGGCACCAATGGCTGCTGTGTTGCTGACCTCTTCTTTCTAGTAGAATTGGCAATTTATTGGAAAGCTTTATCAGTTTCATCTTAGACTTGCCCTTGATTCAAAATTATTTATTCCTGGGTTTTGTACTATGAACCCAGCATATCTCCTTGTCTTTCGAGGAAACATATAACATTAAGGTTCTTTTCCAATGGCATTGTACTAGTGTCAGTCCTGAAATTGACCTAACCGAAGCCATTTTGACACTTCGGTATTGCCACACTGGAGCTGATGGATAGGGAAAGGGAATTTGAGATAGCTGGGGTTTTGTATCTAAAGCAAAATACTTTCTCTTGGGAACCAAGGACATTCTCACACCTGGTCAGAGGGCGGTGCAGTGATCTTACCAGGCAACCAGACAGCACTGTGATTGGACCATGTGACTGATTGTTTTGAGAAAATGACAAACTTTTATTTTTAAATAGGTCAAAACTGTGGGAACCTCCAGAGTTGCTTTTCACTAGATCTGTGCCAATATGATATATCCGATAAAGCTATTCTTTGAGGAACCTACCTTGCTTGCTATGGGTCTATTACTTGGAATCTGATAATTAGAATGTAAAGCTCGGGTGTCAAACTCATGGCATCATGTTGCCGTCATGTGACATTTCGTGACATTTTCCCCATTTATGGAGCTGGCGTGGGCATGACCTGTGCATGATGCATCCAGCCCACGGGTCGTCAGTTTGACACCCTGCCCTAAGATATTTATTTAATTCAATTAATTTAATTGTCTTAATTCATCTAATATTTCTTTATTGCTTTTTTGCAATATTTCCATAATGGGTACTATTGCTTTCAAAAACTAAAATTAATTGGACATTTTCAATTAATCATTACAATGTTTATGATGCATTTTAGAAATTCACCCTTGTAAAAGTAAAATGCAAAAGTAAAAGTAGAATGCAAAAAAAAAAATTAACTTGTAGAATAATGAAATAATAAAATATGGAAATCTCTTTCTCCCTGGTTCTTGGATCCATTTTGATTTAACAGATGATAACTATGTTTAACCATAACATATTGGTGGAAGGTCTGATACCATTTTTCTTAACGCTGTGTAAAATGCTTTCAGAAATTACAAGGTTTGGATGTGATTCTTTTTCTTCATTTACATAGCATTAGAACAAATTCAACTTAATAAATTAAATTTGACAGATGATTAGTCTATAATGTGGTACAATCACTTCTGGTATTTGAAAGAAAAATGAAAAATGGACAAGGTTTTTAAATCCGAGAGACCTGTTGGGCAATCCCTTGAACTTCAGAGACATTAGGATATCAGGATAATTCTCTCTGTGTGTGTCATGTACAGGTTAAATCATCAAGATAGAAACCAGGAGACTGTGAGATCTAGTCCTGCCTTAGGCACGAAACTTACTGGGTGACCATGGGCTGGTCTCTTTCTTTCACCTTCTCTCCCTTAAGAAGGAGGTGATGTGGCAAACCAATTCTGAAGAACCTTGCCAAGAAAATTGCAGGGACTTCTTTAGCAGTCTTTAAGAATCAGGCACAATTGAACACAAGGGAAAACATTTGAGGAAATGGTATTTTGATTAGGCATGTCTTCATTATGCAGTACATCAAAATATTTTTGAACTTTTGATTGTCCAAGAGCTACAAGTAAACCTGTCAGTAATGACTAGGTAAAAACAAGGCAACCCTTTAGTTTCAATAGAAGATAATATCTCTAGCTCTCACTAGCAGAATTTTTTCCCCTTACCTCTAGATCAATCTCTGTTTGACAAGCTTCCTCTCACTATTTTTTTGTCCTGCCCCCTGGTGCCCTCAAGAATAAGTCAATCCTTTCTTCTTTGTGACAACCCTTCAAGTATTGGAAGACAGCTATCATGTCTTCCCAATCCTTCTCTTTGATGCGTTAGACATACTTAGTTTCCTCAATCATTCATCATATGATTTAGTCTCCAGAACCTTTAACATCTTTGTTGCTGTTTTCTTCACACTTTCTGGATTTCAGCATCCTTTTTGTATCATGCTGAGCAAAACTGGATGCAGTATTCTAAGTGTGGTCTTACCAGCTTGTGAGTTTGCTTTCAGAAGTTTTATTACACAGCAAGGTAATATCATCAGTCCTGATGAGTATGGAATTTTATCCCCATTTATATATCATATCTTGCCTTACCAGTATTGATGGGGGAGTGTCTTTCTCCTTAGTAGTTCCTTGATATTATTTTCTGCTTGATTGTTTTCTGTCTGATGTTAAACCCTGCTTATCTGCTTTTAGATTGCTGGAGAGGATGTGTTCTGGTACCTTTTTCCCTTCTTGGTTTTTTATTGTCTCTTTTGAGTGGTGTATAAATGTGGCTGATTTGTCTTAATGCCAAGATTTTATGAATTCCCTAGCATTTTTGGATTTAGCTTGGTCTGGGATACCCACAATTTCCTAGTTGAAACTATGGTTGAGTTTCTCCATATGTTGTGAGATTGAGGAGTTGTTAATCATATGTTATAATTCCTAGTTGGTGTTCATGGATGTCCAACATTGTGGTTGTTACTGTCCTTATACATTGCAGATGACACTGCCCATTTTCCCTTTCTTGGGCAACTGTGTCTTTTCATTTGCTTAAGATGTTTGAGTGTTTTAGTTGATTTGTGTGCTAAGGGATGCTGTGTGGTTGCAATAGCCTGTTTGCAATAGCCTGGGAGATGTTCTTGATGTATGATGGTGTTATTCTTTTCATAGCTTGTGTTGATTGTGCTATAGTAAATTGAGTTTTCAAGCACTTTTTGATAAAGTTCATGGGTCCATTTTGCTGGAAAATGCTGTATAGCCCTTTTCTGAGATTTTGGGTTATTGAAGTATGTTTGTGCTCATCTGAGTAATATTCTTACACAGCTCCTGTTGTGGAGGTTGGATTGTTTGAAAATGGAGTACTTGGTTAGTGTGAGTTGTTTTTCAACAGACTTGCATTTTAATTTGCTGTTGTTTCCTCTGCTGATGAGGATAATCAGAAAAGAGAGTGTGTTGTTGCTTGCTTCTTCCTTTGTGAATTTTAATCCTTTTGAAGATGTTGTTGATTGTTTCATATGTCTTCTCTAGTTGTTCCTTCTTTTATTATGATTAAGTGTTATCTACATACTGGACCCATGCTTTTGGTCATATATGTAGGAGTTCTATAGTTTATAAGTGCTGCATTACAATCTCTGTTATGAATCCTTAGAGTGGTGATACCACAAGTGTTCCCCTGGTTTCTTGGCACAGTTATCCATAAAACAAAGAGATAGTGAGGAAGAAGTGAATGGGATATTTGTCTTTAGTTTCAAATTGTCATTTAATTATGATTTTTAATGCTGATAAGAAGGCTGTAGGTGAATGTGTTATAATACAACTTCTCTAACTTTAATTCCAGAGTAACTATTTAGAGGAAAAATCAGTTCTTCTTCATTAAATAAGGGAGTTAGGAGTGGAAGAAAAAAATGCTTAATCAAAATATTCCTGATTCTCATCACTGAGGATTTCCTGCATTTTTAAAAAAATGATTGTTTCATATTTTGAGTATAATCCTCATGAAACCATACATGATTTGGACATTTTTGCTCAAACACTTGTTTTAGTTTGGAGAAAAAATACTTTGAAGGTTTTTATTTTTCTTTCTTTTTTAGTGGAGTAGGTTTTGGGGGGTGGTTTCAAAGAAATGCAATAGCTAGAAATGGCTAATTCCTGTATTTCTGGGAATTCACCTGTATTGAATTAGATGATTGCAGGAATTTCAATGAATGAATGAAAAGAGGACTAGGGATGACATGATAGCAATATCTAAGGGGCTGCCACAAAGAAGAGGGGATCAGCCTATTTTCCAAAGCACCTGAAGGCAGAAGAAGAAGCAATGGATAGAAACTAATCAAGGAGAGAAACAACCTGGAATTAAGGAGAAACTTCTTGAGAGTGAGAACAATTAACCAATGGAACTGGTTGTTTCAGCAGATGTGGATGCTCCATCATTGGAAGCCTTTAGAAAGAGATCGAACAGCCAGTTGTCTGGAATGGTATAGGATTTCCTGTTTAGAGGGGGGTGGACTAGAAGACCTCCAAGGCACCTTCCTACTCTGTTATTCTGTTAGATTTTCATTCTTTTTGTTAGAAACTTCTTCCGATTATGCTGAATAGATGTAGTAAGTTTGGATCATCTAAAGGCATTGATTGGCCAGGCTGAATTCTGTCTTTGCTTCCATTTCCAACAAATGTACCCAACTAAAGGGTCTCTATGGTTTTTAAGGAGAGAAAATGAAAACTTGTGAAGAAGAAACATGTTGATGAGCAGACTTTAGTTGCCCACTTAAATTTATGTACAAAGGATGTACAAATATTCTGGATCATTTAGTGGATTATTGATTCTGAATACGGGAAAATGGAGACTCAATTCCTAAATATCTTCAATCTTGAAATTATAGCAGTTTTAGTAATAATAATAAGATAAGCTGATTAGAGATCTCCATTCTTTAACACAAATGCATGGCTACAAAGGCATAGAAATATAGGAGTTTTCATACATTTTTATCGCTTTTAATGGGATCTGCACTCCAAGGATGTGCATTCAAAGAAGCACTATATTGAAAAAAGTCTAGATATAATCTTAGTTAATATGTATCTCTTATTCTGTGCCACAGTGAAATAAAAGCTTCCAGTAGAAAATGATTGGTTAGTGATATATGAATTTACCCATTACAAGTTAAGACTATAGCTGCTCTGATCCAGGGCTGATATGGGTTTGCTTGGGTTTGGGTGGACCCATTACTAATGTTATGGCTGGTCCAGTGAACCACCAAATCCCATTCCTGGCTGGCCACCACCAATTCCCATCCCTGCCTCGGGTTTGCTCCAGCTACTACGGGTTTGCTCGGGTTTGGGCAGACCCATTGCTAATGTTATGGCTGGTTCAGTGAACCACCAAATCCCATCCCTGGCTGGCCTCCCTGGCTGGCATCTGGAGGGCCTGGGGAGCCCGGGAGAGGCTGTTTTCACCTTCTCAGAGGCTCAAGGAAAGCCTACAGAGTTTGAGGAACACCCCCCACTGTGGTCAACTAGGCCATGCCCACCCAGCAACCAGGTGGAGAACCCATTGCTGAAATTTTTGAAGCCAACCCCTGCTCTAATCTGTTCAACAAATCATGGTTAAAGTGTTTATGTGAATCCATCTCTTTCAGATTTTGTCTACTTCCTCTTTGGCACAGGGGCAGAACTTTATGTTCTGCTCATCTCTTCAGCCTCCCACCCAAAGAAGCTCATATATATTTTCATAAATCAAAGAATGATAGGATGGGAATGATAGGAATGTTGTCAAGCACTCTTTCCCAAGCTATTATTTTTAATTAATTTTGGAAGCTCAAATGGTTTCTATCATGGTTTGGGAAGGCTCAGTTTTCTGGACTATGAGAACCCTTGTGCAATGAAGATCATAAAAAGTACCATTCCTCTTTAATATAGAAGTACTTTGCTAAGGGCATTTCATTTTAATTAATGTGAAGACATGTACTTCAGGTGTGGATATATGCATAATATAAATTCTCCAAGGTAACCTACTTATAAGATGAATTTATGTTCATCCAAGGTGCCCATAAAGCCAATATATTATTCACAAGAATAGTCTGCCTTTTAATGAAAAGGCAGAAATAAAAGCAGCTGTTTTCACCAGTGCATTGCAGTCATCTATATATGTATGGCCATGGGGTTAAAATTTAATTTAAAATTAACTTAATACTCCCTAACTAAGGTTAAAAAAAACAATGGAATTTATTATGAAGCAGGAACCAGGAAACCTACTGAAACAAGACAAATCTTTGCAACTTACAGGGGGAAAAAGCAGCAAAAGAGCCAGTCATCTCTAAAAAGAGAATTCAAAATTGTGTATTCTGTAACTGAATAGGTTCAGTTATTTGTACCAACCTGCTGCCACAGGGAGTGACAGAAAGATTATAGCTCAATGTGCTGTGTGAAATACATTTTAATGTGTACACATTTTGCTATTGTGGTTAGCATCATGTCTGAACCACTACATCATGTTTAAACCATGCTTTAGTGAAATGTATTAATCAGTAAGAGTGTCAGCCCATTTAGTAGTAGCAAAGAGGTCTCTAGGCCCTTTGGTAAAGATGCTACATTTGCTTACTCAATTATTGTTTTGATTTGGATAGCTGCCCCTCTCACACAATTGACATGGAGTTCTTTATAGATGATGGCCAGCACCTTGAGAAGCAGGTCTTCATGGATTAGTGGTATTACATAAGCATGATAAGAAATCCCAAACACTGTCTGTGTTGCTACATAGTGGAGCTCCTTCAAGAGCAGCCCCATGTACAACACATTACAGTTATCAATAAAAAAGATTGTATGTAGTTCACGGTTGAACTGCTTTTCTTAACATGAGTTGAGAGTCCAGGAGAACCCTAAAATTGAACATCTACTCTATGTGGAGAAGTGCACCCACTTCAGAATTAAAAATGGAGATTTGATAGATTGAGTATACATGACATAAAATTCTTGTGTTAGCAGCCACGTAGATAGATTTTCTGCTTGATTATCTGTCTCTAACCTGGTCCTTCAGTTCTTCCAATGATGCCTGCATTGCTACCATAACAGAGCTTATCTGCTTTTAGTCATCCCTTTCTCTTTCTTTCTATATTCACATTAGAGCCTTCCTCACATACTATGTCTTAAGCAGGAGAATTTGAACCTGGTCATTTGTGCCTTTAGTGAGAACTCTGGTTCGGTTGAGTTGTTCAATCATCCATTAATTTGTTTTCTTGGATGCAAATTGTATTCTCAAAAATCTTCTCCAATATCAAATTCAAAACTGTTAAGACTCTTCCTATTCTGTTTCTTCAAAGTCTAACATTTGCTTCCGTAGATTGCCATAGGGGATACTTTGTCTATGGAGATTCTCAGTCATCCAGGTCATGGCTGCCCCAAAGATGCTTTTTCAAGACGCAACTGGATTTTTTGTTTTTCTTTGAAGACATTTTGCTTCTCATCCAAGAAGCTCCTTCAACTCTGAGTGGATGGTGGGGGAAAGGAAGGATTTTTATTTCTTGCAGACAGCTGGTCATTCGCATCCTTTTAGAGATTCATTGAGGCCACTTGGTCACCTGATCAGTGCAAATGGGCATGGGATATTTTTGGAACTGCTAAAAGGACTGTGTTGTGGAGTTATGCTTTCTGCAGGCAGTGACCCTGAGGATACACACAACCCCCCAAGTGGTCTCAATGACTCTCTAAAAGAATGCAAATGACCAAATGTCTGCAAGAAATATAAATTCTTCCATTTCCCACCATCCAATCAGAACTGAAGGAGCTTCTTGGATATGAAGTGAAATGTCTTCAAAGCAAAACAAGAAAGTCCAGTTGTCAGCTTTGAAATGCAGCTGCCACATTTTTTTTGAAGGGGGTTGGAGGAGTTGAAAAGTTCAAGGTTATTCTGTATGTCATATTAAGAAATTCCAGTTGCAGTTAAATTGATTCTCATGATTTATGAAGTGTAGAAGTGGGAGGAGAGAAGGGAGGAGAGAAGGTGGATTCTGTTCAATGCACAAAATTTTTTCACTTTGGGAAGTTGCTTTAGACATACCAGGTCTGTTTCTAAATAAATCAATTGGAGACAAAATGTCTCAGACTGATTGATATCATGGATACTTTCTGATTGCCTTACATTTATTTCCCAAAGTCCACTTTTATTTTTTGAAGGGGCTGGGCTGACACCCTGGAGTTCTTTATCCAGAGATGGAGAAAGATCAACAATCAGACGAAGTTGGAGATGTGCGGGGGGAAGCGTGTGGGGGCCCTCCCTCTGGAGCATTAATTGAATCTGCCAGCCCTTGTTTGGAGGAGATGATGGATGCTTTCAGAATGGCAGTAGGAAAAAGAGATTTGGGAGCTATACCGAAGCATTTCAACTCAAGAAGTTGTTATAACCCAGATGTAACCCAGCTGTCTGAAGAGAAATCTTTCTCTAGTCCCAGGCATATTGCTATTCTGTCAGATTGGAGGGAAGAGAGACAATTGGGGTCAGAATTCTCTCAAGAAGACACCCCCAAGATTTATCCTGGAAGTCCATCAAGGGCAGATTTACATTAACAGTTCCAGAATTTAAAGGTGACAGGTTTGGTTTCACAGTCTGTTTGGATGGGTGGAAACTTGAGACCACCCATATTCACTTACCCAAGTATCGTGAAGAACGAGGAGACTATAGAGATGCCAGTTGGAGGAAGCCAGAAAGAAGCAACAACTGAAAGAAGTATGTTGCAGCCTCCAAGGCAATCCCCTCATTTTCCAGAAGGATTTTTTCCCCCTGCAGAGAGTATTCCTCCAGGGTGGGGATTTTATCCAGGCCAGGGGTGGATTCAATGCCAATGGCAGCCAGCACCAACACAGCCCTGTTCTGAAGGGGGGTTGCCCAGACAGCAGACACACTTCCCCTCCACCCAACCAAAGAACCAGGCCACACCCATCTTCCTTCTGGCAAATGCAGCCCCAACCAGCAGCGAGGTCACAGAGACCGCTATTCCAGAGAGGCACCACCCAGCCAGGATTCAGGGGGCCTACCCAGCCTACATACTCCACCCAGCCTGTTCCTTTCATTCCAGTACAACCTGCAGGGGCCTGGCATGTTCCACCTCCACAACCACGACCCAGGCTGGACCAAATACCCTTTGAGGCCATATTTGATGGCTGCCATGAACATTTCAATTACTTCCTCACTCAAATCCGATCCCATATAGAACAACTTGGAGATCAGTATACCACAGAGCACGATTTGGTTATGGCCATAACAGTTGGGATGAATGAAGGGGATGCTTCAGACTGGGTGGCCCAACTACACAATGAACAAGCCCCCGAATTACATGATGTAAATGGATTTATTCAATTATTAAGACTCAAATTTGAAAATCCAGACAGGGTAGCAGAGAATGAAGAGAATTAATGGAAATGAGGCAAGGCAAGTGACCCTTGTCAGAATTTATTTGGGACTTTAGAAGGGTCACAAGCCACCTCATGGATTGGCCTAAAACAGTGACTTTACATTATTTTAAAAACACCATTGATCCAGAAGTAAAGAAGGCCTGTGAAATTAGGGGAATCCCAGAGACCTTACAATTGTGGTATGCCACCTCCCTCAGCTTAGATCACAGCATCAACCCACACAGGAAACCCCTTCCGGCAGCCCCACCTAAGAGAATTGTGGCTAGGAGACCACCAACTAGACCAGCCGAAACTGCTCGTACCCAACCCACCAGGGTGCTGAAATGTTACCGATATGGCCAAGCCAGTCATAGAGCAGCAGACTGTCTGGCCCCTGCTCCTGTATCACAAGCACCACAGTCAAAGTCTAATCCAGCTGTTAAGGTCAGAAGAATCAAGGAAGACCTCCAGGCAGGGGCAAGTTTGCCAAATACAGCTGGGAAAGCCCCCTCTGCACAGATGGGAGCAACGGACCACTGGACTGACACCACATCCCTGAGAACCTGACCTGAGAAGAAGACCCAATGGTGAGTGGAATCATACCTTTTACAGTCAAGGTCAAGTTAGTGGTACCAAACATGGGGGAGGCTGGGGAGTTAAAAGCTGTCATTGATATTGGGTGTTCTAGATGTCTTGTCAGACTCCCCATCATTGAACAATTGGGCATAAAGACTAACCTGCTAAAATGCCCAATCAGATTTGAGCAAGTGGATGGAACCTTAATTGGGGGCGCAGCCACTCAAATGACAGAATTGATCAAGATGGAATTAGGGCCCCATCGATAACTCATACACTTCATAGTGGCCCTCAAGATGTCAGAATCAATCATACTGGGACTTGCTTGGCTAGACAAATGGGCCCCGACGATCAAATGGGAAGATGGATTCAGAAAAATCGTCATTGGACCGGGCCCATTGCCCCCTCTTCCACCCACTACAAAGCCACCAGTCAGCTTGAACCCAGAGCCTGAGCCAGCATCCATGGCATCCCACCTTCTCCCAGATAACCCCCAGGTACCCAACCAAAACAAAGACTTGGCTGAAGCATTCAGTGAAGAAGAGTGTAGTTTTACCTCCCCATTGAGCCACTGATTGCGCCATAGAATTAGAGCCCGGGGAGAAATTGCCAAAGCCAAAGATGTATTCCATGATGCCTGCTGAAATGATTGAATTAAGGAAATACATTGACAGCAATTTGGAACGAGGTTTTATTGAGAAATTTGGCTTTTGCAGAGGTTGCTTACAATAATGCAGTACATAGCAGCACGGGATTGACTCCATTCCAATCAACACTGGAATGGATTTTGTCCCAATGCCAGAGTTACCTAGACAACCTCCCTCCTCCATATCCCTAACAGAATGGATGAACTCATTAAAGAAAGGGTGGGAAGATACAAAAAAAGCTTTTACTGAAGCTGCAAACAATTTTAAAAAACAGGCGGATAAACATAGATCCCTTCAACTGCCTTTTAAAGTAGGGGACAAAGTATATTTGTCAACCAAGTATCTTAGGTTGAAACTGCCCAGTAAGAAGCTGGGTCCAAAATTCTTGGGTCCATTTCCAATTTCAAAGAGAATCAATCCGGTCACTGTCCAATTAAGTCTTCCTCGACTATTGGGGAAAATTCATCCAGTGTTCCATTGTAGTTTACTAAAACTAGCTACTACATCAATGATAAGACCACTGCCAATTGCTCCCCCTAAACCGTTAATGGTACAGGGGGAAACACATTATAAAATTCAAAAAATTCTCAATTCTAGATTACACCATGGCCGACTGCAATATTTGGTCTTATGGAAAGGATACCCCCTCTCAGATGCTAGTTGGGTAAAGAGTTGGGATGTTCATGCTGATCAATTGGTTAACCAATTCCATGAGGATTTTCCCCACAAACCAAAGGGTCCTCATGGAGGGGGGAGAGGGGGTTAAGGACAATGTATTAACCCCTGTATGTGTTTTTTTTTCTTTTAGCAGGAGAAGTTTTCAAGGGGGGTAGCCTGTCAGCTTTGAAATTCAACTGCCACATTTTTTTTTGAAGGAGGTTGGAGGAGTTGAAAAGTTCAAGGTTATTCTATATGTCATATTAAGAAATTCCAGTTGCAGTTAATTGGTTCTCGTGATTTATGAAGTGTAGAAATGAGAGGAGAGAAGGAAGAAGAGAAGGTGGATTCTGTGTAATGCATAGAAAATTTTCACTTTGGGAAATTGCTTTAAACATACCGGGTCTGTTTCTAAATAAATCAGTTGGAGACAAAATGTCTCGGAGTGATTGATATCATGGATACTTTCTGGATGCCTTACACCAGTTGTGTCAATGTCAAATAGAAGTGGGACTCAGGAGTGGGATCCAAGAGACCCAAGACATATATTTTGATAATATGTCAAATGATTACCCAACTTGCATTGCACTCAGCAGAGTGTTTTACTCAGGAAATGTTGAACTTACAGCAAAATATTCCTTCAATGATATTTATCATATCTCTAACTAGTTCTGTGTTTGAAACTCTATAAATTAGGGAAGGGAAGGTATAACCCCCACAATCTCAACTCCATGTGTTCAGCTTCCCAGAGCCACATGTGGTTCTGCTTCATCAGTAAACCATTCTTCCAATCAGCCTCCATATTTCCATTGTCTTTCTCCCAGCTTGGAACTGAACCAGGGGGATGTTTCTTCCCACAGCACGAAACTCAAAACAATGGTCCTAACCAGCTATGTATAATTGTCCACATTTTTTCAGAAAGATCGACAGGATCAAAAAACTATTTAGTGCAATCCCTTGTTTCCAGACAGGTAGGTCCTATCTATCAGGCATTCATCAATGTAGTGGCAGATCATTTGTTCTGAAGCCTCTCTAACTGGACAAGAATACAGAGGAGTAACTTCAGTATTTGATTTTTTCCCCTCTCCATGCAAAAGTGATGATATCAATGTACTAGAGCATTAGAGTAACTGACAGGTCCTCCTTGCTCTGATAAGTTAATGAAGTGATAATGAGGCTTTGCAAGTTTTACTGTACTTTGTGACAAATTAACATACAGGAAATCAGGGAAGAAAATAAACAAGCAGAAGCTGTTCTTATTGCATGCTAGCCATTTTAGTGGAAATGTGTCTTTGCAAAAAATCTAAGGAGAAACTAAAGATTGCCTTTGTACTTGAGAGGATTTTTTTTAAAAAAGCACAGTGTATCTTATAAGTCAAAACATTTGAATTGAAAAGAAAGCATGCTTGGATAGTGACTCACTCCTGGATAACTAGTACACATAGGATTATATCATATTGGTGTAAATAAAATGGGTAATAGTTATACATGGATAGTGTTTGATCTTTTTATGTGAATATATTCAGTAATGTGTATACTGTTATGATGTGAACCTAGTTTCAAAATGACCATTTCAAACCATCATTGAAGAAAAATAAGAATATTGGATTGTCCCAAAGGTGCTTTTTCAGAAGGCAATTGAACTTTCTTTGTTCTTTTTCTTGATGACATTTCATTTCTCATCCAAGAAGCTTCTTCAGTTTTGACTGAATGGTGAATCCATTCAGTCAGAACTGAAGAAGCTGCTTGGATGACAATCAAAACATCTTTAAGGAAAAACAAAGAAAGTCCAATTGCCCTATGAAAAAGCACCTTTGGGACAACCATGACCTGGATGATTGAGAACCAGTAAGAATATTTGATATATTAGACATTTCTTTCTGTTCTTGTCATTTTCCTCTCACTAAGATGGGTGAAAAAAGGCTGATAAGAGGAGGGGCTATATGTTCCAAAGGTTCAGATTATTTTTTTTAAAAAGAACCTCACTAAAGTTGCTAAGACAAATGAGCATGAAAACTCACTATTGATCCATGATACCTACAACTTCAAAATGGGAATTGCACTTTCTGGTTGAGTACTAGGATACTATTTTGAATCCAAGATGTCATTTTTCCTTTTGACTTTAGATGATAATCCACTGCTTGGTGAAATCTTATAACTTTTGATTTAATTCAGAAACTGCTTTTGGTGCACAATGTTACTTTTTGGATATTAATAGGCAAATTACAAGATAAAGCATAGTTGCTGTACCTTCTTCGCTTGTTGTCAACTTCTTTTAAGGCTTCATTCAACTGCTGGTTCTGAAGCATTTAATGGCCTGGAAGATGAGTACTTTAAGAATTACTTCAATTTATATTACTTTATTTTTTTAATACTGAGAAACTTTGCCTGATTTTTTTGATGACCATGGAAGTGGGCATAAAACTATAGTATTTTCTATACTATTATTGAGTGGTTGAAATTCCTTACCATAGGCAGTGTACAAAGAAAATTGGACAGTCCATCTTTCTTTGATGTTTCTGCATTGGTAATTTGACTGACTAATAAGCATCATATTAGGAATGGAATGACATTTTATGTTGTGAATATAATAATTGAGCCGGATCTTTCTGGACACTTTGTGTCAAGGATTTACTTTGTTCTGGAGAAAATCAGTAATGCACAGAGGTTTCTGGGGAAAGAATAATGGTCGAGGAAGATCAGGAAAGGTATTTCATTCAATGAGAACCAAGCAGCTGTAGTCTCAGAATACACCTCAACATTAGGAAAAGCAGGTAAACGCCCATTTGTAAAGAATACTTAGTATCATTCATGTTCTGTCCTATAAATGATGATGATGATGATGATGATGATGATGATGATAGACTTTAATTACCCAAGAAAATAGATGGGTATGGAATATTTCAAGACTACCAAAGAGTTGAACACAAAAAAGGGACATTGGAAAAATATATGAAGGACAGTGAAGAAGATGCACTGATACTGGTATACCAGGCAGGTTTAATGAGTAGTGGAGAGACCAAACTGGCCTACAGGAAAGACAAAATGGAGAACAGAAAAGAGACATGGCAAAACAAAACATTACACGGGCAGTGAATTTTTTAAAAAAAGGCAAAGCAAAAACAAGACCTGCCAATAGCTAAGAGCAGGATAGTTAAAGAAAGGGACTAATTCTGGCTGCACAAGACCAAGCGTTAAGAAGGAAAGCATACAAAGCCAGAATTGAGAAGACAGCAACAGAGAGCAAATGCCTCCCCCACAAAGAAACTGAACAGACAGAGGATCGTTTAGTTAGCTGCTGCAAGAAGATCGCACAGACTAACTATGCTAATAATGGCATGATAAAGTAGCCACCATGATGCATTGGAAGACCAGAAAGAAATACCATTTGCCTTCAAGCAACAACTGGTAGGACTACACAGCTGAAAAGATGATACAAAATAAAGATGCCAAAGTGCTCTGGGGCTTTAGAATTCAAACAGACAAGCAATTGCCATATAACATCTCAGACCTAACAATTGCCAGTAAGAAAGACAAAAGGCTGGATAGTGGATGGGGTAATATCTGGAGACAGTGGAATAGAAGAGAAAGAACTGGATGCAGAAAATACAGAAAATATAAGATCCCAAAAAGATCCCAAAGACTTGTGAATAGAATGATTGGGGGGGGGGGGGGGAAGCAACGGTAGTACCAATAGTAATATAGGTACCTTGGGTGCCATCATCAGCACTGAAAAAATAATCACCAGTCAATTGAAAAGGGCAGCTTTACTTGGAACAGTTTATATCCTGCAACAATACTTTTAACATCGCCAAAATAATATCTGCCTAACCCAGAATCTGATAGGTGGATTCAAATATCAGGTTTAGTCTAAACCAATGGCTGATTATGTGACCAATCATAATAATAAAGTTTAAAAGGCTGTTTTGTGAAGCAACTAGCATTTGAATGCAGGTTTCTTTGTGCATTGGTAATTTGACTGAGCAATCCTTAGCACAAAATTTTGTGCAGACATTCATTTCTACAAATGCTTTGTTTATTCTTTTGTACATTAAGAAAGAATGCAAACTTGTAAAATACACAAAAAAACCAAAACAGGCATAGCTTTGGTTGCAAAATATTGCTATATATTTAAAGCCTTTACAAGCACAAGTTGGCATACATATTGCTTTGCATTTTATATTTATTTATTTATTTGATTTGTCAATCACTTACAAGATAATAGGTATAAGTATAAACATAGTTATGAATACATGAAATGAATACATATAAGAAAAATAAAAAGAATCAATAAGACAGGGATGGTAGGCACCTTGGTGTGCTTATGAACGCCCCCTACAGACCTCTTAGGAAAGGGGTGAGGTCAACAGTAGACAGTCTAGGGTTAAAGCTTTTGCACTCCAGATATTGCCCTTCAATAGACATCTTCATTTTGTAGGAATAGGGATGGAACAGTCATTGAAAAGAAGGGAACATCCCAGTTTGTTCAGATTTTTTAAAAATAAGCACCGTTTCCCCATAGAACTCTGGATCAAGGCTAACTCTGAAGGCTCTATTTTAATTATGTTATTGCCACATTTATATTACACTGATATTTCTTTTCAGCAGCTGATATTTGACATATGCTGTAAGACTTTCCTTTAAACCTAGTTTTTTTTTACTTTCACCAACTGAAATCATCATAGAAATCTTTCTTCCTGTTCTTCACATGAGAGAAGTTTATTGTTATGGGAGGGGAAAACCACTACTCTTTGCCTTAAGAGGGTACTGGCCACCATTGTCAATTATCTTACTGCTGGGAAGATAAGCTAAAATATGTTCTGGCTATATGTGTGTGTTCTTTCTTTCTTTCTCCTCCCCCCTCCCCATCCACTTGCTATTCATTTGATAAAGAGAAGGCATTACCCTTGGGATCATTCCTCTCTCCTATGTTAGTGGTTAAGTAAAGTAGGTCAAATACTTAATTAGCCTGACTCTTCAAAGTGTTTTGAATAAAACATTCAGCATACTTTTCACTACAAGACGTGTTCTATACATATCCCCAATCAGGAGCATTTAAAACCCTTGATTTCAAGGAGACATGGACTGACTGATTACTAGACAGGCAGATACTTAACTGTGCTATCGAGACTTCTGCATACAAATAGACAAAGGGTCCTTGGGGCGGCTTCTTTCAAGACTGTCTCACAGTTCCTCTGATTTTGTGTACTTAATCATGGATAAGAAATTGAGGCCACTAGCATACTCAAGAGTTACTTCAAAGCTTCTGTATTATTAAAAAAAAGTATGTAAACAAATTTGTTATTTTCAATCAGGAATTATTTAGCTCCTAAGATTGCACATTATTAGAAGTACTTGTAACTAAGAATCAGTTGAGGAATCCATGGTTCTGAGCTTTCTTTGCAACCTTCCCTGAACTAACTTTTATTTTCTTTATTTCTAATGGAAAACCATTGTATCTTGCTATTTGGTTCGGAATTTCCAGAGCAATTAACGTTAATAACTTTTAGCTTGTTTCTTTAAATTTGTTTGTGCTTGCTTTGAAAAACACAAGTTTGCTCAGAGAGACTTACAAATATGCAAATGCTAACAAAACAAAACATCTAAACAACAAAAATGTATAACAGTACTCTGGCACGGCTAATAAAGTAGAGACTTAATCAAACCGTTAAAGCCACAAACAGTTACAATGTAGAAGAGCTAAGCTGAGTTTAAATATACCATTACACAATAAAGAACAGAATAGAGTAGAGTAGAGTAGAGTAGAAGTTGGAAGAGATCTCTGAGGTCTTTTAGTCCTCCAACAGGACAGTCTTTGCAAATATATCACTAGATGTGTGGTGATTCTTTTATGGCCTTACAATTCAAAGCTGGAGAGATAATTCCAAGTCAGAAAGGTTTGCATTGTCATTTGTTGCAACTCTCTGTGGAACAATGCTTTTTGTGGGGCTTTTGAGTGATGTGGATAGAAATATGAGACTTCCTTTTGCTGCTGGAGTCAGCAGCAAAAGGGTTTAGGAATTAGTTTTGAATTGCACTCAGAAACTGAGGACAATGTCATGTATTCCAGCTCACAAGGAATGGCCAGTAACCCATATTTATGCTGGTCATAAGACACCTAAACTGATTCTCTTCTCATACCCAAGTTATTTCACTTCAGATGGCAGGATCGTCAGGAGAACACCTGAGGAAGATGGTTAAGCACAGTGAACCAAGTAATAACAATTCTGTTATTTTGTGTTCTAAATAGAAGTCCCTTCCAGGAGTTGAATGCTAAATTAAATACTAGCATTCTTTCAGAAGACATGCATTCCATGTCCTCTTGGCAGCCTAGCTGCTGTACTTTCAATTAAATAACAGATTTTTCTTTGTTAAAACAAATGGCTTAAATGTTGCTTGAGGTGAGATGCATGCTAATGTTATGAGGGTGATTGCTCCCCTGCACCAATGAAATATACACGTATGCACAATCATACAGCCAATAAAACAAACATGTATGGTCACCCAAAAAGATGTGCAAGTTTTAAATCAAATAATAACAAATGATTCTCTATATTCATTGTGCTGGATGATCTTTGGTATTGTATTTCTGGACAATCTTCATTTCATTATGAACTGCATACATCTGGAAAAGCCACTGAGTTTCTATTAATCAGTTCTTTTAATTTCTCTCTCCCTCTCTCTCTTTCTCTCTCTCTCTCTCTCTCTCTCTCTCTGTGTGTGCGTGTGTGTGTGCTTATAATATTATATTTTAAAAGGATTTGCTTTTGAAGAAGAGATTGATCTCAGCAATGATTTATGATGTCACCTTCAATAAAATTTCAAGCAAAAAGTGAAAGATTAACGGAGAAGCAAGAATGCCACATCTTTTATGCATTTTAGATGGTAAAATATAGATTAAAATCATGGCCTGTTTTCTAGGGTTATGTCAAAAGAGAGAGCGGGAGAGGGAGAGAGATAGGCACTCACTCACTCATACACACACACACACACACAGAGAGAGAGAGAGAGAGAATACACAAGCATCATAAAAAAGATGGAATCATCCATGTCCTCCTAGTGCTGATATGCACATATTTTTAACTTATTTTAATTGCATTTTGATATTACTGTCACTGTAGGAGATAAAACTATAGATTTTGATATAAAAGTAAAAGCATCCTGATGATCCAAAGTATCTACTCATGTCAGGTAGAACACCCTTGTCTTTTATTTGTTGTGCTACAGAAGGGTTTTTTTTAAAGTGGATATAATGAACTTTTTAAGAACATATGACAAAAAGAATAAATGTTCTAATGCTGTTCTAGGAAAGTCTTAAAGATGACAGCTAGTTTGCAATGTCTGCATATTTTAATGGCCTGGCGTTAGATCTAGCTGGAATTACTTGAAATACTTTAAAGTATTCCATTGGTTCTACTAGAAACCCTAGAAAATGTTATCACATTAATTCATACTGGATGGCAAGAAGATAGAATACAGTGACAGATAGAGATTGTTTATTTAAACTTGGGGTGCTTGTTGATATGTTATATGTTCTTTGCTTGTAGGATCGGCATACGTGAAATATGCTTTGTGATTGAGATGGAACAATCAGGCGAGAACTATTTTCTGCAAAGAATGCCTGATTCCTTTCTAAATGGGCTTTTCTAGTAGAAATTTTGCCTGTATATTCCCAGGTTGGATTTGAAGGTCAGTGATTGTTTTACACAGCTTTTTAGAGCAAAACCAAGAGAAGTTTGATGAGTTCTCATAGTCACAGGAGAGCTCATTTGTTGAGCAAATCCAGCCATGACCTCTTTCTAATGTTTTCCCATCTCCTCCTAACTTATGTCTGTATGTCTGTGTATATGTGTGTGTGTAATTCACAAAAACATACCTATCAATATTCAAGGACATCAGCTATTTCAACAAACCTATCAAATTCAACTGTGAAAAGAGGCATATTCTCTCTCTGGTTCTCTGTTTGCACAGTTAAAACTTACAACATTTCAGAAACTTTTTTTGAAATGGCATTAAATTAGGACCATTCTTTGCATTTCTGGGGAAATCTTGTATTTAAAACAGTAATGTGATTTCATGGTCCCTGTTATAATAGAATGGAAGATCAGGTGGCTAAATTCTGATCCTAATCCAATTCTAAGTATGAAATAAATCCAGCTTCTTCCATTCAGGCATAACATTTTAATATGTGCATAATCTGTGTCATCCTAATACTAATCAAAACAATGGTAAAATGCTTGCTTTTTGATTAACAATAAGCTTACTTATTAAAGGTAAAGGCTCCCATAATTTGATTTACGGTGGCATTATAGGCACAGCCATGTAGTTTCCTTGGCAAATGTACAGATGAGGTTTGCCATTGTTCTTTTTGCAGCATCCCAATCTGACTAATGGTCTAGGGCAGGGATGTCAAACTGGATGTGTCACATGGTGGCCATGCCCACATCCAGTTTAGCAAAGGGAGAAAAAGTTGTGATTTGTCATGTTATGATGCTGTGATGCCACTAGTTTGACACTCCTGGTCTAGGGGGGTTCCTAGTGATCTTTTATCCAAATATCATCAGGTTTTAATTTGATTTTTTTCTTTTTTCAAACAAAATAGCTAAGGTCTCCTAGGTGTACTGTTACAACTATACTAGGGGCAAAACATTTGTCTAACATGCAGAAGTCACTGGTCTGAAACTTGACAGAAGTAGGTTTTTTTTTAATTAGTATTTTTCTTTCCCTGAGCTATTCACTTTTGCACTGTTTTACTTTTTTAAAAAAGTTCCCTGATGCATGTTGAAAATGTCTACATATCTTTTTTGCTGCATATTCTCCACCTGGTTTTATCCTTCCTTTTTCCTCTTTCTGTCTCTTTATCTCAACTCTGCTTGAATGCAACAGAAATGGAGTGGTATAAAAAGTGATAGCATACATGAATAAATAACTATATTCTGCCTTATTTTATTTTTTTTCATTTTGAAAGGTTCTGATGGAAGGAAGGACATTTCTATATTGCTTCTTTCTCTGTAGTAGAGTAATTCATGTATGAGGTAATTATTTCTATGTAAAGATAAGATATTACTTAATTTTTAAAATGAGCATCATAATTTACAGACAGTTAATTTAAACCAGTAGAAGATATGAATCCAACCTATTGTGGCTTGGCTTTTTAGGATGTGTGTGTCGGAGTGTATGTGTATATGTGCATACATACACCCACACACATATATACATACATACACTATATTGATGACCATATTAAAATCTATTGTTGAATACAACACACATGTAACATACACAGACTCACAAGAGACAGGCTTAACATTATGTAGTGTGTGAATGTGTGCATGTCTATATGACCCTGTGTGGTACATGTAAAAACATTACACAGGTGTGATGTGCCTATGTTTATCTGTGGAGTAGGGGAAAACCTCAGGACCGATCTCAGATAATATCAGTCTCACTAGAGAGGAAGTTGGTATTTGTGCAGGATTTTTGTCCCCATTGTTACTTTTTGTTTTTTCTATTCTTCCTTTGGGAGATTTAGATCATAGAATAATAGAGTTGTAAGGAACCTTGGAGGTGTTCTAGTCTAACCACCTGTTCGAGTACCATTTCAGATATATGGTTGTCCAGTCTCTTTTTGAAAGTCTCCAGTGCTTTGTCTTAAATCCTTTGCCTTAAATCCAGTGTTGACTTCTTTCCAGGTAAATATGGCAAGAATCTGATGACCATTAGACAAGAGAGTTGCATACAATTGCTATCTTTGAGAGAGTTCATTGCTATTTAATAGGTTTAAAACTGTACTTCTGTCAGCATAGGTCAGGAACGTCGTCCATATCATAGGGGAAGGAACAGGTAAGGGAAGCAGGAATTGCAAATAGAGCCTCCCATAATGAAACAGGGCAATGCTGCAAACAGTTTACTGGCAGAATACTCAGAAGTTAAGCAAAAGTGATGCAGGAAAGATATCTTTGCCAATCAGAACATTATCAGTGAATTCTGTCAGAATCTGAGAAATCCTGAAGAAACAGGAAAGGAGAAAGGTCAGAGACTCTTTTCAGGCTTCTTGTGTTGCTTAGCTGAATTGTGTTATCCCTTTCTTTGGATATAGCTTTTGGCCCTTCTTTTGACTAAATTATCCTCAGACACAAAAATGAACCCGACTCCGCAGTTTTAGAAAGCCCTTGTCATGGTGGAAGGTATTTTGGGGGCTTAAACTGCAGCATATTTGGAGACACCAAGTATGATAATGACTACTTTTGATGCAGGCCTGATGACCAGAATAAAGTCAATTAAACTGCAAAAGAGATTTGTGGTGTCCAAACTCAAGTGAGCATTGGAAATATCTTACCATGTAGAATCACACTTATTCTGATATCACTAGAGTTGTTGTTCAAAAGAAGGGATATTTTGTGTGTGTTAGAAACAGAATCTGCTAATTAAAATCAGGTAATTAAAAATATTCTTCCTCGCTCTTATTGCTCTATTCAGTCCCTGAATTTGATTAGTTTTTTTTTTTTCAAAAGAACTTGGGGGGGATTATTTAAACTTTGATCATAAAAAGATCAATCCGCAAATGTGCAAACACTCTTAAAAGAGGCATTTGCCAACTGTTACACAGCACATGATGGGCTCTGTTCTTTAAAGGCGTCTGGGGGAAAAAAATGCAAAAAGACTGTGAAGAGATGGGTCTAGCTCTGAAATTTTAGGGGAAGGAAAGATTTGAAAAGAGCAGCTGCTTCTTTTTCCTGATTAATTCCGTGCCTCACCATCAAACCGGTTTCAAAAGAAGATAAGAGCTAGGATTCTTTTTAAAGAGTTGGCTAATGAGAAACAACAAACAGCTGCTACTAGTAACTTCATTGCTTTAGCTTCTACCCTGTTTATGCAGATAGAATGTTAGAGATTTGGGGTTTTGATTGTTCCCTGAGGTTTTTTTTTCCTCGCTGCTCTTTCTAATTTTGCAAGTTTGAGAACGGTCATTTGTCTTGTAGCAGCTAACTCTTTCAAAGCTGATAGAGGATTTTTGCTGTTTGATATTCTTAGCACCATCATTTCTTACAGTGTATGCCAACAATTTGTTTGGGGAGACGAGGAAGGAAACCATCATCATTGTTAAACTACACACATACTGTCTTGCTTACACATTCACATCCCTTTGAATGTCACAGAGAATTGTGGTGGCTTAGATCATTTTCATTCTTGTGGTGCCATGACAGAGCAGAGGGCATTTTTAAAAAGCAATAATACTTTATCACATATGGGAGATGCATATCTAGGCATGAAAGGATGAGGAAGCATTGTGTAGGGCTATTATTTCTACTGTATACTATTTCTGTATCTTTTTGTTGCCACTGAGGGCCTATGGTTATTTTTGTAGCCCGGACATGATAAACCTAATTAAAGATCCTGGTTTTGAGAGATACATATTAGTTCCAGATACTGGATATATCTAACTCAAATACTTACCATCTAGTATTAACACTAACTAGTTCAAAAGGAGATCCAGAAATGTTCTGAAAGATAATGCAGGCAACATTCTTTTACAAGTTTATCATCTGCTAAATTGTTAGCAATATATATCAAGTTCACAACTTAAAACTGTGTTCTTCAGTTGTATGTGTAGTGTCAACCATATTCCATTTGGTTCCAAAATTTCTAACAATGTTCTCTAAGAGTTGAATCATCTCTCTTCACTTCAGGATAAAGACTAGTAAGTTTAGCGCAAACAATCTCAGAAAGAAGCACAAGTATATTCTTTGAATACAGTAGGTTGATATGCCAGGTTATTGCTTTTATGCAGTCCCTTCCTGCATAATCTGCAGTCTATGAAGTCTTTTCTTTTTCCAAATAGCAACAACAGATGTCCATCTTCTCTGTTACTTCTGGGATAGTAAGGAGAAGCACAGATAGGTTTAATACCATATGACTGAAAAAATAGGCAAGTAACTTACAGACGTTGGGCATTATTCTAAATGAGCCACTGCTTAAAGATATCCAAATTAACCTGCAGTGCCCTGTCAATGACATCTGCCAAACTATATGGCAACTCAACTGTCTTTGGTAGAAGGAGCCAAGAATTTAAACATGAACATTTGTTATATGGGTCAAAAAACATCAATTCCCAATTTGGTCCCAAAGTTGAGATGATTGTGGAAAAGGGCATAGGGGCTGATCATCATGTAAAGGCTGAGTTTGTCTACAAATAGGACAATTCTTTGACCAGTAAAACTTAGCATGCAACATCGGTTTGTTTGCCATGCTTCAGTTGTCCCATGAGCTACTTTTTTTGCATATTTTATATATGCAGCGATAACAATCTCTGCCATCCCACAATAAGAGATGATGACGTACAGGAAGTTTAGCAGCAGCATGTTTGAATGGTCTTGGTGGACCAGGAATTATTTGTGGCCATTTATTAAATTGAACAATAAAATGAAATATGGTGAGTAAAACATTTTGCTGAGAAGCAAGGCAGAACTCTTTTAATGAAAATGCCTCAAAGTCTAGCAAATGCAAATATACAAAACTCCTGATGAACATTTTCCTCCAACAATGAGTGTGATTTTGAATCAGGTAATGAAATCAGCTAGCTTCATTTTTCAAGAAATGTTTTGAACAACAAAGTTGTACAATGGCAATCTCCATCTGGGAGGCAGAATGCAAAGAAGCAAACTGGTGGATTAATGTGGTTGAAGTGTGAATGGCTTGTGATCCATTAAAGCACAAGTGAACACCCCCATAGATAAGCATCAGAATGTTCTTTGGTTCATAGAAATCCTGCAGTTTCATCCCCAATTTGTGAATATTTTCACTCCAGAGGAAAAAGTGAACAGCTGGCATATCTAATAGGCTTCTTTGATCTGTCTTTCAGAGTCTATAGCAAGATGGCCCCAAGTCCCAAAAGTTCTTGTGTTCAGCTTATTATAAGCCAGACAAGGAGCCTTGGTTAATGAATATTTCATCTGCTGAAATGCAGAGTCAGCTACTGCAAACCAGTGCCAAGCAACTCCTTTTCTTGTTAGCAATCACAATGGTTCCAAAAATATCTGTATTATTATGAATATATTCCATAAGGTAGCTACTCATAATAAGAGAAAATGCAGCAAAGCCAGCTTCTCAGACCAAAGACTTGCTGAATATCTTCTATGTTCTTTGGATCAATTTTTATTCCTTAAACTAAGATAACAACATAGCCTAATTTAACAATCCCTTCAAGACTTGCAAAATGGCATTTGATTTTATGAAATCTCTCAAAAATTGATCTATTGCAGAATTCTTCAGCATATACAACAGTATTAGCCATATTCCAGATACTGCAAGACAGAATTTCTTACCTTTTGATAAACCTCAGGAGCATTTGGGAATGAAACAATATTTACAGAACCCCTAACAAGCACAGTGTGATGTAAAAATTCTTAAATGATAAGAATCTGGTGCTAATTTTATTTTTCAAACACCACCTACTTTAGCAGATCTAACATATTGCATGGAATGTAAATTATCTAATGATATTATAGGGTGGCACTCCCAACTACGGTTTTGATTACCACTTTAGATTGACATCAATATTTCATATATTTGGCTGGCAGGAGAATACAAATCAATATGGGATATCTAATATGTACTTTCTTGTATTTCTTTTTTAATACTATTGTCCAACATTTTGTCTAATTCAGCATACACACCTTCTACATATTTTATGATACATTTTAGGTGTTCTTCAACAAATACAATAGATTCAACCACTTTGGAGAATATTCTGTAATTTCACCAATTTCTTTAAACAAGAAGTTTTACAATTCAACTATTGATCCATTTTATTCTGAGAAAGATCAACAGAGCTTGTAATATGGTTCACAGATACTTCATTCTGAAGAATATGCAAGGCAAAGGAAACTTTTTTGACCCAGTAGTGGCTCAGTCTAGATTTTTTTCAAACCATATGCAAAATCATCAATCATACTATAATTTCAAACTGATTATGCCATGAAATTGTCCAGATATAGTATATCAATGGGTAGCACAGAGCATAGGCTTAAAATACATTTTTGGTTAGCAACATAACTCCATATTCCACAATGCTGTTGCTGCTGTCCATTTTAAGTATTACACAGCACCTCTAGTCGGTTCCCGCTAATGCTCACAGCTTCATCTCCTTCTGAATCCACAAAACGAAGTCTTTCTCCACATTATCTCTATTCTCTGTTTTCCTAACAGCCATTACAGACTTCCTCTTTGAACATGGTCTTTTCACGTCTTAGATACAAGATTTATCTCTTTTCTTGTCTAACTTGGGCTATATGTCCATTTTTAAAAACAGTTTTAATGGCCAGTATTCATCAATGCTTTGGTCTCTGGAATAGTGCCCAAATCACAAGAAATTTCTGCCTTGAATCCTGAAATTCTGGTGGAATGGTGTACACAGTTGCAGGAGGGAAGAGGTCAAGGATGAAAGAGGCAAATCAGTTTGGAATCTTTGCTATGCAGAAAGAAAGCCAAGGTGAACCCACCCTAAATTTTCACAAAATATATCTAATAGTTATGCAGATTTGTGCTTTAGTCTGGCAAGATTCTTGTCTATAAGCAAGCAACAATTTCTTTTCAGGTGAGGAGGAGGAGTAGAACTCCTTAGCATCAGAGTGTGATGATGATGATGATAATAATAATAATAATAATAATAATAATAATAATAATAATAATAAT
>NW_020769311.1:22176757-22192460 GCF_900518735.1 Pseudonaja textilis | reverse complement strand
TAATAATAATAATAATAATAATAATAATAATAATAATAATAATAATATACAAAATACATTTAAGATGGTGGCGGCAGTAGCGGCAGTGTGAGGAGCTCCGGCAAGCATGGGCAGCACCAGGCAACAAGCCCTCTAATCCCTATGGGTCCAGCCGGCAAGATGGAAAGCCTAATGCCCGAGACTTCGCAGCAAGCCAGAAAAGAGCTCCATTCCTCAGCAAATGCTCAATTCAAAAGTACTCAGAGATCTCTGATTCCTCCCATCCTTGATCAGCATGCCAGAAAAGAACTCATTCCTCAGTAAGCACTAAAATTTAAAACGCTCTATTCAAAAACACTCAATGATCTGTGATTCGACCCATCCTTACTAGAAGGTAAGGTGATGGGGCTCTACGATCATCCTTGCAGGACAGTGAGACGGTGAGATTCATCCCATCCTTGCAGGGCGGTGAGCACCAGGAGTTGGTCTTCAGATGTTTGCAGCCAGGGTGTGAAGCAGACTACTTCCCCTCTGCTGCCTGTCCTTCCCTCTTCCCTCTTCATCAAATTGCTAATCCAGACTCCCTCTTTAAAAGGACAGTAACTTTGGACTTCCAATAAGTAGGGAAGTATTGTTATAACTGAACTCCTGTGAAGATTGGTAGCAATTTTATTTCCTGTGATAGAAGCAGAAGTATATTGAAGCCAGAAGCGAATGCTCAATACAAATCTGAGTCTACATAGTAAAAATATAAACTGTTCAAATTGCCAGTGCAAGACTATCTACGTGTGCCTTTCTCTTAAAAGCAACAAACTTTGAAAGTGTATTTAAATTAAATAGGAGGGGGCCAGAAATCCCATTCATCAAGGGAAAACAAAACAAAAAGTTTCCTGTTGTCTCCCAGGGAATTGTTCTGTTTATCTCTGCTGAAGAATGGGCCAGAGATCCCTCCCTTCAACATCTTTGCATCTTTATTATCTCAAAAACTCAATCTACAAAACAAGAAAGAGAGAGTAAACCCTTGCTCATTGATTGTTTTCAAACAGCCCAGGAAAAGAGATCTCCTGCCAGTTTATTAGGGGTTATAAACCTATTCTCAGATATCAGGAACAGCTAAGCAAAGCAATAACCATTTACTTACTGACTCTCAATGCTACTTCATTACTTTCATTATCTCAAAAATAAATTTCTTTAAAATAATTAATGTTTATCAAATAATTAATTGATTTGTTGTTTTTATTGATTAGTATGATTGAGTATTTAGTGCATATAGTGTAATTACTGAATATCTGATTAGTAAATCAGTGATTTAGTGAATTTAATTGACCAGTGTATTCAGTAATTACTGTAATAAATTAGGCTGTTTGTTGCTTAGCAAAATTATTTGATTAGAGTGATTTAAATAACCAATTGATTGATTGATTGATTTTTAGTAATAAGTAACTTTTGATTTGTTCTCTAACATATCAATTAACATTTATTAATTACCAACATTCATTAAGTAACTGTCTACCTATCACATTAACTAGCTATTGTAATTGATTAGTGTACTATTGACATTGACCATGCCAGCCAAAAACTCCAAACCAAAACAAAAGAAAAATATCTCTACCAATGACCTCCCACACTCCTGCACATGTTTCAGATGTCTTGAAACCATCAATGAAAGCAAAATTCACATCAAATGCTGCCTATGCAACAATCTAGCCCACCTGCCTGCTTAAATGCAAACAAAAGCCTAGCTGATATGGTTAAAAATTCAGATACATTCTTTTATCTATGTCCATCATGTTCTCCTAAGCTAAACAAACTGAGTACTCTACCTGACAGAGTTGAAAGCATAGAATCACTCATTCACTCAATAGAAGAACGCTTAGCAACACATTCTGAAACAACTATATAAGTAAGCCTAATCTCTCTTGAAAAAAAAGTACAGCACAAATAAGTGAGTACCTATCAGCTCAAAATCAAATCCCACAGCAACCACAGCCACTACCTCGACTACAATCACAACTACAACCAAAAATAACTACCAAACCACAGCCACAAACAATTACTATCCCTTCAAATAATTCCACAAATAATATCTCCTTACTCATCAGAGACACCATGGAACGTGAGCAGAAACGTCCAAATGCCATCTTATTTGGTCTCAAAGACACCAACGAATCAGACGACATCACCAAAGTTTGCGATATCATAAACAACTCAAATACAACAAACATCTCTCCTGAAGATATCATTGAAATAACCAGAGATGGCCCTGGGTGCAAATGATGGCTCTGTGGCCCCAAGTTTTTGTAGAGTTGTATGCAAAAATGAGTCCAGAAAATGCATATTCATTCATACAATAAATGCCATTGCAAAACCAATCCCAACCACAAAAAACTTTGCTCAAGACCAGACTTATCCATACTGCAAAGAATCAGCTCCCATGAACTCTGCACAGAACTCAAAAACCATCTAGACAATGGAGAAAAGGACCTAAAATTGACCAGAGAGCTGATTGCATCAAAAGAAAGTCACACAACTCACAACTCCGCATCCAACCCCACCCCATCCAATCCAACATAATTCAAAACTAGGCAAGCACACCCCTAACTACCTCTATTCCAACCAAAACTGGCCTTAAATGCAAACTACTCAATGCAAGAAGCCTTGTGAATAAAATACCTGAATTTCTCCTCTTACTAAATATGGCTAAATTCGACATTATATTTGTCTGTGAAACATGGCTCAACGCATCTCTCCCTGACTCCATTACCACAGTAAGAGACTATCATGTTTACCTATCAGATCGTGAAATTCATAGAGGAGGTGGTGTTGCTATCTTCTATAAAAAGTCCTTACATCTAAAAAAACATCCAAGTTACCCAGGAGCTTGCAATTCCTGAGACCATCATCTGTGAACTGTCCTTAAATATCACATTTAGGTTCTTACTATGTTACAGAGCACCTGATTATGACATTGAACATGCAAACAAGCTAAATACACTACGAACATGGGCAGCATCCTGCCCACATGCTTTTATCTTTCTTGGTGACTTTACTCGACCTCATATTAACTGGACCCTTAACAAATGTACAACTGAACCCACATATGCAACCTTCTACAATGCAGTAACAAATCTGGGACTAGAACAACTAGTAACCAAAAATACTAGACTTAACAACTGCCTCAATCTCATCTTCTGCAATAGTTTAAATTCAATTTACGGAATACAAATTAAAGAACCCTTTTCCAACGGTGACCACAATATGATTGACTTTTGTCTCAACATATGTCCACACAAAAATCATCACAATGATGGAATCCCCAATTATAACTTCAAAAAAGGCAACTATGATCTTATAAACAACGATCTCTCATCCCTTGATTGGCAATCTCTATTCTCTGGATGCAATACTGTAGAAGACCATTACAACATATTTTTACTTGAAGTCAAAAGAGTCATCAAACTATATGTACCAGCAACAACTCCCAAAACCAGAAAAAAAAATTACCCATAACAATAAGGAAGCTTCAATCCAAAAAGAAATCACTTTGAAAAACAAATCTGGTCATGTTGCCAATTTCAAAAGCCGATACAAAAATTTATGCCACCAGATAATGCACCAATTATCACATTAAACAAGAGGAAAACCTTCTACGCACCAATTCCACCCGAGCTTTTTACAATTTTGTAAACAACAAACTAAAAGACTCAAGGTCCATCCCATCCCTGATAGGACCTAATGGTAAAGACTGCAACAATGACACTCTTAAAGCCAACCTTTTCAACACATTCTTTGGCTCAGTATTTGTAAACAGCAAGGGATCATGCCCAGTATTTCCTAGTCGAACCACAGACAACTACAGTGATCTAATACATATCAATTTTACGGAAGACAATGTTGAAAAAGCACTACGCAATCTAAAACCATCTTAATCTATTGGACTGGATGGAATATGTGCCTACTTCTTAAAAACGCTATCCACTGCCATAGCTGAACCTCTAAGCATAATCTTTGGAAAATCTTTCAGGACCAGCTCCTTGCCAAAAGTATAGTCACAAGCCATGGTCATCCACATCTTCAAAAAGTGAGACCCGAGCCTAGTTGAAAATTACAGACCTGAGTCACCTGTATGTCATGGAAAATTATGCTGAGTCACCTGTAAAGTCATGGAATCAATTATTAACCAATCCATCATCCTCCGTTTAGAAACAACAACCTACTCTCTAATAATTTGGTTTCAGGAAAAAACTATAATGCAATCTGCAACTCTTACACTGCAGAAACATATGGACTACACAACTTGATCAGGGCAAAGCAATTGACACAATATACATAGACTTCTGTAAAGCCTTTGATTCAGTGGTACATGACAAACTACTCTTAAAACTAAAATCTTACGGTATCTCTGGACAGCTGCATAACTGGATAGAAGTATTCCTGTCAAACAGACAACAAATGGTCAAAATTGGGAGTGTCCACTATGGGAGTATCCACTATGGCAGTGGATAGCTTTTTTAAGAAGTAGGCACAAATTCCGTCCAGTCCAATAGATTGAGATGGTTTTAGATTGCGTAGTGCTTTTTCAACATTGTCTTCTATAAAATCGATATGTATTAGATCATTGTAGTTTTCTGTGGTTCGTCTAGGAAATACTGGGTATGATCTATTGCTGTTTACAAATACTGAGCCAAAGAATGTGTTAAAGATGTTAGCTTCAATGGTGTCGTCATTACAGTCTTGACCATTAGGTCGTATCAGGAGTAGGATGGACCTTGAGTCTTTTAGTTCGTTGTTTACAAAATTGTAAAAAGCGCTGGTGGAATTGGTGCATAGAAGGTTTTCCTCTTGTTTAATGTGATAATTGGTGCATTCAGTCTTTATCTGGTGGCATAAATTTTTGTATCGGCATTTGAAATTGGCAACATGACCAGATTTGTTTTTCTGCCAGAGTTATCTCTTTTTGGATTGAAGTTTCCTTATTGTTATGGGTAATCTGGGTTTTTTTGTTTGTTTGTTTTGGGAGTTGTTGCTGGTACATATAGTTTGATGACTCTTTTGACTTCAAGTAAAAATATGTTGTAATGGTCTTCTACAATATTGCATCCAGTGAATAGAGATTGCCAATCAAGGTATGAGAGATCATTGTTTATAAGATCATAGTTGCCTTTTTTGAAGTTATAATTGGGGATTACATCATTGTGATGATTTTTGTGTGGGCGTATGTTGAGACAAAAATCAGTCATATTGTTGTCACTGTTGGAAAAGGGTTCTTTAGTTTGTATTCCATAAATTAAATTCAATCTATTGCAGAAGATGAGATCCAGGCAGTTGTTAAGTCTAGTATTGTTGGTTACTAGTTGTTCCAGTCCCAGATTTGTAACAGCATTGTAGAAGGTTGCATGTATGGGTTCAGTTGTACATTCGTTTAGGGTCCTGTTAATATGAGGTAGATTGAAGTCACCAAGAAAGATAAAAGCGTGTGAGCAGGATGCTGCCCATGTTCGTAGTGAATTTAGCTTGTTTACATGTTCAATGTCATAATCAGGTGCTCTCTAACATAGTAAGAACCGAAATGTGATATTTAAGGATAGTTCACAGATGATGGTCTCAGGAAGGACAAGCTCCTGGGTAACTTGGATGTTTTTTAGATGTAAGGACTTTTTATAGAAGATAACAACAACACCTCCTCTATGAATTTCACGATCTGATAGGTAAACATGATAGTCTCTTACTGTGGTAATGGAGTCAGGGAGAGATGTGTTGAGCCATGTTTCACAGGCAAATATGATGTTGAATTTAGCCATATTTAGTAAGAGGAGAAATTCAGGTATTTTATTCACAAGGCTTCTTGCATTGAGTAGCTTGCATTTAAGGCCAGCAGCAGTTGGAAATGAGGTTATTGGGGTGGTGCGTGCCTAGTTTTGGGTGATGGTGGATTGGTTTACTTCTATACCTTCAGAAAACTTGGCCAGTTTTCATGCCCCTTAGTACATTTTTACTTTATGCCACATGGGAACTATTTCTTGCTTTCAGAATCACTTCATGAGAACTATCTCTTGTTTGCTTTTATTTATTTATTCACATTTTTTAACTGTCCATCTCCCTCAGAAAGGTGGTTTTATGGAGTTTTCACAAGTATCTTTATTCTTAAAAAAATGTAACATAAGCCAGACAAAATGTTTGACTTTATAGCCTGCTTTGAATGGGCCTCAAGCATTCCATCTTTCTTCAGACAAAGGATGTGTGTCAGTCTATATGTAAATGTAGATATATTGTTTTGTTTGAGCAATGAGAGGCTGAACCAGAGCATGAGTGCAACAATACTTTATTTTACAATAAAGGGCTGACCGTGCTTGCCAAGCTTGGAACTGGCTCGCAGCAATCAGCAACCGGTTGGACCCCGCAGCCTGCTTTTATAGCTGGCTGCTGGGGAGAGCCAACCAATGGGAATGGGGGAATAACGCCCACGTAAAGTGAGTGGACCTGAGTGAGAACTCCTTGAGTCCTCAGGACATAACACCCCTTCCCCCCAGATGCGAACATGCATAGTCCTTGAGGTAGACGGGGGGTTTGTGTTGGCGCCCGGAACGGCGCAACTCGGGAACATTGTCTGTCTGTTCGGTACCAGTCTGTGATGGTCGAGCCGGCATAGTGTCGCCAACACTCTCTCTGGACTGGGCATCCTCGGGGACCACCGGGTTGGTTACTGGGGTCGAGCTCTCGTGGGTTGGATCAGGCTGGTCAACTCTCTGGGCGCTGTTGTCCGAGTTTGGGCTGACCGGAACGACCGCTGGTGCAGACTGGTCGCTGGGTACGACGTGGCTGGGCGGTGGATGAGGCGGTTCCCCTTTGACTGGAGACTCTGGACTCTTGTTGGCAAGGGTGCTGAGGCGCCTTCTAAGCTGGTCTATATGTCTCCTCCAGACGCGACCATCCTCCAGCCTGACTCTATACGATCTCGGCCCGGTGATGGCGATGACCTCGCCTGGAATCCAAAGTGGGTCCCCGGCGAAATTCCTTGCGAATATCGGTTCCTGTAACAAAAAATGTCTAACCCCCGACGTAGAAGCGAGGGGAGAGTCAGGGCAGTATTGAGGGTGCAATCTGTCCAATACAGTCCTCAGGCGCCGGCCCATCAGAAGTTCCGCTGGGGACTTATTGGTGACTGCACAGGGGGTTGAGTGTTGGCTCATCAGGAACCGTGCGAGTTTGTGGTGCCAGTCATCCCTGCCAAACCTAGCAAGGGCCTCTTTGGTGGTCCTGACGGCCCTTTCAGCCAACCCATTACTGGCAGGGTGAAATGGGGCTGTGAAAATGTGGCGAATGCCCAGGTTGGCAGCAAAACGGCTGAATTCTACTGATGCGAACTGTGGGCCATTATCGGAGACAATGGAGTCGGGTAGTCCATGTGTAACGAACAGGCGCGTTAACACGTTGGTGATTGCTAGTGTGGTGGTCGTGGATAGCTGTGCCACGTCTATCCACTTGGAATAAGCGTCCACGACCACTAGGAACATCTTTCCATGCACGGGGCCTGCCAGATCGATATGGATTCTAGACCAAGGGGCGTTGGCGCTCTCCCATCTGGTAGGGGTGGCGATGGGGGGAGCAGGACGGGATTCCTGGCAAATGCTGCAGGAACTTACCCAATTGACAATGTCCTCGTCTAGACCCGGCCACCACACGTAGCTGCGTGCTAACGCCTTCATTCTCACAATGCCGGGGTGTCCCTCGTGCAACGCCTCCAGGACTCGGGTACGCAGCGAGGTCGGAATGACCACTCGAGTGCCCCACAGTAGACAACCCTGCAAACTGGACAGCTCCTGCATGCGAGTCTTAAAGGGTGCGAATTTGTTATCGACGTTGCCTCCCGGCCACCCCCTCCTCACCCAGTCGAGCACCTGGGCGAGCGTTTGGTCTGCCTTGGTTTTAGCGGCGATGTCAAGGGCGGTGATGGGCAGGTCCAACTGGGTGATTTCAAAAATGGCGTTGACAGGAGCTGGGTCTTCAGCCGGAGCGGGTAAGGGGCAGCGACTGAGAGCGTCGGCGTGGGATAGCGTTTTGCCCAGGCGGTGAATAAGTTTGTATGAGTAGGCCGCTAGGAAAAGTGTCCACCTTGTCATTCTAGGGGAAAGGACTTGAGGTGTCTGTTTGTTGCCGGCCAGTAGGCCCAGGAGGGGCTTATGGTCGGTGACCAGTTCGAAGAAATGGGCAAAAAGGAATTCGTGAAACTTTTTCACGGCTGCAACAGCTGCTAGGGCTTCCTTGTCTATTTGGCTGTAATTTCGCTCCGTGGCCGAGAGCGTCCTGGAGAAAAAGGCGATGGGGGCCTCGGCACCATTTGGGAGTCTGTGACTAAGGACCGCCCCAATTCCAAAAGGGGATGCGTCTGCTGCCAGTACTAAAGGAAGGTTGGGGTCGAATTGGATGAGCACTGCCTCTGACGTAAGTAGTGATTTGACAGCGTTAAACGCCTGGTCTTCTTTGTGCCCCCAGTGCCACGGTGACTTTTTGTCTAGTAATCTGTGTAGGGGTTCGGCTACTGAGGCTTTATGGGGCAAGAAGGATGCATAAAAGTTTAGGAGCCCCAAGAAAGCTTGTAGCTCCGTTTTGGAGGTCGGTGTGGGAGCTTCGTGGATCGCCCTAACCTTGGACTCCAGGGGGTGAATGCCAGAGGCGTCAATTTTATAACCCAGAAAGTCCACCTGTCTAGTGGCAATGGCGCATTTTTCTTTTTTTAACCTGAGGCCATGCTGTCTGAACCTCTCTAACACTGCTCGCACTCTCTGGAAGAGTTGGGGTCTGTCCCTGGCCGAGACCAAGATGTCGTCGAAGTAGGGTACTACACCAGGGAGGCCCTGTAAAATCCGCTCCATGAGGGACTGAAAAATACCCGGGGCAACACTTACGCCAAATTGGAGACGCTTGCATCGGAAGGCACCCCTGTGAGTGATGATGGTCTGAAGTTCCGCTGTTTGGTTATCAACAGGGAACTGTTGATATGCTTGAGACATGTCCAATTTAGCAAAAATACTGCCCGGTTCGAATGTGTGCAATAAGTGCTGAATGACGGGCACAGGGTAGGCGCTAACTTGTAAATATTTATTGATTGTTGTCTTGTAGTCCGAGCAAATTCTCAGGCTACCATCTTTTTTGAGGGGTGTGACAATGGGCGTCTCCCACTTGGCGAAATCTGTTGGCTCAATGACCCCTTGTTTTAGTAGTTTATCCAATTCAGCGTCTAGTTTTGGTCGAATAGCAAATGGAACTCTACGTGGTTTTAATCTGATTGGGGCTGCCTGGGGGTCAACGGTGAACGAGATGGGGGTTCCATTATAACACCCCAGCTCCTCGCTGAACACATCTGCGTAGTCAGCGAATAAGGAGTCAGTGTCTGAGGTTGAGACAGCATGGACTCCTGTTAACCCTAGGCCGAGGTGGGGAAACCAATCGAGCCCCAATAAGGTGGGTAGATTGCCGTTAACTACCACTAGAGGTAGGTGGCCTTTAAAAGCTCTAAAACTGACAAAGAACTTGCCTCTGCCGATCACGGGAATGGCCTTCCCCTGGTAGTCCTTCAGACCGAACTGGCATCTCTGAAGCTGGGTAGTAGATAGGCTGGGGTGGAGTCTCTTGAGGGTGTTCCACGAGATTATTGAGAGCGCTGACCCTGTGTCAACCTCCATGTGGCACGGTTTACCTTCTAGGGAAACGGAGAGAGAAATTTTACTAACAGTGTGGCAAGTACGCCTGGCAAGGCGGTGCGTGCGACAGTTTAATACTTGCCTCTGTGGTCCCGAGTGCGAGGACGGGGGTCTGTGTGCAGCGCTTTGGGGGGCTTGGCAGACTCTTGCAATGTGCCCCCTCTTATGGCAGTTGTTGCAAACGGCTCCTTTAAACTTGCAGGTGGCCCTTTGATGTGATCCCCCACAGGCTAGGCACAGAGTGATGTGCTTGGGTGGACCGGTGTATTCTTGTTTGGCCCCTACCTGTGACCGTCTGTCATTGGTGAGGCGATGAACATCGTTCTCATCGTTGTGGGCTTCCTCCGCTTCCACCTCTTCGGAATGGACTGGGAACGATGCTAGCTTGGCGCTTGGGCCCTGAATTTCGGTGGCTGAGTTCGTTGCTAGCTCGGCTGCTAGGGCCTCCTCTACCGCTTGCGCGAGGTTGAGGTCTTTTTTAGCTAGCAGTCGCCTCTGTAGGTTGAGATCCTTGACCCCACAAACTAATTGATCGAGGAGCATGTCCTCCAGGTATGTTCCAAACCCGCAGTGCAGGGCTGCTGTTCTGAGGGCGGCCATATATTGGTTGATGGTCTCCTTGCTTGATTGCTTCCTCATACGGAACGTGAACCTCCTGGCGATTTGTGAAGGCCTGGGCGCGTAGTGGTTAGTGAGGATCTCAAGCAACTCGGACCACGGAACGTTTTTCAATTCTCTCGGCGCCACGAGTGCTGCAGCGGTATCGTAAACGGTGGCTCCGCAGTAGATTAGGAAATAGGATTTTTTCCGATGCTCTCCCGCATCCGCCAGGCCGACCGCATCGATGTAATGATTGAAACAGTTCTTATACGATTCCCACTTCTCTTCATCTGGTTTAAACGCTGGGAATACTGGGTTGGAACTCATGGTGCTGGAATGGCTGGGCTACCTGCGGAAAAAATCTCTCTGGGACTACGAGCGCTCGTGAGTTACTAGTGATATCAGCTCTGGAGAGGTTTTTTGCTACCCTCTCTTTCTCTCTCTCTGGGTTACCACGTTGGCTGCTAGCCGTTGGAGGTGTCTTGATTCGCGCCCAAAAAGTGGGCGTTAGTGACTCTCTACAGCGCTGTGCTGTGATTCCTACTGGCTCGAAATTCAAATGACACCTGTTTGAATTTCGCGCCAAATGCAGAGCGGCTGCGGCTCGCAGCGCTTCACTTTCCCCGTAGCGGGGCTAACAAGCGGCTACAGACGCTTCTAACTATTTGACTCAGACTGCTTTCTCTGGCTGCGGATCTGCGTTTGCTCTTTTGATCGCTCGTTTTGTTTGCTGACCGCTCTCTCTGGCTGCGGATCAGCGTTTCCCTTGTCGCCAGCCGATCGCTCTCTCTGGGCTGTGGATCGGTGGCTAGTGACTCAGCGGTTGCAAGGTGCTTCTGGTAGCCATCCCATCCTCGTCGCCAGTGTTTTGTTTGAGCAATGAGAGGCTGAACCAGAGCATGAGTGCAACAATACTTTATTTTACAATAAAGGGCTGACCGTGCTTGCCAAGCCTGGAACTGGCTCGCAGCAATCAGCAACCGGTTGGACCCCGCAGCCTGCTTTTATAGCTGGCTGCTGGGGAGAGCCAACCAATGGGAATGGGGGAATAACGCCCACGTAAAGTGAGTGGACCTGAGTGAGAACTCCTTGAGTCCTCAGGACATAACATATATACTTGTGTGTGTGTGTGTGTGTGTGTGTGTGTGTGTGTGTGTGTATCCATTGCAGAATGAAGGCCTCTTCCACATGTTTCCAACTAATATGGTCCTGAGCATTCTTTTGCCAACTGGGCCTGCAATACTTGCTGATGTCATTGATCCATCTTGTCTAACGTTTCTTTCGTGGATGCTTTTTATCAAGTGGGATCCATTTTATGACTGTCTTAGTCCACCTACCATTAATTCTTCTTGCTATGTGACCAGCCCATAATGTAATATTGATCAGTAAATATATATAATTATACAGTTATCTTTGGTAACAATAAATGAGCTGTGTAAGGCTTCAGTTAATTTCAGAATATACCATGTTTGTGCACAAATTTATTAAACTCTTATAATCTAAGCAGCAGGGCAAAGTGTTACATCCTACATTGTGTATATTGGTAAGAGAGGATATGTGACTAATGAAATCTGAGATAAAATATATTATAATAATATTGATTGATATCACAGAGAAAAGATAGTATTAGTCATTCAGTCACTTATGCAACACTTACATTTCCACAGCTTAGGTCAGGGGTGTCAAATTCACATTGTCATGGTGGCATCGTGTGATGCATCAGGACTTTTTTCCCCTTTTTCTAAACTGGGAGTGGTGGGGCCAGTACGTGATGCATCTGGCCCGTGGGCCATGAGTTTGACACCCCTGGCTTAGGTAGTTCACTTAAACAAAGTCTAAAATAGAAAAAAATGTTGCACATCTTCTTTCTTCAGTTTATCAGGACTACACATTGATCCTCCTAGCTGTTTATTTTATATTTTACACATTGGGAAGAGATCATTGTTATTATATTCAGAAGTGGGGTTTTATTATTGTGGGAACCTCCTTTCCTTACTGTGAGAAAAAGTAGTATTTTGTCACTTTAGCTCACAACATGTCAAGATCATCCTTGCTGACACTCTATGTTTTCTCAGTTTCTCACAATATTCTGAGACAGAATCTTATTGACATTCCATCTAGTTGCTCTCTCAGCTATATTGACATCTCTTTCTCAGCTTGGCACTTAACTGGTTCCTGTCATTTGCATTCAACCTTGCTCTCATTACTCACATCTTGTTTGTATGCTTCTTGTGATGTTCCCAGCCTCGTTTTAGCCATTTCACACATTTCTACGCATTCTTTCATTCACACATTATAATAGCTCCTTATAACTTAATGCCACTGTTAACATTAAGGGCTTGTTCAATAACACAGTTTTATATTGGAAACATTTTGCCAAATCACAGACTGTTCCAATCACTAGTTTTTCAATAAACTCTAATTAGAATGAGACAGATTGAGTAATTCAAAAGCTGGTGATAATGGACAGTGTTTAGGAGCTGGATGGAAAGACAATTCAATCTTTTTGAGCAATATTGTCCCAAAATTCTGTGACTGCATGATGGCAGTTGTGGAATTCCTAAAACACTAATGGAAAAGTATTTAATTCTTCCATCTGGTATTTCTAAATGGGTCTTTAAGATCAGATTATGTAAATTATTACATTTCGATTAGGATCTTGCATTCTTATTCCATTTTTAACCAGCCCAAATGTAAGGTCTTCTCAACTAGAGGGCACAATTTCTATTGCACAAAAAGCTACATCAGCCACAATGATGGGCATGGACCAAATAGGCCTGATCCCGAGAAAAATTTAAGGAGGAAAAAGAGTGTATTAAAACTGCAGGTTTTCATAACTGGCCAAATTTTTGGTTTTAACCACTCAAAGTCTCATGAAAGGAAGTTGGAAAACTTTTGTGATGACCCAGGGTGAGATACAAAATAAACACAGTCACAAAAAAACAGGTGAAGCCCCTTTTATTCCTTCACCATGTTTCCAAGCTCCAAATAACCTTGACTGGAGACAAAAAAACCTCCCACACAAGCAGTTTCAAGGAAGAAATGCCGTTTAAATTATAAAGAGTAAAAAACAGCACAAACCAGGCAAGATAAGGGCTGGAGGACATCCACAGATAACAGAACACACACTGGCAAGGACTCCAAACTCAGGGAGGAACCATAAACTAAAGATATTTCCATGCTTTGTTTCCAGCACTTGCTTGTACACATGTCCGTCCTCTTATTCAGTTGTCACAGCTGCAGCCCATGAAGAGGATCAAGGCCCTCTCCTTCCGAGTAGACCATGTCTCTCCCTTATTCTCTCTTCCCTGCGTGTCCTAGGATGGAGAGGGGATGGGCTTGGGTCCTCCTCTGACTGCCCAGCCGGCCTCTGCCCTTCCCCATCCTCCTCCACAACCTCCCGAGCCATACTTCTACTCCCTGTCGGCTTTTCCTCCTCTCCCTCAGAGTTAGTCTCCACCAGGGGCATGCAACTTTATATAGTTCATTGATTTCACTGAACTCCCTCTGGATCAGGGTGGGTAATTAATTTTATCCAGGTTGCCAATTGACTGAAGGTGTTCACAGTGACTGCACAGAGTCGGACCCAATTTGTCTTCTTCTCCTGCCCCCGGTGGTGTGCTTATTTACATTTGATTTTTAATTTCCAATTGACCTCATGTGGGCCAGACAGGACATCCAAAGGGCTGGATGTGGCCCAGAGTCTGTAAAATGTCCAGGTTTGATCTAGATGATTAGGGCAGAGAGTAGAGTCACAAGTAATAAAAGCATTACATATTGGTTAACCTTTATAATATGTACATATTGTCATCATGCAGGCTGAAGATTTCAGATGTGATTTCTCTAAGTTTCATCCACTGAATCCACTTTGCTCCTCAAGTGCTTACTATTTTAGGCAAATCATCTGGTGCAAGAATTATATGCACTTTGTGTTCTTGTGGAGTGATGGATTGAATTCAAAATCAATTTAAATATGACTACTTGGGGAAAAATATCTTCCAAAAATTACTTGAATTGGCAGTTTGCTTTTCACGTAACAAGGACCCTGGACTTTAAATGTCTTTGCTTTCAGGTTTTCATCTGGGTATTTATTTATTTTATTTTTTTAGGATTCCATATTTGTGCAGTAGGGCCATTTCCCATGTTAGTGCAGTAGGGCCATTTCCCATTTTTTCTGTATTTTTCTTTGATTCTTACAAAATGACATATTTTTATTTGGGAAGATATCTCCTCAGTAATATTATGACATATTTACTATGGAGACACAAACCAAACATTAACACCCTGAAAGGTTCAACCTGATACATTTTCTTTTTACTGGATTTCACCTGAAAGAAATAAACAACAACAAAAAATAAACTTCAGTAAAGTTACCATGGTGTCAAATTGGCGCTTGCCATGTTTTGTCTCCAGATAGTACAGGAGCATCTGCTAGCAGATATTCAACTGTACTCTTGTTTCAGCATTATTGCTTTTTCTTCTTTATTTTAGAGCTCTTTATTTCTCTGGCACTTTAGCAACATTTCCTGTGATTTTGAAGATGTGATAGGCTAGCTTTATGTTGACCCGTTGCAAGACAAAGCCAGTTTCTGATTGGAGAAAAGTGCCTCATCTCCTAAGCAACCCATATTTAGAAACATAAATGCAGAGAAAGACCAAGACAAACCAACAAAGGGTTTTAGAACTGAAATGGTAGCAGGGGCTAAGAGCAGAGGTAGCAATTGACTATTCTATTATTTATTCCATATAATATTTTCTGAAGAATATCCTATCAGTATGCCCTAGATTAGAAAAAGATATTATCACTTAGAGAGACGGTAGAAATGGCCATGTAATTTTGACAATGTTTTCTCCCTCTTTCCCTTCTGCCCTTTCTTATTGCCAAGCAATAATATCTCTCTTGCACTATCACTGCGGTGTCATTACGTTTGTCTGCAAAATAAGATCACCTGAGAAGAGCAAAAGAGGTGTGTTTTTATAAATCAAATTAATTGAATTTAGGAGGCTAAAAGAGAACCCTGCATTATGCACATCATTGTAGGGCAAAGGGGAATAAGACTACAAAATGAAGGGCTTCTTACCTTCCCGTGCTCCCAAGGGATTATCACATTGGGAGAGAAGTGAATGTGTTCTCATCACATTGTGAATGGGGAGGCTAAAAGACAATGCTTATTAGTCCAAAAGCCAAATAATGAAATGTGCTAAGCTAGATGAAAGCCTTTTTGACATTTAGCATTCTCTGCCAAGCTGGTAGGTGTCGAGCAGAAGCTAAGGGGTAGGTTTACCTTAATCTACTTAACCAGTTATGGCCCTGTTAGAAAATTAGGAAGAACAAGCTCACCAATCTATTGAATTTCCTCCTCCCTTTTCTTTCTTTTTCTTTCTTTCTTTCTTTCTTTCTTTCTTTCTTTCTTTCTTTCTTT
>NW_020769311.1:22135884-22176747 GCF_900518735.1 Pseudonaja textilis | reverse complement strand
TTTCTTTCTTTCTTTCTTTCTTTCTTTCTTTCTTTCTTTCTTTCTTTCTTTCTTTCTTTCTTTCTTTCTTTCTTTCTCCTGAGTAATTTGCATATTTCCTATCAAGTAGGTCAGGAGTGTCAAACTCACACCATCTCTGTGGCATCATGTGATGTATTGGACATTTTTCCCTTTCACTAAACTGGGCATGGATGTAGTCAGTGTGTGATGCATCTGGCCAGTGGGCCAGGAGTTTGACAGCCCTGAAGTAGATGATCTTTTTAGTGCTGCCCTTAGCAGAAGAATGGAGGTCATATTGCTGTCCTAATTTTCAGGCTGATAAAAATATAGTTGCAATACTGTACTGCATATAGATTTAAGGATATTGTGTTATGCTCTTTTCCAGTGTTGATTGCCCAGAAGTTCCAATTCAGAAGAAGCATTTTGGGCATATATATTTAATGCATATGGACATCATATCAAACTCCATCAGAAGATATGTGGGAGATGAGATTAGAATCAAGATTATGGCCAAAGTCATTCATGTATGTCATAGATATACTGTAAATTACACATATAACACAGGTTTGATAAAGGACCATCTTGGATGGTTTTAAAAGGAAATTAGAGACTTTTCTGAAGAATACGGTTATTGATGGCTACTAGCAAGAATGGCTATAAGTCTTCTAAGACTAGAGATAACATGCCTATAAATAACATTATGCAAAAAAAATGGCCATTTTATACTTCTTCTGAACTTCTGAAGCTCTGTGGGTATCTAGTCACAAAGAGAATAGAAAGTTGGACAAGAGAGATCTTCAGTTTGGTTCAAAATGGTTATTTTTATGATCCTGCTGTGTCTTTACTGAACTTTCCTGACCTCAAGTGGGTTATATAAATTAGCTGACCCTCCTTCTATTAAATTGTGATTAGGACACATATATTAAGAGCAATAGTTTTCCTTAGAAATAATGTATTATTAGGACCAAACTATATATTTATAAGTATTGTAATCAGCATTATTCAACATGTCAAATTGCCTTTAATGAAAAATTAAGAAATTAGTAATGAAATTAGACATATCAACCTTATGCTTATGTTTGCCCCTTGTCTGACTCCATTTAATTAATGGGAATATGCGGGACAATGAACAAAGAGGCAACATTTCATTAATCAACTTTAATGGAGAAGAGATGAAAGGATACTGCTCTTAATGGCTTCTAATCTAGTAGTTGAGCCTCAGGTAACTAGGTTTTTTTTTCCTCAGTGAATCTTGGAATGGGATGGGAATTTGGAATAAAAACAAACTTTCAAATTAACTCCATTAACAATGGTGTCTGCAGCTACTACTTGAGAAACTGAAGACAAATAATAAACTATAAGGAACCCTCCAAGTAGTTTTATGAATTTAAAAAAAAAACACCGTAAAAAGCTGTAAGGAAGGAAAATTTTTGGAGTCCAGATGTTATTGGATCTTATTTAGGATAACATTTTTCAAGTGTCAGAACAACACAGAATTTGTTTCTAGCTTTTCATCCAATCTTTCTGTAGTAATTTATCTCATCTTAACATTCTGAACACACCTTCTTATTATGCAGAGAGATTGTAAAACTACGAGTGTCTGGACCAAAGCAGAAATGCACATTAAAAAAATTCTGATCTACAACTTTCAATGGATAGAAGATAGTTTTTTGAATTGTGATGTCATTACATTATGATTTATTTATTTAGAGCTAGGTAGGCTAACCAGAGCTCACCTTGGATTAATTGAGAAATTACTTAAGGTCCCCTGCTAGAAAAATGTTAGAATAATTTTCAATTGGATAAACCCAAAGCACTCAAAATAGAGTCCCATTTATGTCTATCAACCTCTCTGATATCCAAACATTTTGTTCAACCTTCCACTTTCCATTGTTTTGAAGACAGAAACAGCAAAGTGGGCTGAACTAGGAGAATGCTGCTAGGTGTCCTGGCCTCTAAGCTTCTTTCTCTTTGCTGAGCTTTATAGAGCCAGAAAACAACCTGAAAGGCAGAAATATGAACAAAGGGCCATCAGAAGTACTTATTTATATGGAATATAACTATTTTAAAAATTATCTTACAGTAGTCCAACCTTTTTCTGGAGGCCACTCTTTTAATGTTTTGGATTCACCAGGTTCAGGAGATGTGTCCACCAGAGTGGGATGTTCAAATCCTTCTAAGAGCTTAGGCTAATTTGAAGGGGCTTTGGAGAGTTTTCTAAAACTGAAATGGGTGCCTTAAACTTGGCAAAGTGTGACATTTCAAGTTCACTCACTTGTTTTACAGGATATTATTTCTATTGTATTGTTTCTATTCTATTGTTTCAGCAGTATTTTGCATGTTTTGGCGGGAAAGATAGCAACAGCACTTAGATTTAAATGCCACTTCACAATGCTTTACAGCCCCCTATAAGTGGTTTACAAAATCAGCATATTGCCCCCAACAATTGTCCTCATTTTACCAATCTCAGGAAGATGGAAGGCTGAGTCAACCTTGAGCTGGTGAGACTCAAACAGTCAGCAGAATTAACCTGCAATACTGCATTCTAACCACAGTGCCATTATGGCTCTAAATGGTAAGAAATGATAGAGTGTGTGGTAGAATGCCAATCAGTTGGATGGCTTGGGTAGCACAAATGTACCTTAGTGCTGCTTGCCAATGAATGCTAAACAAGATGCAGACTGTAAGAAGGGTGGATATGTAGCATTCATCTCTCCTAATCTGTACTGGAGGAGCCATGAAAGACAGGGATCTGGGCCAAATGTCTCTGTCAGATCCCAGATATTTTCAGTAAAGGAGAATTTCAGGTGACACTTGGGATACATAGATATTTGTCATTGCAGCTGTCATAGTGGAAATATAGAAAAGAAATCAAATTGTTTGGGATGCAGAGAGCAGGGTGATATGCTGTCCATCATTGATAATGGAAGCACCATCTTCAACCCAGTCATGTTTCTGAATATTTTTCACATAACATTGACACATTTATTGTGTTTTTTGCACTGCTTGATTGATGGGACCCATTTCCTGTATGTTCAGCTCCTTTTCAGTTGAGATGAATGGCAAACTGAGCAGAAACTCTGTTGCACACATTACTACATTATCAAGACCTAATAATACTGGCCTAGTCCTAGTGGCATCTGAATCTCTCTCATTCTGTTCTGGGGTTATTTGACCATCCTCGTGTATATATGCATTACCACCTATCTACTTTTCTCTCTCTTGCAAGAACCACCATTGGCCTATGAAGTAGACATCATTGCAGACTGAGTATTTCCTCATTATCAGCTCACATTGTAATTTGAACCCCATCACTATTGGAACAGCAATAGATTTATTGCTGTAGCTTTAAGCTTTCTTTTCACTTAGGAGGAACAATGATACTGCAGGGCTACTTGGGAAATTAATCCTAGTTTGCACTGAGATGGCAAACCTATATCTCAGTGATAGAATGGCCATCAAAGAAGCTTTATATTGTACATTAAGAAAACAAGATCAAAGAGAAAATTTACCAGTAAATTGGTTGTCAAGGGATATAACAGTGTTATAGTTGCCCCAAGGCAGAATGAGGCAATGGAGATCAAATTCAGATATCCCCTTGATAAAGGGGAAAAGTTTGAACAGGATCATCCCCAGTTTTAGGCCATAATGAAAATATAATTCGCTATAAGAAAGGGAGATTGAAACAGTAACTGGACAGATCTGCTCATGAAATAAAAATCATCCTACCTTTTAGACAGTGGTCCCCAACCAGGGGTGGGTTTCTACTGGTTCTGTCCACCTCTGTAGAACTGGTAGCTCTGAAGAGCAGCAGACATAGAAACGGTTCTATGTCTGCTGATGTTTTTGCCCACCTGCCTGCCTGGGCTCTTACCTGACTTTTATTTCCTGGTAGCCCCTTTTTTAGACTACTTTCAGTAACTCCAACCACATATGTCCTGAAAATAAATAAATCCCATTCATCCTTACCATTTTTTTAAAAATTGCCCCTTTATCTTTTCAATTTACCTGAAATTGAACATTGGTTGTCTTGCTAGAGAAACTACTATTACTACATATTTAATTATTGTCATCATATTTTAAGACACTTCATGTTAAATCTGTGCAATTGAAAATGACTCAACAATTTCTATAAAATTTGATGTGCTTTAATTCTCATAAATCTTTATCTGCAAAATTTATTTCAGCTTGCTGGAAAATAAAAAATACAGTTATTCTGATTTTTAACCACATGAGACTATTGAAAAAATCCAGAAATCTACTCACTCACTGGATAGATGGTTTGAAATTGTCTTGAAGGGCAGAAACTGCCATGAATCAGGTATAACTGAAAAGAAGACCTACTGATGCCAGGATTAATTTAATCCATGTTGCCAGAAGTAGAAATCCCATTTTCAGCTTTACTGTTGTTGTATCATAATTTCAAAGGACATTCAGTGCTGAGCCAAAGTTGCTCTGTGAAAGGCAGCTCTCATTATTACCTAAGTTCAACACTTGAAATGCAATGATGCACTGGTGCATAAAGTTTCCAGTCTAAGCTAAGAACACATGCCTAAGGCTATAGTTCTAGCCTAAAAATGTTCCAATAAAATAAACTTATCATCCCTATCCTGTTAGTGTCAGAGGCACCATTTAAGGTGCTTCTGGGTTGAAAGGATTAGCTGGTGACACCACCATGGCTCAGGAGACACATGTGGGAGGTCTCCTTTCATGTCAAAGAACTGGAACGAATGACAGGAGTCCACCCTGCCACTTAGCAGCACTTGGGTCTTGAACATGGGCTTGAACATGGGCTTCCAACCCAGCATCTTCACCACATGAGCCACCATACTCCTCATGGGACTTCCCTTAAGTGTACAAAAGCTTCATATATTAATTTACAACCTTTCTATACTGTTCATTTCCTGAAGGTTTTGAGCTTACATCCGCTGGTCACATGGGGTTAAAAATATAACCATCAAGGCTGAGGGCGGAGCTGGCATCGCGATGATATGGCATGTGATCTTGGAGGTCTGTGATCGCTGCTGATATCTTTGCTCCTGGACGATCCTATCGGATCTAAACCATCCTGAAGAGACAGTGAAAGTGAAGAGCGCATCCTGTCAATCTCAGGATACCTCAAAGTCCCTGGTAGTTCCAGGAGAAGCTCTTCTTGCCAGCAGCAAAGAGGCAGCCATTAAAGCTGCTGAAGTTGGGACAGCTCCAAAACGGAAGAAGAACAGAAAGAGAGAGTGTGCCGGTTTGGTGAGAACTTTTTCTTTATTCTAAGATCTGAAAGGACACCCTAAGGAAAAGAAAGAATCTGTAAAAGTTTTGAAAGAAGTGATTAAGCAACGATTTTAAACAAGAATGTCAAAGTAATGTTTTTTTTCTCATTGCTGGATTTTTTATACATGATCTTATATTTTGAAACTGGACTGGTTTTTTCTTTTTCATCTATTTTTTTTCCTCCTTTTTGATTTTGTAACCATTTTAGGCTAGAGACTCCCTTTTAGTTATTTCTTTTTTTAAAATATCTTTTTCTTTTTTTAATTAATTCTTATTGCATTTTGCTTGGAAAAGGAGGGGGAAAGTGAAAGCAAAGAAACTTTGTAACACTGCCAACTAGAGGCTTGGAAATATTCTATTTCCCTGTGACCAGACAAAGCTGAGAAAGAAAGAATTGAGACTTTTTTTTCAAGGATATTGCTATTTGATAAGATAGAGGGAAGAGCATGGGAGAGTATTATTGCAGGTGCTCTTCTGGGTTTCTATCAACAGCTGGTGTTGAAGTTTATAGGAAAAGAAAAGGCGATAAGTTTCTGGAGAAGAGTGTTATAACAAGAGCCTTGGATAACTAAACAAAGTCAGTGTGTTTTCTTGATTTACAGTTTACTTTTTGAAATAGCTATTTGGACTTTTAGTTCTTTGGAACTTGTCTTTGCTTTTTTTTTTATGCTTGTCTTTGGAAGTTAATTTTTTACGTTTGTTTTTTATTTAAAAAAAAAAGTTTTAGTATTAATGATTCCCTTCCTTTTCTTTTTAAGGGAGTAGCCTTTTTTTCTTTTTCTCTTTTGCCTTTCTGGTACTTTTGTTTTTCCATCTACCTCCAATACTGGTTTTTTCTTTCTTTTTATCTTCCTGGCTTTTTTTTTCTTTTTCTCTTATGCAGTCTTTTTTATTTGAGACCTCTTAATTGGATTAAGGTGTTGAAGAACCTGAAGAATTTTTCCTTTTTTTTTAGCTTTTTATTCTTCACTTTTCCATCTTTTTTAAAGATTTTATAACTTTTTCTCCTTTGTGTATGTTTATGGTTTTTTCCTTCATTTTTGAATTTTCATTGTTATCTAACTAATCGATTGGATTAAGGTATACAAGAACCTAAATAAATTCTTCTTTTTTTTATTATTATTATTACTATTTGGCTTCTTTTTCCCTACTATTTTTATTTGGAATCGCAACTGGTTACTTCACAATTGGATTAAGGTCTAGAAGAACCTGAAGATTTTGAATTGTTTGAAATGAGTAGGAAATTAACAGCTACTGGTTCTTCTACTTCCTCCTCTCCACCATCTGGAGGACAACGTTCAATACAGACAATGCTAAGACAAGAGAAAGAACAAGAAAAAGAAAAAGTGACTGTGTAGATGATTATGCAAGGAATTCAAAACATTCAAACAAGATCAGAGAATATTGAAAAAAGAATAAAGAATATCGAACAAAGAAGAGAGAACATTGAACAAAGAACAGGGAAAACCAATGAAAAAGTCGAGAACATCCAACAAATGATGATGAAGTATGATGAGAGGCTACTAAAAATTGAAGAAGAAGAGATAAGAAGGTTGGAGACATTGATACCAGATTAACTGTGGTTGAACAAGATAAAAGTGGTATGCTGAGATGGGAGATGGACAGATCAGAATTTTATCTCAGATTGCAAAACATAGAGGAAGAAAAAGGACAAAATCTAGCTGAGATAATGATAGAAATATTGGCTGAAGCTTTGGAAATAACTGAAGAGAAGATGATGGATGGAATAGATGAGGTTTATCGAGTCTTCACAAGATACGCAATGAGAAATAGCCTACCAAGAGAAGTTCACATCAGATTTACAAAGAAAGCCATTAAAATGCAAATATTGCAAGTGGCAAGGAAGAAAACATTGAAATATAAAGATAAGGAGATTGTGGTTTTGAAACAAGTACCCAGAAGAGTGAGAGAGATGAGAAGAGAATACCGATTCTTGACCAAATTGCTACTTTAAAAAAGGTGAATTATAGATGGCTGATTCCAGAAGATTTAATGTTCACATGGCAAGAACAGAGATACAGAATTGATTTAATTGAGAAAGCTGATTCATTTTATACAGAATTTTTCAGAGGGAAAGAGGAAGAGGCAGAAAAAGAAATTTCACTAATTGAATTCCAAGAGGACTGCCAAATGATGATTGAAAAAGGGGAAGGTGGAAAGGAGGAAGCCAAAGGACAATGTGAACCAAGATCCATGAGAGCTGCCAAACCTAATTATAAAATATAACCATGGAAGAGAAAAAATTGATTACAATTAATATAAATGGACTTAATTCAGCCGTTAAAAGAAGGAAAACTTTCCATAAATTAGAGAAATTAAAATTTGATATAACCTGCCTACAAAAAGTACATATTAAAAAGCAATATGAACAATTGTTGATTCAGCCAAAACTAGGGAAAATATTTATCTCCTTGACACAATGCAAGAAAAGAGGAGTGGTTTTATATATTAAAGAGACTATTCCAGCGAAATTGATTTATACTGATGACGACGGAAGAATACTAATGGTGGAAATAATGGATAATAATACAAAAACACTCCTGATTGCAATCTATGCCCCGAATGGCAAACAAGAAGAATTTTATAAAAAATTACATATCAAAATAATTGAATTGGACTATGCTAATATAGTTGTGATGGGAGATTTTAATGGAATTGTAGACAACAAACTGGACTATACAGCACAGAAAACAATAAAGCAAAACAGAAAGACTCTCCCTAAATCTTTTTTTAAAATGGTAGATGAAATAAACTTAAAAGATACATGGAGAGAAAGAAATGCTAAAACTAAACAATACACCTTCTACTGAAATAGACACTTATCATGGTCCGGAATAGATATGATATGGATGTCAACAGAATTGTTAACTAATATTCAAGAAATAAATATTGAAACAAGTACTTGGGCAGATCACAATCCAATGACAATTAAATGGAAAGGACAAAGAAGAAGATCTAGATGGATGCTAAATAATACTATTTTAAAGGAAAAAGACTTCACACAGTGGATGGAGAAAGAACTGGCTTTTTTCTTTAGAGAAAACAAAAAAGAAGATACATCAATCCAAAATGTATGGGAAACAATGAAGGCATATGCCAGAGGCTGATAATAGACTATTCAAGGAAAAGAAATACCATGAAAAGATTAGCCTCTAAGGCATTAGAGGATGAGTATAAAGGACTTGAAAAAGAGCTACAGAAAATGCCACAGAAAAAGGACATTAAGTTAAAAATGGATATAACCAAACATAAAATGGGTCTAATAGAAAAAGAAGAATTAGCACAGAAAATTAGAGGTGCTAAACAGAATTACTTTGAAGATGCAAATAAACCAGGTAGATGGTTAGCATATAAATTGAGAAAGGAGAAAGAATCAAGGAAAATATTGCAATTAATAGATGACCAAGGCCAAGTTTGCTATGGTAGTAAAGAGAAGAAGGAAATCATTCGAAACTATTATGGGAAACTATACACACAAGTGAATATTGATGAGGAAAGAGTCAAACAGTACCTACAGAATGCTAAGTTGCCCCAGATATCTAAAGAGATTGAAACAATGTTAGAAAGCAATATAATGATGATGGAGTTAACTGAAGCACTCAAGAAGCAAAATAATGGAAAGGCACCAGGCCCAGATGGACTTCCGGCAGAATTTTACGAAACATTACAAGAATCGTTGAATCTTCCATTGCTAGAAGTTATGAATGAAGTTATGTTAAAGAAGAGGATACCTAAATCATGGTCAGAAGCTTATATTACACTTGTTCCAAAAGAGGAGGCCGATCCATCACAAATCAAGAACTATAGATCTATTTCCCTACTAAACGCAGATTATAAAATTTTTGCTTCAATATTGGCAGAAAGACTTAAAAAATACTTAAATAATCTTATCCATCCTGATCAAAATGGATTTCTGCCAAAGAGACAAATTAAAGACAATATGAGAGTAATCTTGGACACTTTGGAATACTACGAGGCACATCCTGAAAAACAAATGGCTTTGATATTTCTAGATGCACAGAAGGCATTTGATAATGTGAATTGGTGATTCATGTTGTTCCTGCTGGCACAGATGGGCTTTGTTAGAAAATTTATTCAAGCAATAGAAGCTATATATCATAAGCAAACGGCAAAGGTAATGATAGAGGGAGAACTGACAGATTCTATCGATACAAGAAAAGGAACAAGACAAGGGTGCCCACTATCACCTCTGTTGTTTGTGTCAACTTTGGAAGTGCTAAATAGAAATATTAGAGATGAAAAGAATATAAAAGGGATGAAAATTAAAAAGGAAGAATTTAAGTTGCAAGCATTTGCAGATGATCTGGTTTTTATTTTAGAAGACCCACTAGAAACAGCATCAAAATTGATAGAAAAGATAGAGACATATGGATAGGTGGCTGGTTTGAAAATAAATAAAGATAAGACAAAGATCTTTACAAAGAATATGTTATCAAGACAAAAGGAAGAACTGGCAGACCTATTGAAAATTCAGATCACGAATAAGATCAAGTATTTGGGGATATACTTGACAACAAGATGCAGTACACTAAAAGAGAATAATTATATTCTGTTGCCTTTTATAATTTGCAGTAAGAAAATATGCTGCACACCTTGGTCCTTTCTCCTCTCCTGTTTAACATCTCAGGTAGATGTGAGGTCATTCAACAGTTTAGAGTGAAGTACAACCAATATTAAGATGTTATTCACTTTTGCATCTTCATCTCTGGCTATCTGAGTGATTCTACAGATGTACTGTCCCAGTGTCTGGAGACTGAGGGCCTGGATGGAGGGCAACAGGCTTTGGCTGAACCCAAACATTACTGAGTGAAATTGGGTGTTTGGATCTTATGTTTCCAGGAACCTTCCTGGCTGAGTTTTCACTGCCTCAGAAAAATCTGGGGCATAATCTAGGGATCCCCTTAGATTCATGGCTCCTGCTCAAAAAGCAGGGGCAACTGTTGGTAGGAGGGCCTGTGCCCACCTTCTCTTGGTGTACTGCAATTCACTCTACATTTTTTTACATTAGATAAATATATTTAGAATTCACTCTACACTTAATGCCTTCCCCATCTATGAAATGAACACAAACAACATGTCAAAACAACAGTGGTGGGACTCATCTCCAGGGGGGATGAGTCTGCCTACCAAGATGAGGTAGACCGGCTGTTTTCGTAGTGTGGAAACAATAACTTGGTCCTCAACACCAATAAGACCAAGGAGCTTATAGTGGACTATAGAAGGAACAGATCAGACATCCAGTCCTTGCTTATCAATGGAGACCAAGTGGAGCAAGTGGCCAGTTTTAAGTTTCTGGGTGTTACCATAAAAGAGGACCTGACCTGGGGTGCCCACATTGCAGCACTGGTGAAAAGGGCCCAGCAGAGATTACACTACCTGAGGCTTCTCAGAAAACAACAACTAAATGAAAAACTGCTGGTGACCTTCTACCGCTGTACCATAGAGAGCATTTTAACATACTGCATCTCTGTATGGTTTGCCAATTGCACATTGGCAGATAGGAAAGCACTCCAGAGGGTTAATGTCATTGCCCAGAAGATCATTGGTTGCCCCCTCCCCTCCTTGGAAGAGCTTTATAGCTCCCACTGCCTTCAGAAAGTTCAAAACATTCTCAAAGATCCATCTCATCCTGGGAGCCCTTATTTTGAACTATTACCATCTGGCATATGGTACAGAATAATAAAAACAAGGACAAATAAGCTGAAAAACAGCTTCTATCCCAGGGTAGTAGCTCTTTTGAATTCTGCTGTATAGTGCAGTGTTGGTGCGGTATCAGGGGTTTTTGGTTCAATGCGTGGAGGATAAAGAATGTGTGTTCGTGTTTATTTTCATGGTCATGATGTGCACTGAAGATGGTGTTTGATTTCATTGTACAAGGTGCAATGACAATAAAGTAAAGTAAACTAAACTAAACTAAACTAAGCTATTCTTTTGTCTATTCTTTTTTATCCCAACATATTTCAGGATATTCTAGGAGTTCTATGTCAATGCATGGACTTGACCAGCATCTGTCACATTAACACAGAAGCTTCTAAATCAGAGGTGGGCAACTTGAGGCCTAAACTGCTATCTTCAACCTTTTTTTAAAAAAAGCATATGGCACGTGTTAGCCAGGGACCACTGAGGTGGCTGGCTGCCTCTGTGAAAGGAATTTATTCGGATGGTGTTATCTTTTACCTGTAGGATGCCTGAATGCCAATAGGCAATTGGGGGAGACTCCTTTCTTGTCCCTATGCGGTTTATTCACTCACAGGAATTGAGCCATCGACCTCAGTGGTGCGCAGACCCAGCATCTTACCATGTGAGCCACTGTGGCCACATCCTCAACCTAATACGCCATCTTCAAATGACCATTTCATTTTAGACTTTTGCCAGATGGATCCATATCTTCTCAGGACAAAGAAAAGAAAGAAGAGGTGGGGGGAAGGATTATCCTGCTCTCTTTTATTTCTGGCTCCTACACTTGGACTTCAAAGTTTCTAGCTGCTGAGTCAGAGAAAGGAATGCGTGAGAAAAAAAAGCTTTCACACAATTGCTGTAAAGGAATGTTTATACACACTCTCTGTCTCTCACACACGGGTGACTACGAATATCATTGTCAGTACTTTGTGTGTTGTTCCACAAACAGCTTAATATGTTGAACAGCCAACCCAATTCTAAAAGGTGAAAATTCATGAAATAACAATCAAAACAATAACATATAAATCAGCTGGTACAGAATGCAGCTGCTTGCCTCCTTATGGACAATCACAAGCTTGATGCATAACACTGCTGTTATAGGAACCACACTGGCTGTCGAGTGAAGTTTCAAGTATTAGTTATCATCTATCTTAAAGCTTTATATGGTCTGGAGCCTAGATTCTGTAAAGGCATCCAATCCTATACCTCTTACAATACTAGACAACACAGTACCAACAGTAGAGACCTTCAAATTTTTAGGTTCAACTATATCACATGACCTAAAATGGACACCTAACATCAAAAACATCATCAAAAAAGCACAACAAAGAATGTTCTTTCTGCATCAACTCAGAAAGCTCAAACTGCCCAAGGAGCTGCTGATACAGTTCTACAGAGAAATTATTGAGTCTGTCATCTGCACCTTTATAATTGTCTGGTTTGGTTCTGCAACCCAAAAGGCAGACACAGTCTTCAGAGGATAATTAGGATTGCAGAAAAAATAATTACTACCAACCTCCCTTCCATTGAGGACCTGTATACTGTACGAGTCAAAAAAAGAGCTGTGAAAATATTTACAGATCCCTCACATCCCAGACATAAACTATTTCAACTCCTTCCCTCAAAACAACGCTATAGAGCACTGCACACCAGAACAACTAGACACAAGAACAGTTTTTTCCCGAAAGCCATCATTCTGCTAAACAAATAATTCCCTCAACACTGTTCAACTATTTACAAAGTGTACACTACTATTACTGTTAATCTTCTCACCACTTCTTATCACCCATCCCCTCCCTCCTTACTTGTTTCCTAGTATGATTGATTGTTGATTGTACCCTATGACTATCATTAAGTGTTGTACGTTATGATTCTTGATTCTTAATGAATGTACCTTTTCTTTATGTATACTGAGAGTATACATAAGACAAATTCCTTGTGTGTCCAAGGAATTATTGGACACTTGGCCAATAAAGTATTCTATTCTATTCTATTCTATTCTATTCTATTCTATTCCCAAGTAAATTATGTTTGCCCAGCATGGATGAATAGGGAGTACCTGATAAACATCTGTTGTTATCAGGAAGTTCAAGGGAAGGTGGTCATTCTTGATAGCTCCTCCCTTCCTTTGGAAAAAAAAAAGATCTTCCAAGGAAAAAGCAGATATTCTAGACGGCCTTCTTAGAAGTTAAACAACTAAAATATTTTCTGTATTTGGATTACATTTTGCATGCTACCTAGAGACTTTGATATGAGGTAGCCTATCAACCTTAAATAAATGAATAATCTAAGTTTAAAATGAATAGCAAAATCTACACAGCTATAGAGAAGGTCGATAAAGAACATGTATTTCTGGAATGATTTTTTAGAATATAAGATTATGGTCAGCATGTTCAATTACCATAGCATGCTAATGACTGCAGAAAATAGGTAAAATGGGAAAGGATAAATAGAGTTGTGTATCATAGGAGATAGTGTACTATAGTCAGCTGGTTGCGTGAAATGTGAATCAAAATTGCTTTGTGTTACAAAAGTTAGTTTATTTTCCTTGCTTACATAGCCCAAGAGAAATCGCCACCTGAATGTTTGTTTGTGTTAAATGTCTACCTGCAATTTTTCACTTGTCATTTCTGCATAGCTTTGTTTTTAATCTGGGTCAAATCTGAAAATATCAGGAATATTTTAACAAAAACTTCAATACATTATGGATGAGTGAAGGAGGCATCATCTTCTGAACTATGTGCCTTTCTTTTTCTCTCCCCTGGCCCCACTTGGTTCTGTGAGTGCTATGGCAATGTAGATGCAGAGAAGTGCCTTAACACTATTAGGCAGGCATGCAATTTTTGTTCAGATCTCAGTTAATGCAAGGAAAAGGAAAATTTCCTCTTTTGCTCTAAGGTCCCTCTGTAGCTGGATGGTTTCCAGCCTAGTCATTGGCTCTGCTCCTGAGGTTTCTGACCTTCTTACCATAGCACCTGCCATTGAAGTTGGGGGTATCAATCGATACAGCAGCTCAGAAGGGGGTTCCTGCCAATGTCTTATTTGAGTTTTGTGGGGGAAACTTTCTACAAAGACCTTTTGAGATCAATTTTGTAAATGGGAAGAATTGTTGGCTCCTGGCAGTGAAAAATACTTGATAGGTCTGAGGGTGGGTAAGCCATTCAACCTTTCTCAAGGCCAGGTTTTGTAAAGCTATTTTATTCCTGTAAAGGGATGAGGAGAAAAATCTATAGATTTCTATTTATTTGGCTTCACTAGAGTCTGCTGAAATCTAAGCTTAAAAATATTTTCCAGTAAGAACACTAGAGAGGATTCAGAAGCTATTCAAGCAGGCTGCTTTTCTGAAGCATCTCAGCACAACTTCACTTTGTTTCGGTGTGGGGAGAAGAGTAAGAGATAAAGTATTTATCTGCACTGCTTTGCAGGTACTGCCTTTCTTCAGGGGTCTTACGGAAAAGGAATATGAAGCACAAAAAATGGTACCTGTGTTCCTAGGGTTGTGTATTAAATGTGTGCTCCTTTGAAACAGAGTCAAAAAATGGTGCTTTGCATCTTGAGTGACCCCAGCATCCAGTGGCATGTTCAAGCTCCCTTGTTTTTTTCACATACATTGCAAGCAGGACACATTGTAGGAAAAGGGGTCAAAGGGTTCAATGGCATGGCCATAACTACCATTTTGAGGGGGGGAGAAGTTATATTAACTGCATTCTCTTTGCTGATGATGTAAAGCTATTCAACACCACAGACAATATTGCTACCCTTCAAAAAGACTCAACTATGTATCAGAATGGTCAAACAAATGGCAACTTCAAATCTCAACAAATAAATGCTCTGTCTTACATATTGGCCAAAAAAATCAGAAAATAAAATACAAGCTGAATAGTCAAGACCTAGTTGATCCAAACTCTGTCAAGGACCTTGGAGTATTCATCTCTAATGATCTAAGTGCTAGAGCCCACTGTAACTACATAGCCAAAAAGGCATTAAGAGTTGTTAACCTAATCCTACATAGTTTTTTCTCTGGTAATATCACACAACTAACTAGAGCATACAAAACATTTGCTAGACCAATACTTGAATACAGGTCATCAGTCTGGAACCCACATCACATATCTGATATTAACACAGTTAAGAAAGTCCAGAAATATTTCACAAGAAGAGTTCTACACTCCTCTACTCGTAGCAGAATACCTTATGCCACCAGACTTGAAATTCTAGACCTAGAAAACTGAGAACTACACTGTCTTCGGTCTGATCTAAGTACAATATATAAAATCATACATCACAATGTCCTCCTGGTCAATGAATACTTCAGCTTCAATCATGACAATAAAAGAACACATAATAGATACAAACTCAAGGTTAATCACACCAAACTTGATTGCAGAAAATACGACTTCAGCAACAGAGTGGTCAACGTCTGGAATACTCTACCTGACTCTGTGGTTTCTTCCCCAAACCTCAAAAACTTTAACCTTAGACTGTCTACTATTGACCTCACCCCTTTCCTAAGAGGTCTGTAGGGGGCGTGCATAAGTGCACCAATGTGCCTACCATCCCTGTCCTATTGTTTCTTTTATTTTTCTTATATGTATTCATTTCATGTATTCATAACTATGTTTATCCTTATGCTCAGGGGTAGGATTCAAATTTTTAACAACTGGTTCTGTGGGCGTAGCTTAGGTAGTGAGCATGGCTTGGTGGTCATGTGACTGGGTGGACATGGCTTGGTGGTCATGTTATTGGCTAGGCATGGCCAACTCAATATCACTCACATCGAGGCACGCATATCCTTGCCTGGCCTCTCATGACTGTGGGGATGCTGCAACAGTCATAAGTGTGAAAAATGGTCATAAGTCACTTTTCTCAGTGCCATTGTAACTTTGAATGGTCACTCCACACAAGTAAAGTACCAGCAAAGGAGGGGGAAAAAACTCCAGAGACATTCCTGAGACAAGAAGTCTAGTCCTGCCAAGAATGTAATAAGGGTTAACAGAGAGGCAGTTTCTGTAAGCAACACCAGAATGTTTCCTTCCTGCCTTCCTTATAGGATTAGGCCAGGAATTTCTTCTAACAACCGGTTCTCTAAATGTTAACAACTGGTTCTAGTGAATAGGTGCGAACTGGTAGAATCCCACCCCTGCTTATACTTATTATCTTGATTTATTTGACAAATCAAATAAAATAAATAAAAAAATAAATCTCCCAAGAGATATGCCCTCTGCTATTTATTAAAGCAGCTTGGCTTATTCAAACTTCTGAGAAGAGCCTGCAAAAACTGCCACTGCTGTGTTGCTCTCAAAATGGAGGCCTGAGGACAAGAATAACTTTTCCTCCTTTCTCTCACTGGAAGTTTGTTTAATGCAAAAGTGTAAAACTGAGACCAGGTGCTGCATGCTGCAAAACTCTTGGGTTGGCTTCTATAGTTCGTTATGATCTGATAGAAGAGAAGAATTAAATAACTAACTGACTGAAGGCTAGTCATATCAGGTAGTGTTAGTCAAATGTAAATGAAATGAAATCAACATTAGTTTTAGCTCTGGCCCTACCCACTGAAGGCATCAGAATATGGCAGGGGTGGGGAAAGATACTGTCCAGGCCTGTTTAGGCTGTGATTTCAAGGGCTAGTTACATGCCAAAAGTGTGCTCATGAGCTCACATGTCTGCAGCCATGATGCAATGTGCACGTGACTCCTCCTATCAGAAATGCAAAGATATTGAATTTCTTTGTGGATTAGTCAGCAGTTCTTGACTTATGACCATTTGTTCATTAACCATTGAAAGTTATAATGGTGCCAGAAAAAAATGTTTTATGACTGGTCCTCACATTTACAACCATTGCAACATCCCCATGTTCACATGATCAGAATTAGATGCTTGACAACTGGCATGTATTTACATCATGTAACCAGGATATTTGAATTATGTTTTCACCATTTGCAACCTTCCCAGGGGGCTTCCAACAAGCAAGGTTAGTGTTAAATATTCCCTGAACAACCTCAGTAATTCTTTTGTGGCAAAAAAGTTAGTAAAATCAGATGCAACTCACTTAATAACCATACCATTTAGTGATGGATGTTGCTAAATCATAAGTTGAGGACTACCTATTGTGGCCTTTAAATGGGAAAAAAACCCTCCTTTAGATATTGACATGAATTTTAAGGCTGAGCTACTAGGAATGAAGCTTATGGAATCTGAGCATTCTGAATTCCAGGAAGAATTACATACTAATGTTAAAATCAACACATGGATACCCTCCTGTTTCTGCATTTCCCAAAAGTTGCAATGGGGTTCTCAGCTACAAAAATCAAACATGCAAATTTATTCTAAACATATTTAAATTAATACTTTTAAATCAATTAAGAAGCATTTAGGAATGTATATTTGAATAAATGTATATTTACAAGTGTATTTAAATGGGTATGAAGACACCCATGGCTATCATGTCATAAGATTGCAGCCAAATCTTTCCCTAAAGAAAATATAAGATTGGGAAGGAATACACCAGGGATGCAGACATAGAGAAGACATTTTCTGAAATGGAACTCATATGACAAATATTGTTCCCTGTTTGTTTGACAAAGAAGAGTTCAGTCTCTTATCAAGGAAAATACTTCGTTGGGACAGTAAGAAACTGAGGAAAACATCAGATAACTTGAAATTAATATTCTTTGGCTAAATGCCTAGAAAATGCATGCCCTTATACTATGCTGTGGGGATTTTTTTGTTTTGTTTTTGTTTTAAATCTCCTTAGTCTTACTTTGGTAATCTTTTAAATCTTTTCAACTTGAAATAGGTCTCTGATAAAAGAATACAAACACCATCTCTATGTAAATAAAGCTTTTCTACATACAAAAGACCAGAGGAAGGGAAGTTTAATATGTAACCTTTTATCCTGCAAAATATGCATTACTTCCTATTATGATAAACAGTTCTTATGTTTGAGAAGAAAATGGCTATACATATACATTCCAATTATGTATTCATTTGATTTTATATTACATAAATACAGCTCAATTTGGATAAATGTCTGAAGCCAAAGGAATGCATTAGGAGTTGAGCCGAACCCCTGCTTTGCCCTTCCCATTGTGGTTGTAAGATTTGCATTTTATAGTGGCATATTACAAATATGCAAATTTCATTATGGTTTTGGATTACAAGGTTATCATCTCTATTACCCATTAGTAGTAAACACAGGCTTTTTGGATGAATAGATCCTTGGCTCAACTGCTTGCTTAATAGCTTTCCATCAGTGAGTTGCCTTCTTCTCTCCTTGTAAAGCCTTCCCCAAGCCTTTCTGAAGCTTCATTGTCCTTTGAGAAAGCAAGGCAAGGAATCAGGCCATCAGAGGCAAAACAACATGGTGCATGGATAGAGATCTCTCTCTTCTATGATCCATTTACTAGATTTTTATATTGCCATATGGTACAAGGAATCATGGTGTACAATTAAAGACAAATAACATATATGTTTCAAAAAATGAAGATGAATTATTAAGTGTTCCAAAGATGATTGGAAAAGTTCCTGATGTTGGGAAAGATTGAAAACAAAAGGAGAAGGGGACAGCAGAGGATGAGATGGTTAGATAGTGTCATCAATGCAGTGGGCATGGGTTTGGGTGGAATCTGGGAGGAGACAGTGAATGACAGGGATGGGTGGGCTGGCATGCTGTAGTCCATGGGGTCATGGAGAGGCAGATGCAACTTAGAATTATTTATTCTTTATTGGCCAAGTGTGATTGGACACACAAGGAATTTTTCTTGGTGCAAATGCTCTCAATATACATAAAAGAAAAGATACATTCATCAAGAGTCAAGAATCATAAGGTACAACAACACTTAATGATAGTTGTAGGGTACAATAAGCAATCAAATCATACTAGGAAACAGTCAATATAAATCCTAAGGATACAAGCAATAAAGTTACAGTCATACAGTCACAAATGGGAGGGGATGGGAGATAGGGAGTGATGAGAAGATTAATAGTAATAGTAGTGCAGACTTTGTAAATAGTTGAACAGTGTTGAGGGAATTATTTGTTTAGCAGAGTGATGGCTTTTGGGGAAAAACTGTCCTTGTGTCTAGTTGTTCTGGTGTGCAGTTCTCTATAGCATTGTTTTGAGGGAAGGAGTTGAAACAGTTTATGTCCGGGATGTGAGGGGTCTGTAAATATTTCACAGCCCTCTTTTTGACTCGTGCAGTATACAGGTCTTCAATTGAAGGGAGGTTGGTAGTAATTGTTTTTTCTGCAGTCCTAATTATCCTCTGAAGTCTGTGTCTGTCCTGTTGGGTTAGTGACTGATCAATAAATGATTAGATCCTTTGAATAATTCCATTTCAATAATTTTACTGAGTATCAGAACAAAATAACCTTTTGGAATACAGATGGGAGGGTAGGAGCCACTGCTACAGAAACACCCAGATTTTTTGTTTTTTTCTCCACATCTCAGGTAAAGATGGATATCCACTGTATATCTTTACCTGAGGTAAAGTTTGTCCACTGGATGAATAGGATCTGCTTGAAGCAGAGAGCAATGCAGGTTTCAAAGATTTAACTGTAATGCAGATAACATTTCCAGCTTCCTGCCTGAGGTCAGGCAATCTCTGGTTCATTAGCTGTCAAGAGTACTACAAAAGCAGTCAAACTTCTTGTGGCCAAAGCATTTGGAGCTAAATGGCTTCCAGAGACTGCAGGAGCTACGATGGAGATAGAATGATACCATCAGAAGAAGTTGCAGCAACATTTTTAATCTGTTCTGGGACGTCTGGGTGGATGTTAAGCATTGATATGTACCTCTTTAACTAAAAAACAACAACAACAACCACAAAATTTAGCTGCCAAAATGGAGTTGAAAAAATCGCAAAATCATACATGGCCAATTGGTTGTAGGATGTCCTCCTGAAATAATTCAATGATCCTGGACAAAAATGAATCAGTTTAGAATATTCAGGTGAATTTTTTATGAACTACCAGTAGTTCTCAATTTACAATTGGGACCAGAATTTCTAATGCTAAGCAAAGCAGTTGTTAGGTGAGTTTCACCTGATTCTACAACCTTTTTTGTTTGTTAAGTAAATCTCTTCTGTTGTTAAGTGAATCCGCCTTCCTCCATTGATTTAGCTTGTTGAAATCTGACCGGGAAGGTTGTAAATGCTAATCACACAACCCTAGGACATTACAACTGTCGTAAGTACATGCCCATTGCCAAGCGCTTGCATTCTGATTGCATGACCCTAAGGATGCTGCAACAGACATAAGCATAAGGATTGACTGTAAGTCAAGGACTAGCTATATACTGATCTGGACTGAAAAATGGAGCAGGAGCAGGAGCAGGAGCAGGAATGTAGTGGATTAGACTAAAATTATGAAACCTACAATATGTTTCTTCTTGGTCTCTGTGTGTGAACAAATATGTCTATTTTGAAGTATGAGCTATACTGGGACTACCTCGATGTTGCTCTTTCTATTAAGCAACTTCTTGTGATTGCTTTCACTAGTTGGGGATAAAGTAGGGAGCTGTTATAAGCAGTGGTGGTATTCCAGCAGCTCAGCCCAGTTCTGCCGAGTCGGTACTGCCGATGAGCAGCGGAGACTGAAGCAGTTCTCTCCGACTCTTTGCTGTTGGGCCCACCCATCTGCCCGGGCTCCCATACTAACCTTTATTTCCTGCTTTTGAAACGCAGTTGCTTTACATAGCATAGCATATTGCTGCGCGGCAACTGCTGAAGTGACAGGGAGAGTGCAAGATTGCAGGAGGTGAGTCAGCAAGCTTCTGGGTCTGCACAAAGTGTGTGTTTGGCACACACACACAAAGCGCGCCCACCAAGCCATGCCCACCGAACTGGTGGTAAAAATATTTGAAATGCACCTCTGGTTATAAGCTGCCCAGAGTCACCTCCTCAGAGAAATGGGCAGCGAACAAATGTATTAATTAAATAACTAAATATAATAATATAAATATTAAAAACTTTTCCGCAAGAGGAAATAAAAAAGGTTCCTTCTGTGATATGCTCAGGACTTAAGTATTCAGAAATGACCAGATTCAAAAGAAAAGACTCTAACGCCACAGAGAAGTGAGAAAAGTACCAAGCAAATAGCTACAAAGCAGAGGATTATATCTGAAGGGGGAGGTTATGTTTCATTCCCCCCCCCCCATGTAATATCAAAGAGAACACAGTGCACCTTGCTGTAAGTGAGATAAAGGCATTCATTATTCAGGAATTACATGAGAAGCACAAATATATAATGTATGCAAATTAACACTGGAGGTAGAATTCAAAGCAAAATCAAAACTGAAGTTCTCTGGAGAAGAGCTCCTAGTACAGTTTTTCCTGCATCTAAAAAAAAAAGTCTCTTTTATAGGGAAGAACTTAGCTTGGAAATAGGCAAGGCACCCTAGAGCAGATGGATCATCTCACTTTGTGAATAAAATAATTTTTAGCATTCAGAGTTATGAGGTGAAAGTTACCTCAGATCAATGTCCTCTTAAATCTATCATTTACAGAACTATCATTATTCCACACACCCTGAAATCAAAAGAGACTGATACCAGTTTAGTCCATCAAGGAATCTCTTTGGAATGCTAAATCAACAATTGCAATGGCTCTTGAAGAGTTCTGATTATTATTATTTGTTTTATTTAGAAGAATGCTTGAGGTTCTCAAATCCTATAAATAGCAGTATCGGCACCAGCTACCCAGTACAAGTTCATAAGGAGCAAAGGTTTGCCACAGAAAAGGGTTTCTAGATATCTGGTGTTAGAAGAAAGTAAGAGGAAAGCAACATACCAGTGCTGGCAAAGATATCCTTCTGAAGATGCATTTGATAAAGGGTGTTGTAATTCATGAAAGCTTATGTCTTTTTTAAAAAGAAAAATGTAATGGTTTGGCTACCACAGACTAGTCTGGTTTTACTCCAGCAGTGTTAGTTATAAGTTACTGTATGTCAGAGCCAACAACCAAATTAATCTTATCCCTGAATTGAAAAGAAATAAAAATTGGAGGCTTGAGCTTGAAAGAACATGGCTGGGAAAAGAGTATACTGAATTATATAGAAGTAGTGTGTGTGTGTGTGTGTGTGTGTGTGTGTGTGTGATTAAGTTGTTTTTGAAGGTCCTTCTTTATGTGTCTGAAAAGAGATAATATTGACTTTGTATGTCTGGCACTTACTTTCCAAGAAGCCTGATAAAAAGGTATTTTCATATCTTGTTACCTGACAGTTCGTAAGCTGAAAAAATCCCTAAATTGGTCACTAATCTGTTGGATATTGAATAAGCATGGTAGTTAGCTATTTTGTGAAAATCTCTTTGATGTATAAGATCTTCATCTAAAATGTCCAAATTCCTTCTTTGTTTTGCTATAGTTTTAAAAAAGCACATTTTATTTAACCGTATTGGTGAACTCCTTGCTGGAGACTGACACACGGCTACATAAAAGTTCTATGCCAGTCTCTCCAATATAACACCACAATTCACATTACACTATGATTTCCAAAGAGAGCTTTTTTTTGTATAGGAATGAAATTTATTTAAATCAGTATTTAAATAATCAAATGCATATTTAAATAAATTCACTGCTTACTTTATTTGAAGGTTAATAAAGCAAGATATTTATTGTTGGAATCATAAAGAATTGGAAGAAAATGCAATAAAAGGTTACAAGGACTCATTTTTATGTCTTGTAACTGTAGCAAGAACATGCCCCAGTAATATATTTAAAATGTCATGTCCACATGATATTGCCTTCATCTCAGCCCCAGCCAACAGTTGACTCATCTTAAAGTCATTAGCTGTTGCAGTTTTAAAATAGTGTTTAGCCTCTTCTTGCAACATTATTTTCTTGCCATGAATACACATACTTCATTGATAATGAGGTTGTTAATGAGGTTGAGGGGGTTCTCTTTGTGCACCACTTTGCTTATTCAGTTCTGCTTCTTTGGCTTCCATGAGCTACATATGGAGATTGTGTGTCCCAAGGGCAGAAATAGACTTACTTGTTGCATAGTCATAGATGGAACTAGCTTATTACGAATCACTCCAGTCCACTTCAGTTCTGCCCCTGCTCCATGTTTGGATATTTTTGGACGTAGTTTTATCACTCCTTTAGAAGACCCATATTCAGAAGTAGCCAGTTGATAACCATAGAAGTCAGCATGGGTGTGTTAAAAACAGATCATGCCATACCAATATCATGTCATTCTTCAACATAGTGACTAAATTAGCAGACCAGCAAAATACTGTGGACATAATATACTTAGACTTCAGCCAGGCATTCAACAAAGTAGACCACAACCTACTTCTTGGTAAGCTAGAAAAAAGTGAGATAGACAGCATCACCATCAGATGGATTTGTAACTGGTGACAAATCATACTCGAGTAGTCCTTAATGGTACTACATCTACGTGGAGGGAAGTAAGCAGGAGGGTACCACAAGGTTCTGTCTTAGGCCCAGTACTCTTAAATATTTTCATAAACGACTTACACAAGGGAATAGAAGGGGAACTTACCAAATTTGCAGATGATACTAAGCTGGCAGGAATAGCTAAAACCCTAGATGATAGGCTCAAGATCCAGATGGATCTTGATAGACTAGAAAACTGGGCCCTGTTTAACAAAATGAAATTCAGTGTAGAGAAAAGTAAAGTCTTATACTTAGGCAAGAATCCACCTATAGTAACCTATACTACATTAAAGAGAGTGATTGTTCTCTTACCAGTTAGATAGTAGTTGGTGGAAGATGAAGTAATCATGGTGGAAGTGGATAGTGCTTGGTGGAAGATGAAGTAATGGAATCAAATTCTGGTCTCCTTACTGCAGCAGAGTAAGGTTCAGCAATAGGGACAGCAAATGTTATGCCAACATATTTGACTGTCTGGCTGTGTCTTAAGGTTGGATTTGTTTATTTATTTTCTACAAGTACTTTTAAACTATTCAGCTCTTAGCAATATACAATTTTTTAAAAAGAGCAACAGATGAATTAACAAAAACAGTACATTTAGATGGCTGACCAGTCTGCTAAATACCAACCAATCTAACCTTGAACATTCATTCAAATAGGTTAACAGGAAGGTGTTGGGTGCACCTCTAGGGCAAGATATTCTAAAGTATGGAGCCCACAAAAAGAAGGGTTGCCTCCATGTCCCCTTGAATTCTCATGGAGATGAAACACTCAGTATCCCTTTCCTGGATTTAGATGTGGGTCAGGAACAGGGTACTACTTGAGGAAGATAATTGTGCTATAGACTACATTAATGAGATTCTACATTCAACTCTACAATAAGCAGATTATGAGGGTTGTTCTGCTTGTAAGCTTCATTATATTGGTCTTTTGATACATCATATTTGGACGTGAGTCTCTGGTTATTACTTCGCTCTAGCACACTTCTAGTTGCTGTTTCTAGGACAGCTTTAATAGCTTCCTGAGATAACACTTGGAAAGTTATAAGGATGTTTTAGGTAATAGTCCTAGAAGTGGCATCAACTACCTACTAATTTTTCTGCTTTTTTTTTATAAAACTTAATTATATTTTAAGTTTTCTCTTAAACTAGCATTCAGGATTGTCCAGAGGATGTGTGCATCAAAAAAATCTGGATGAAAGCTGTGATTGCATAATTGAAAATTTATTCATTTTTTACAGGTGTTGTACGCACATTAAAAAAAATAGCAACTTTTCTCTAATAACAACTTCAAAAATTATTGTTTGGTAAAAGAAATATTGCTATCAACAGAGGAGTAACAATTAAAACTGACTTTGTGGTAAGGGGGAAAAAAGGGACAGTATACCCATAGCAGAAACCTAACCTAATTCGAGGAGGAGTGGTTGCCTTATATCAGGGGTGTCAAACTCAAGGCCCGGAGGCTGTATCCGGCTCTCAGGGTGCTTAGATCTGGCCCACAGGGCCACTCTGAAAACAGTGAAGATCGGCCTGCAGTGCCTCTGCCAGTGAAAATGGACTTCAGGAGGATTTGCATGCGGCCTTCCCAAGTTTTGTTTTTGCACCTCCACCAGTGCCCCCGACATGAGTGATGTCAAGCTCGCCACACCTACCCTGGCCATGCCCATCCAGCCTCCTAAGGTCAAATACAACCCTGACGTGGCCCTCAATAAAATCAAGTTTGACACCCGGGCCTTACATAGAACATATCACACAACAAGACAAGCTAATTAGAATGTGCCTTTTTAAAAAAGAGAAACTCCTTTAAATAATAATAGAAAATGATACAAATAGAAAATAAGTAGTAACATCCAAAGTAAAGTATAAAAACATATCCGAGTAGTAGTTAGTTGCTGGGTGGGGGGGGTGTTGGAAGAGATAGAAAGAGAGGGCTATCAGAATGTCCTTTTAATATTTTTGTTTGTTTTGTTTTTTACATTTTTTTCTCAAAATCTCTCTCTCTCTTTCTCTGTGGCTGCGTGTGGCTGTGTGTATCTTTTTTCTTTTCTTTTTCCTGGCATGTTTTCATCATTTTCAACAAGAAGTCATAGTTTAGAAATGACCTCATTGCATTTATGTTGTTGGAGATGCTTTATTTAAATATGTTGTTCCATTTCAGTAAGAAGCAATTGCATGCATTAACTCAACCTTGAGAGGTAATATTCTCAGATGTTTATATTCTATCTCAATCATATGGGAGTTGACTTCTGGACAAAGAAAATCAGCTTACAATCAAAAGACTTATTGTTCAGTATCAGAAAAACAAAGATATGGCTCCAATTATTCAGTGGTTTGCAGAATTGGTTATCTATGCCGATTTGTAAATTTACCTTTATATGTTTTGTTTCTCCTTTTTTCATCTTTTTTCTCCTTTTTATAATTTTGTGCATTTTTTACATTTTCTTTGGATGTTTTAAATATTTAGTTAATTTTAAAATGTTATTGTTTTAGTTTTCATAATTAAGTTTAAATTTAAGGACATTTATCAGTACCTAGTATCCTTGTAGCTAAAACGGTGAACCAAACACACCTCATTTTCTTCTCACACAAAATCTTCTGGATTTTTCCCCATTTTACCTCACTCTGTCCTGAAGAAATTTGCAGTGCTTCTATCTTCATCATAGTCAATCTTACATGGGTAAAATAGCAATAGCAATAGCACTTAGACTTATATACCACTTTACAGTGCTTTATAGCCCTCTCTCTAAGTAGTTTTGCAGAGTCAGCCTATTTCCTCCAACAATCTGGGTCCTCATTTTACCCACCTGGGAAGGATGGAAAGCTGAGTCAACCTTGAGCCTGGTGGGATTTGAACTGCCAAATTACAGGCAACTGGCAGTCAACAGAAGTAGCCTGCAGTACTGCACTCTAACCACTGTACCACCAGGCTCAAACAGTTTGTTTAACATCTCCTGGGCATCTTTTCCTCATCTTTTGGGGATTTTTTCAATCTTCTTCTCTAAAACATTCTTCTCTTCCTTCATTATGAATTCTCTTTCTCTGAACTCCATTTTGTTTACATAAGACCGATGATATGAGGACTGTAAAACTCCAAATGACTATTAGAAAGGTGCAGAGAAATGCTGAAAAATCTAATTCTGTGCTTCCATGTGGTGTCCTTTGAACTATAACCTGCTACAATAGAGCTACTGGAGGACATTTGAGCTTCGTGCTTAGCTTCCAACTGTTCATCAATCTAGGGATGTGTGGGCTTTTCAAAAGCCCTTCAGATGATTGACTGTTTGAAGAACTGATGTACCAGGATGAATAAATACAGTATATGAATGGCCTGTCCACATTATTGTTTATTTAAGTCACTGACTTGCCTTTAATATGCTTCCAGGACCACCAATATCTCAACAGAAAATGCCATTTTATTTCTTTAACAAATAATGAAAAATGACATAACTGAGCTGATCCAGTTACCTTGGCAATAAGAATATTTGCCTGTAATACAGCAAGAATGAGTGCTAGGAGAAATAAAACATGCTAAGGTTGGAAGTTGCTTTGGAACTCTCATCTAAATATAACAGTTTCATCTAATGCAAATAAAATAGGACCTCCGTGTCTCAGTGTAATAATTTCCCTATTCCAAAATAGGAGTTCGCTGTTAACATTCTCTGCTATTTAAGTACTTCTGCAAACATACAGAAAAGATAACTAAAAGATTCATGACTTTATTGGAAGATAATGTCCCATATATTTTCATTTAAAAGGATTGCTAAAAGCTTGTTTATTTATTGTATTTACAATTCTTGTACTACTCTAATCAATCCACTTTGATTAGATTTATCATCTGTAGATTATATATTTATAATATTTATAAATGTAAAGTCAACTCTTTTAAATCAACTTAATGCCTAACATCAACTCGTATAAAATGCCTGCTTAAAAAGCCATTTTCAGATATTTCTGGAACACTTAGTGTGAAAATTCCAGATGTATAACTGGGGGGCAGCATGTTCCTTAATATCAAGGCAGCAGAGAGAATGTCCGCCTTCTGGTCCCCAATCTGACAACAGATAATAGATAATCAGAGTTGGAAGGGACTTTGTAGGTCATCTAGTCCAACCCCCTACCCAAGCAGGAGACCCTACACCATTTCTGACAAATGGCAGTCCAATCTCTTCTTGAAAGTCTCAATCCTTTTCCACCTTGAAGAAGCCTTCTGTCAAAAGTGATGCACTTTTGATACACAAGTGATATCCCAAAGATGCTTTTTCAGGAGGCAACTGAACTTTGTTGTTTTTTCTTTTGAAGACATTTCGCTTCTCATCCAAGAAGCTTCTTCAGTTCTGACAGGATAGTGGGAATGGAATGATTTATATTCCTTGCAAACAGCTGGTAATCTGCATCCTTTTAGAGCAGGGGTGTCCTTGTGGCCTGCAGGCCAGATGCGTCATGTGCTGGCCACACTCATCCATTTTAGTGAAGGGGGGGGAAGTTGTGATACATCACATGACAATGTGTCTTCATGAGTTTGACACCCTGTTCTGGAGGGTTGTTGAAGCATTTGGAGGTTTATCTGTGTCCTCAGGGTCCCATGAGTAGTACTCCTGGTTCCTTTAGTCTTCAATTTTTCTCTAGAAGCATTTCTACACCCAAGCCATTCAAAGGGTGTTCATCCCAAATTGTATAACTGAAAGTCTGTAGAGATTATCAGTCATCAAGTCATCCTAAAAGTGCTTTTTCAGGAGGCAACTGGGCTTTCTTTCTTTTTCCTTTTGAAGATATTTTGGTTCTCACTCAGAAGAATCTTCTTGGATAAGAAGTCAAAGGTGATATTCAGCAGGTTCTGACCAGTTCTGGAGAACCTGAAGCAGAAATTTTAAGTAGTTTGGAGAACCGGCAAATACCACCTCTGACTGGAGATTTTACAGCATCCTTCCCCTGCCACGCCTACCAAGCCACGCCCACAGAACCGGTAGTAAAAAAAATTAGAATCCTACCACTGTGAGCAGTAATATGTCTTCAAAGGAAAAAACAAGAAAATCCTGTTGCCTCCTGAAAAAAAGCACCTTTGGGACAATCATGACCTGGATGACTGAGAATCTCTACAGACTTTTACACAAGTGATACACTTTTTTATATACTTTTTGTACCAAAAGGTAATTTATCACTTGTTGCATGTTATGAATAATGATTGTAGCTATGATCTATGATATATGACTTATCACTTTGTTGTTTGTATGTACACTGAGAGTTTATTCACAGGAGACAAATTCCTTGTGTGTCCAATCACCCTTGGTCAATAAGGAATCCTATCCTATCCTATCCTATCCCAACCCATCCCATCCCATTCTTTCTCAGCCAGAATAGTAAAAGATTATCAAACTGAAGAAAGCTAAATTATATCATCCAGATTTAGATGTGTATATGCATTTTAATCTTTGCACTCTAATGCACAATGGTGTTCTGAATCTGTTCTCTTGCACTGCTTCAGGATGGTGAGTTCATTTAGGCACATTTGTTGTTCTAATCTACTTGAACACTGATCTGAGGATTCTGGTTCTTTACATATTTTGGTACACTTTTAACTTGCCAATATGGAAATGGAGTATAATTATTTCTACTGTGCCCTATGAGTAATGGTTGCATGTATGTTTTACCACAATGACCTTTTCAGTATGTTGCACTTTGATTTGCTGTCTGGTGTTTCTATTCAACAACATTGCCGTCCTCACCTACAAGGAGGAGTGCCATGACAAGCCAATCAAATGACAGAATACTGAAAAGGTCAAAGCACTAGTAAAGCATGCTAATGAAATTCATCCACTTAAAGCAAAAGAGGACATTTAATAATTGCAGTGTTCAGAAGAAAGCTTTCAAACAGCATGATATATTAGACTTGGTGCTTTTAAACCTTATCCAAGTATCATCTTTTTATTTAAAATATTTTTACAACAGGTTTCCACAGTTCAGACCCAAAGAACAGTACCATATTAACATTACAATCATCAGATGACAGAGATAAAGAGAGAGTATTTCTTTATGGAAATCTGAGCAGGCAAAACCATTTTTGTACTTCATTAGGAAAACTTGAAGTTGGTCTGAACTGATCTTCATTTATTGCACAAATCAGCATTTCTGTCTTTCACACTTTCCAAATATTCCTCAGCATTTCTTCATTTTCATGAAAAATTTGAAACATCTCTTTCTTCCCTTCCTTTCTCGATGCATTCTTTGTGGGTGGGGGGAGGAATTTGAAATTTTGTATAATATGGTGCATAGATTGTGGAGATATATGGATAAACCTATGTATGAATGGCCCAGGTTTTGAAAAAAATACTGAAATGTCTACCTACACAAATATTCAAGTCCTGAGCTATTACATTAAAGCCCCTACTTCCTGCAGTTGATGTCCTCATGATCCCAAGTTTTTTTAAAAAAAAACATCATGAATCACAGCCACAGGAAGCTTTGTTTTTGGTATGTTCTGTTCTTAAAAGGTTGCAGCAATCTTAAAATGTGAGATCCCTTTGAGTTCAGCTTAAGGCTCAACTTTGTAAATGCTGACACCTGTTTACATCTGCTGGCAGGCAAGCAGTGTTTTGGAGAATGTGCACAGCTTTTCAATTACTGCAAGTAACTCAGCAAAAGTTTCCCTACAGCACTACTGAATTGAACTTCCATCCACCCTTGACTCAACAGGAATCTACACCACCTTGAAATGTGTTTTTCCCATTGCAAACCCTTACCTTGCCTTTATAGTTTCTGTTCCTTCTCATTGCCAGTCACACCTTGAGGCTGTCCTTGGATGATTTCAAAATATAGGGAAAATTCTACTTTGGTTCCTCCTTTTACCAACCTCAGAAGGAGGGAAGACTGAATCAACCTTGAGCCTTGTCACGATCAAACTCCTGGCAGTGGGCAGAATTAGCCTGAAATATTGCATTCAACAACTGCCTCTCCCAACTCTTCATATAATGAAATAGGAGACCTTTTAAAATCTTATATCTGATTCAGCTCAAATAGCTTGTGGAGAAAAAAACCAAACTGATTTTAATGCAGTCCTCAAAAATAGGCTTATGTTGTACAAAGTAAATTTCAGATTTCATCACTGTCCATGTATGCAGGCGCAGGAATTAGGAGAGATACAAAAATATGAAGTTTACTTCCACAGCATCAGACCATAGGTCCTTGCAATATTGTAATGATTCTTCTGAAGGAATGCAGTTTTCTGAAGTTCTCTAAGTAAATAAATATGATAAAAAATAATCTGGGAGTTTCTTCATCCAAAACAAATGCATGCTAAACCCACTGAACAGGTCCTAGTGAAATAATTCAATGGAAATCAAATAACTGCTGTCATTGTGAAGCATGCATTGGAATAGACATTCTCACCCTAGTGCCTGTAAATGTGTTGTCAATTTTAGTAAACTCTGCCTTGAAGAGAAAAATTTCCCATGATCCCATTTATGAGTGGAGACCACACAATCTGCCTGAGCCAAGTTTATGTGAACAGACTATAAGGTTCTGTTCACTTAAGGAGGGTGCAAACAACTTATATAGTCAGCAATGATGTCAAATGCCAATCATCTTATTTTTGATAATATAGGTTAGATTTTTGGCTTATAGTGAGAACACACAATTAATAATGAGTCAGTATTTGTGGTTGCTTCTTCAGCAGTCTCTGAGAAATGGACACAATTGAATGGAAGAAAAAGAACGTTCCTGTTCCTATTTAAACATACCGGGGCAGATTAAGATAACTCACCTGTAAGTACCTAAGCAAAGTATCCTTGTTTAATGTGGGCAGAGACTCAATGGGAGAACACCCTGTTCACTCCTGTTGGTGTTACTGCTTTGGAGCAGGCATTTGGATGGTCAGAGAAGAAACTGAAGCAGGAAGAAAGAGAGGGAAAAACAGTGGCACAGAGAACAATAACAGAGAACCAGAACCAGAACCAGATCTAGTCATCCACTGGAGGAGATCTGTGCTTGAATAAAGCCCTATTCTTGCAGCATGGAAGGGGATGCCAGAAAGTAGAGTCCAAGAAAACTTAGTACAAGGTGCTGCAGCACATCAATTTGGCCTATTTACTGAGCAGAGGCTTTGGTTGTTTAAAAGTAAGCTCTCCCATCTTCCCATTTAAGCACCACATGAACTAAAGGACAGAAACTGAATTTAGGTAAAGTCATCCTTGAAATAAGTTGCAATTTCTTAGCAATGGGGATAATTACGCAGTAGAATATATTGCCAATGAGATGGCTGACATACTTTATCTTTAGATCTTTATAATTAAATTACTTAGCTTTATGAAAGATGCATTCAATCCATCTGGGCTGGATTCCACAGACTATTTATACAGGGGCTGAGCTAGGAAATGACAGTGTAGAAACACTGATAATGAAAAGAGTACAACTAGAAACACTGCTAGGGGGGAGGTACTCCACATCCTTCATTCACTTCTATGGTTCTCAACAAATAGAAGATACAATACAGAAAGATCTCTTGGCTCATCCTCTTGGACATGTAGTCAAAGAAATTCCACCAATAAATCCAAATAAAAATAGATAGTGAGACATTGTTAGTGTTGATTGTTATGCCACAGCCAACTTTATTTTGGATTTAACGCCTCCTAGCAATTAAATAATTTTGGACTACATATTAAATAGTTAAAAATAGAGTGTGTTTGCTTTTTGTTAGGATAAATAAAATAAAGTCATATGTTTCAGAAGCAAGAGTTCCTATTCTATTTAATATGATTTAGTAAATACATTGGATCAGAAGAATATCCAATCAAAAGCTTTCTGTGAAGGTTTCATTGTGCTAGCAACCTTTTTATTTAATAGGAATTTCTTGGCATTAGGGCTCTGCAGAGCTTTGGATCTGATTCCAGAAAGGTCCTCTAGAATGTGAATGCAGTGCTATCTGCAACACTTTAAAGTGCCACATCTTTTTCCAAGGCAGCCATGTTCTGGAACTGAATCCACAATTCAGAGTGTTGATTCTGTGCTTTCTAGTGAAAAGCTTTTTCTGTTTAATCAGGGAAGGAAGGGAGGGAGGAAGGAAGGAAGGAAGGAAGGAAGGAAGGAAGGAAGGAAGGAAGGAAGGAGTCACTGTTCTATCGATGAGGAAGGAAGGGGTAATGATGAGAGGTAAAAGACAAGTGAGAATTACCTGTGGATGGTGACTTTTAACAAAATAGCAATTAGATACTCTTAAATTGATGAGTTGGGTAATAGAGCTACCCAAACAGAGGTGGTATTCAGCAGGTTCTGACCAGTTCTGGAGAATTGGTAGATGAAATTTTGAGTAGTTTGGAGAACCGGCAAATACCACTTCTGACTGGAGATTTTACAGTATCCTTCCCCTGCCACACCTACCAAGCCATGCCCACAGAACCGGCAGTAAAAATTTTTGAATCCCACCACTGTATCCACATGTTCAAATGAATGCCTCACTTTGCCAGAGAACTTCTCAAAACTGTTTTGTATCCCTTCGTTTTGAAAAATTAAGAAAAGAAGACACATCCCTGATTCAACTTCACCTACCTTCACTGTAGCTTCTTTGAGTACTTGTGTAATTTTGAAGAGCCATTCTATAGAGCTGAACTTCACAGAAGCTCCTTCTAATGCTTCTAGTCAGCTACGGGAAACTTCTTTGTTGTTTTTGTGAACGATGGAGGAGACTATGTGATAGAGATAAAAGGCCGCAGCACGTCTCTGCAAAGTGCCTTTTGGGGGCCAAATTTGTTGCCTCTTTCCCTTGAGAAGGAGGATTGCAACACTTCAGCAATGCAAACCTGTTTATCAAGCAAATCAAACCCATCTCACGTAGACCTATTGATTAATGTAAGGAAAGCAATAAGAAACCTTATACTCAATTTTAATCCCTGAGAAATGTTGTGAAATGTTCTGAAAACACTGCTTTCTCAAGATTATATACTATGCATCTTATCATGTGGATGGTGAGCCACAAAAGCTTAATAATAAAAAATGGCTCGTCTTTAGTTTATTAAGGCTATAGAAACTTTGCTTAGAAGATTAGTTCAAAACAATTTGACATTTCCAATCAAATCAAATATCTGAATTAGATCAACAATTTGAAATAAATGGTTGAATGAGATTAGAAGTCTCCAAAATGTTTTGTTGATTCAAAAGGTTCGACTCAGTTTGAATGCAATCTGAAACCCACATATGATCAGGCTCAAGAACGAGAATCAGAATGGAGCTGATCTGCATCTTCCCACATCTTGAACTTTTGCTGCAAAAGAATCCCTCAGCTGTTTCTTTAGAAGATAACTCAGGATACTGATATGCTGTAGATGCGAAGTTTCCTAAATCCAATTGCTGTTATTTGTAGTGAGAGATGAGCAAGACTGCTGCTGGAAATCTTGATGATAGCCCAGAAATCAGCTAAAGAATAGTAACAACAATAGCACTTAGCCTTATATACTGCTTCACAGTGCTTTACATCCCTCTCTAAGTGGTTTACAATGTCAGCATATTGCCCCCAACAATCTGGGTCTTCATTTAACCAACCTCAGAAGGATGGAAGGCTGACCCACAAGAATCAGTGATCCTTCTGGATAAGTAAAAGACCTATGGTCTTTTTCTATTTCCAACAGACATAAATTATGCACATAATGCAAAGTAGGATACTCTTCTTTTTAAACTATTGCAGTATTGTACTTTCCTCACTTGTTTTTCTCTTTGTGCCCCTTACAAACCTGCTGAGATGTTGAAAAAATGGGATGGGGGGTGGATATGGAACTAACTCAAATAGTTCCTTCTTTTCCACACACCTACACAATTACACACCCTAACTATTGCCAGCCATGTATGGTAAATTTCATTCCACATCCTCTACTTGTTTGAATGGCGTGCATGGGAAGGGCTTCGTTTAACAACAAACATGTGCAAATCAACCCAATGGGAAGACAATCCTGAATTGGGTTTTCAATGCCCAGAAAAAAAAGGGGCAGAAGATAAATAATCCTGTATGAAAGAGGATAATATTACAGAGAGGATATTAAATGTGCCTGAAGTTGAGTGATCTTGAGAGAAAGGCTTATCAGTGTTTGTGTGTCACCAGCCAACTTGAACCATTCATTCTGAGAATCCTTAAGACCTTCTGCTCAAACTTTTCTCTTCTGTCAAGCTCTTAGAATCAAGAAAAGAAAAGTGCTTTTGATCCCAAGTCCAGAATTGCAGAACTTAATAAATTTTATGTTGCTCCCGAATTACACAAAGCATATAGGCATAACATTCCATTAAGGGAGAATTTTAGTAATAAATTCCCTTCTAAAACCAATGAAGCCAAATCAATAGATATTTATTAGTTATTTATACAACACAGTCGCAGAATTTCAAGTAAAACAACAGGGTCAATCTAACCAAACTTAGTTACTTATTACTTACTTACTTCATTATCCTCCTAGTTTTCACACCATATTCATTATAGAGAGTCTGGATCAACAGGATAGGAGAAATCAGATGGGCTTCCAAGAGAAAGAGATTGTAAAGAGACTGTTGTTGCTGCTGCTGCTGTTGTGTCCCTTCTTTCTCTTGCATCTGCTCCGTTATATAGACTGTGGGGTAAGCAGAAGCTAGGAGCCTTTGGGGAGACTGACTGTTGCTTTGCCCAATCAAGCTCCCCCAGTGTTGGCTTGTGTCTAGCCAGCAAATCTCAAGTTCTAACACCCCTAACACTCCACCTACAAAGGTGGAGTCTCATTTTTACCAGGTTTCCCAGTCCCAGTTGTGTGTCTCTAGGGGGTAGTGTTCATCTCTGTATCCTAGCCAAGGAAGTCAACTTTGTCTGAGGACATTTTCCATGATCATGTGGATGGCATGACTATATGCCAGGATGCAAGGACTATATGTCAGGGTGCATTGAACTGGTACATATTTATCTAGTTGCATTTGCATGATTTCAAACTGCTAGGTTGCCAGGAGCTGGGACAAGAAGGTGGTGCTTGGGTCTCAAACTGCCAACCTTCTGGTTGACATGCCCTTTTCACAAATGGAATTAATTGAGACAAGCTCTATGGTAATTCCATCTATTTAGCACTCCTAGCAGAAGGTCTATTTATCTGGTATTCTAAGGGACTTGGTTGTGCTATAACAAACCAGAGGTTTGTCACACTATGTTAGTATACCTTCACACTCGGAATATTGGAAAGATTTAAACTTTACAAGGAAGAGGAAATAAGAGAATAGAGTTGACAAAAAAGATTGCTTCCTGAATGAAAATATTTTAAAAGAAAAAACACAAGCCATATTTTGCTATCTAAGATAGAATTTCTCTATTTTAATAGAAACAAATATTTATCCAATGTTTGTGTCAAACATACATTTCATGGTTCCAGTCAGAATTTAATTTGGTTTTCAAGGTTAGTGGTTGAAATCTTTCCTTTGGGCTCTTTAAGATAATTGTTAGTGAATACATATATGGGGTGGGAATGAGAACAGAGTAGGCAAGGGAAATTATTTTGAAGGCTTTGAAAGAATGAAGATATGTCGAAAGAAATCCTGTAAACGTGTATAACATGTTCTCAGACTACTAGATTTGAGTTAGAAAAACCCAGACAAGCAATTAGAAGTTATAGTACTATTTTGCTGCATCAAGTTATCAACCCAGATCTCAGTGGCCTAGACAACCTCCAATAAAACATTTAAGACTAATACTTGTTTAAACGGAAAAAAGGGGGGGAGCACAACTAGTAAATGTGTAGTACTGAAAAGTAAATGAATAATTAAATATATTGCAATAAAGTAAATTAGATGGGCTTCTGGAAACCCTGTTTTCACAAGCAGGCTTTGATTTGCATGTAGAGCTAAATTTGCTGGAGTAATTTTACCATCTCATTTTCACATAGGGAAGCATGTGTGGGAAAGATATCCCAAGGTGAGAATTTCAAAATTGTCATTAAAAAAACACTAATTTTCAAGTGTTTGTCTGATGTTGTAACTTACGAGTTTTACACATCAGTGCCGGTTGCTTCCACGTGAAAATGAAGCGATTGTAATTATTATGTGTGGACTATGCAACTTAGAAAGCAAATGTGAGAAGTGGGTCTTATGCTGTCTCCACAACTGCTGTTCCTTAAGTTAGGCTTTTGGTTACTCACCCGAACTCTAGAATTCTGTATGTTGTTAGCTACTTTTCATTCAATGATAAATAATGTGCTTTTTCTGCAGCATTTTTGGGGTCCTCTGATTGTGGTTTGGGGTCCTCTGATTGTGGTTAATTGCCCGTTGTGAAAGTTAACAATGAAATGTTAGTCCCCTTTATTCTTTAAATATTCTTTAAGTGCTTTAAAGCCCTCTTTAAGTGGTTTACAGAGTTATCATATGCCCCCCAACAATCTGGGTCCTCATTTTACTGACCTCGGAAGAATGGAAGGCTGAGTCAATCTTAAGCCAGTCAGATTTGAACTAGCAATTGACAGAATTAGCCTGCAAAACTGTATTTAGCACCATCATGGCTCTTATATCATACACATCCATACACACACACACACACACACACACACACACACACACACACACACACACAAGGCAATACTTATTTGTGATCAGTTCAGATCAATTCAGTTTATAAAAATCTGAAAGCTGACTCATTGCAAAAATCTCAATCATAAGAAGTCAAAAATGTTAATAGGGCAAAGGAATTCAGAGATCCTCCTCATTTTTTTTAAAGGATTTTTTTTTTTTTGCAGTGTAGTGAGGAAGAAATCTGCAAGAGAAAGGATTTAAAACCTCAATACCTCATTTGCACTTTATGGTAATGAAGTGTCCATAGCCCATATATTTCCCATGTACGTGCACCTTGTTCAGAAATGTATATTGGATGGAATTCTCTCCTCTCCGAAAAGAAGCAGGCTGAACATCCTATCCTTAAATATAAGTCCTTCACTTTAATAAAGTGAAAGAATAGACCAATAACATTTCAAAGCTCAAGAAAGGGGTTCAAGAAACCATGTCCCAAAGAAGAATGTTCCACGTTTCCACATGACTGGCATTCCTATGTATGGACCACACAGTTTCTGCTGTTAATTTGATATGGTCTATGAAGAAGAAACATTTACTATTGTAGATGTCAATTGCACTGTCTTCCATCATGCACAATTTATAATTCTGCTGCAGGCACTCCATATTGTTAGTGGGTGTGCAGAGAAAGAATATTGCTCCCCTTTTCCTGTGTGGAGCATTTAAACAATACCACACGTTTTATTGTCTGCTTGGGCTGAGCCATTCCAACGTTCTGTGGAACTCCTAATGAAATATTGGCTACCACCCATGTATTTCTCTTTATTGGAAAGCATAAGAGATACTTAGATGTGATGTAGCATAAATTGTGTCATCTGAAATGTGTTTATCTACAGGGGGGGGGGGCAGTGAGGGGGGGGGGGGGGAGGGGTTTTTGGTGGGGGGGGGGGGGGCGGTGGGGGGGGGGCAGAGCTGGGATTATTGATGCAACTTATTTTTTATTGTCACACTATTTAGCAATTAAAGCAGAGAACACACTCCCAGACTATTCTCATTCTGCTCAGCTCGAACAGACATCCGTCTCAAATAAGTAATGGATCTTTGTGTAATATCTTTATCTTTATCTTGTATCTTTAGACTGACTGAATCTACTTGTTGGAATATATTTACAGGATATGGCTTTTCTGATGATGGATTTTTTGCTTTAGGGAATTCAGTAAACAAAACTGCTGCTCATACCTTTGAGGAACTCACCCTGAAATTTTCTCCATTTTTTTTTCTCAGGGACTAGGAATCACATGAATGCTTTACACAAATATCATAATTTATGTTACTTTGAAACTGGGCATTTGACTTCGTCTGCTCAGCGGGCAGCTAGATACCAAAATATGTTTGCTGCATTTGCATTCTGTCTTCCTCCAAAAATTGAAAGCATCCTAAAACCCTACATTAACTTCAAAACACAGTTTGAGGAAGTAAGTTTGATTGTGAGATTGTGACTTTCTCAAGGCCATCCCTTAGTATTTTATGAATGAGTGGGAATTTAATATGAACTGTAAGGTAAAGGTTAAGGTTCCCCTCACACATACATGCTAGTCATTTCTGGCTCTAGGGGGCGGTGCTCATCTCCGTTACAAAGCCAAAGAGCCAGCGCTGTCCAAAGATATCTCCATGATTATGCGGCCAGCATGACTAAATGCCAAAGGCACACAAAATGCTGTTACCTTCCCACCAAAGTGGTCCCTATTTTTCTACTTGCATTTTTACATGCTTTCAAACTGCTAGGTTGGCAGAGGCTGAGACAAATAATGGGAGCTCACTCCATTACGCGGTGCTAGGGATTCAAACTGCTGAACTACCAACCTTTCTGATTGACAAGCTCAGTGTCTTAGCCACTGAGCCACCGAGCCCCAATATGAACTGAGTATCCCCTAAATAAATCTAGGATTATTAAATATTTAAAATTGGCTTTCACACCTAGTTTTCATAATCCACTAATAGTTGAAATAATAATCCTTATTTTATGTTTGACCACATCAACTTATAAATAAGAAGTCATGTAGTAGAATGCTTCTATGTCATTTTTTCTTCTTTTTATGAGCCTTTAATCACTTGTTTCATGGTGGAATCAGAGCGACTGCATGGAGTGATAATTTATTTGCCAGATGACCTTCCTGATGCCTATGAGTTTGCAGCAGATATTTTCTCTTTGTGCCTTGATAGAGAAACATCTGCTGTTGCCTAGGATTTAACTCAGTCTTCTGAGAAATAGGTGAGTGGGAGGTGAGCATCTTCACCTCTAGACCACCACTTTCCCCAGAATGCTTCTATGTCATTGACTTTCTGAAATTTAGGAGAGTGCTATAAAGCACTGTGGAATGATATATAAATCTAAGTGTTATTGCTATTGTTATTTTGGCTGAACTCTTTCTGCTGATATCAAGTTTTGTGAGCAATGAAGATAATAGAAATATAGAGAGAGCAGTATGCGGAAGTTGGTGCAATAGCAATGTAGAGGACCATTGTTATTTTGAAGAGTCATGCTGCCAGGTTTTGATTTTAAAAAACTCGGGGTTGTTGTTTGTTGAGAGCTTCTGCATAGAACCAAGCACTGGGTAATGTGGAAATTAGTCATCCTTAAAGTTTCTCTGCTGTCATTGTTAAGGAGCTCCTGGAAGCTTTTAAGAGATTTGGATATTATCTTGCTTGTTACGTATGCTCATTATGTTATGCTTTTCATCTGTTTGACTGAGCTAATAATAAAGCTTAAAATTCCTTTACTTACTGTTGTGCTTATTGTCTCTGGAGCCAAAAGAACCAATTATCTGGCTACCTAATCACTATCATGACATTCGGCAAAACATTTGGTGCAAGAATTAGTCACCCGTGCAGTTTGCTTCATTGGAATCTCTATTTATGGCATTTACTGTGAGAAAATTCATATTGTTAGCTGGTTTGCAGGAATGAATGTATAGATATCCCTGCTTGCAGAAAGAGTGTTAGGTGATGTCTAATCGATTGATTTTCATCTTCAGATCAAATGAAATCAGGCCAACAGAATTACATTAATATAATATTTAAATCTCTTTCAAATAATAAAGAACAATTCAGATTTGCATGCTATTGGGTTATTCCTAGAGCAAATGTTCTGATACATTTTTTTGCCCTTTCCGTTCATTTCTAACTGGTTAAAATGGCTTGCAATCGATGAAACCTCCAATATCTTTGCATCAATTCCATAACAAAGACAGCTTATGAGGCAAGTTTATTGTGATATAATTAGTATTGGAGTAATTATGCTTCTGTCTATGCAAAAAGGTTTTTTTTGCACAGAAATAATTATGCTGATGTTCCTAAGCACCAGTCATTAAATGTGGAAGAATTTGATTGAGAGGGATAGTGTTATACATGGGAAATGGAAATCCAGAGTTCTTTCCACTGTGGCTTTTATTTAAAAACTTAAAATAATAATAAGAAAGAATAAACAGCCATGTAAGAAGTATAGATATTTGACTAACATAAGCCAGTTATATTGGAGATTCCAATCTATTTTCCTCTCTTTGGTCTGTGAAAAAAAAGGTTTTTATTTTTTTATTTTGGGGTGTTTTGGCTTTCAATTTATTCAATTCTTGTGGATAAAAAAATAAATCTGAGCAGGTTTGCATCAGCAGTTCCAATTTGCCACAGAGGGAAACTACACACCTGAGAGATCCCTGTGCAACCAGCAAACATTTCATTTTGAAATCTGGAATTGAAGGAAGAGTGGTGCTGGGAAGAATAATTTTAAAGAGGCCAAGGAAACACAAAAGGGATATACATAGATAAGATTTCTTTGTGCACATTGATGCATCTGCTTTGACTGTACCTTGGATGTAAACAGCCATAACATTTGACAAATTCCTTATGTGTCCAATCACACTTAGCCAATACAGTATTCTATTCTATTCTATTCTATTCTATTCTATTCTATTCTATTCTATTCTATTCTATTCTATTCTATT
>NW_020769311.1:22089527-22135874 GCF_900518735.1 Pseudonaja textilis | reverse complement strand
TTCTATTCTATTCTATTCTATTCTATTCTATTCTATTCTATTCTATTGCGATATGTATAAAATTCACTTGCCTTTACCCTGGTCTGATAGAGATGTAGAACCAAATGCAAGTTGATCTGGTTCAGAACTAAGTTAAACCTTACATCTGTGATGGAATGTGTACCTATAGGAGCAGTAGGGGAGAGTTTTGGCAACACGGATCTTTTCCAGAAAGAGACCCAGATTAAAAGACTGTGAAGTCCCGAATAGGATGGGAGAGGGAAGAAGAGGTTCAGAGTAGTCATATCTTAGAATCTCTCAGAATAGTTCTCGTAGGCTAGGCTAGTGGTCTAGCAAAATAAATAAAATTCAGTGGTGAGAAAAGTAAGAAAAGGCAAGAAAAACCAAATGCTCAGGTATAGAATAGATAGTGTCTGGTTCAACAGTAGCAACTGTGAGAGGAATCTTAGAATCCTGGTGGACAATCACTTAAATATGAGCTAGGAGTGTGCTGTAGCTGATAAAAAAAACCAACACAGTCCAAGGCTGCATTAATACAGAGACAGAATCAAGATCATGTGAAATGTTAATACCACATTATAATGCCTTGGTAAGGCCACCCTTGAAATATTGCATCCACTTTTAGTCATCACAATATAAAAAAGATGTTGAGACTTTAGAAGGAATGCAGAGAAGTGCAACAAAGATGATTGGTGGGGGCTAAAACATATGAAGAACAATTGCAGGAATTGGATATGTTTAGTTTAATGAAAAGCAGGACTAGGGGCATGATAGCAGTGTTCCAATATCTAAAGGGTTCTAAAGGGCTCCCACAAAGAAGAAGGGGTCAACCTGTTTTCCAAAGTACCTGAAGGCATGACAAGAAGTAATGGATGGAAACTAGTCAGGGAGAGAAGCAATCTAGTATTACGGAGAATTTTTCTAACAGTTAGAATAGTTAATCAGTAGAACGCCGTGTCTCCAGAAGTTTAAACTCTTTATAAACTTCTTATAAACTCCAAGGTTTATAAGAAGAGGTTGGATGGGCATTTGTCTGAAATGGTATAAGGTTTCCTGCTTGAAGAAGGAGTTGGACCAGAAGACCTCCAAGGTCCCTTCTAACTCTGTTTTTCTATTTTTACAGATCTTTCCATTAGATGTAAGCAAATAAAAATTGAACTCAGTTGGGTTTTGGTGTGTCATCTCTGAGCTAGGGTCAAACATAATTTTACTAAACTGAATGGAGGCAACCTTAACTCTGTTGATCTGCAATGCCCCCCATTGATGACATTATTTGCATAAAGAAGATGATCTAGTTACAGCCTTCTGTAATGAAGACTTTATTTTTGAGCCATGGAAAACAGTTACTAGTCTGAGCAGTCAATTTCACTTGAAAATTCCTGCTGTGTCTGATACTTGGAATGGAAATGTGTTTCCATTCATTTCAAGGGGACTGGCTCCAGAGACCATAATTCAAATCCTATTGGAGTGAATATAGGAGATGGGCAAGCAATATCTGGTAGAATCTCTCCTGGTCCCATTACTTTGCAAGCCAACTTCTATTGAGCTGTTGAAATTTAGGAAGTCAATGAAGACTCATCTATTCTGGCAGGGTTGAGAGTGCTGACTCCCTCTTTTTAGGAGAAACTCAATTATTTGTTTTTATGTGTTGTGATTTTATTTATTTTAAAAATTTGATGAGCTGCTGTTTTAGGTCTCAGTGCAATTGCTCCTTTATTACAGATTTTAATTTTGAAACCATTTTACTGTTTCTACTTTCTAATATACTGGAGGGCCATCAGTTAGAAAATTCCCTGTGAACATGATCAAGGAGTGCAGGGAGGAAAGCAGTGATATGTAGAAGCATTTGGAAACTCAAATAAAAGAGAAGCAAGGGAGAACTTTATCGGAAGAGGTTTGCATTCTAGATGTGCAGGAGATCAGAGAATAAATTCTCTCTGGTCCTAAAGATTCCAGAGGTACCATTACAATGACCTAGAGGTTTTGTCAAAGCAAGTAATACAACTCTATATTGCAAGAAGAGATTGGATTCTCTGTCCAGAAATCTTAGAAAACTAAATGAACCATAAGAGATTGACAAAACAATTGATCAACATTTTTAACTACCTTTAGCAGCTGAAAGCCTTCCAAAGGTCAGAATCATGGTGGTAGAAGTGATAGTACAGTAGCAACAATCATCACTCTCCTCCTCCTCCTCCTCCTCCTCTACCAGAATACAGTCCCTCTGTGTCTGTAAAACACAAACCAATCATTCATTCATTCAATCAATCAATCAATCTGAGTTATCATTGACTGAAATGACTGGAAATCTAAAAGAGGCCTGCAATAGGCTTTTGTTGCGATCATCTGCTTCAGTGGTGGGATTCAAAAATTTTTTTTTACTACCGGTTCTGTGGGTGTGGCTTGGTGGGCATGGTGTGGCTTGATGGGTATGACAAGGGAAGGTTACTGCAAAATTCCATTCCCTCCCCACCCCACTAACCTGCTTTCCAGCTCCGTTCTCCTGTTCAGGGCAACAAAAGAAGACCCAGACAATCAGCAGGGACTGGGGACACAGAGAATAGATGGGGGTGGGGTCAGTCAAAGGTGGTATTTGCCAGTTCTCTGAACTACTCAAAATTTCTGCTACCAGTTCTCCAGAACTCATCAGAACCTGCTGAATACCACCTCTGATCTGCTTCCATGATGTATTCTGTGCGTCCTGTATGTGCCACTGCTAAGTTGACAGCCGGTGTTACTTGGCCTTAAATACAGTATCTCTGCTTTGGAGTGGGGGTGTGGGGGTGTAGAGACTATTTGTGCTTAGGCCAGTGCCTCTTGCTACCTTCCAATGCATTCTGAAATGTCGGAGGTCCCAAGAGTAGGGATCTTTATCCCCATTACCATGGCAACTGGACCGCCCTGTCTCCCTGTGGCTCAAGTCGTTTGTTTGCTTTTCCCGTTTCCTTGGTGACAGATGCACTCTTCTTTAAGGCTTCCTGGTTCCCCTCTCATTGGGCTGACATACCAATTGCTGGAGAGAAATTCTCCTACAGTTCTTGAAAATACTTTCCTCCTCCAAAAACACTGAAAAGATACCCACTTTAAAAAAAAAAAGGAGTAAATTTTTCACCAAAATCTTTTGGAGGTGGGAGTGGTGTTACCATTAATCTATATATCTATTTCTCAATAACAGTTGCTCAATGGACTGTTGCTAACTCTGTCAGATAGTTGCACATTCTAAAATGCCTTGGGATATTCCCATGTTGTGATAGAAGTTGCACTTCCTGCCAGCTTCAGAATGCCATCAGAGTAGCATGAAGAAAAGCCATGTTATTTGATCCAAAGCTTCCCGAAAGTGTGCGCAGTAGCAAATTTGAGGGAGTGGTTTGAACCACATGGAGTCTTAGAACTTAAGTCTTAGATTTTTTTAATAACAAACAATGAAATAGTTTCAGAAGGGTTTTAGATTTGCTTACTTTTATTTGAGAAGAAGTACTCCCATTTGGAAAGAGAAAGTTTGCCACAAAGAAAGGGTTGAGTGTGGGATAGCCTCCCCAAATTTAATTTTCATCAAATGTGATGGAATTTGTCTCCCAGAATTCCTATCAGCATATCAGCTGCTGAAGAGCTTGGGAGAAATTCTATGAACATTTTAAACAGCAGTTCCTTTCTTTGGATACCAACCAAGAGAGAAAATTATAAATTGATTTCACTTCCCAGGCTAAGCAAACTAAAATTGCTATAAAGGATGTGGATAGACTTTGTAGCATTAACTTTGATGTAATGGACTTAACCCAAGGTTAGAGGTGTATCTTAACAGGCATTGTAGTTCTGCTGTGTATTGTCAAAGAAAACAGTAGTTCCTCAAAACCGTAAAAAAGTATTAAAGGAAATAAAAATGGCTTTTTCAGTCTATGAAACTGATTCATTAAGCTCTTTCTTTCAGGGCCATAAATGTGAAACAAGAAAAATATCTCTCTCTCTCTCTCTGTGTGTGTGTGTGTGTGTGTGTGTGTGTGTGTGTGCTTTCCTTATATAGAGACAGAGATGGAGGCAATAGAGATGGGACCAGATAGAAATGAAGATGATGGAAAATGGGGTCAATTGGACTGATCTCACTCTGGCAGCAACATCAAAATGTCATTGAAGTGTGCTGGATTATATCCATGGCAAAAACTGGGTTGGGGGAAGAAGAAAAACACTTCATTAAAATGGGAGCATAGAAGTCTCCCTTTAAACTGTAGTTTGGGGCTGAGGCAAAGGCAATGTCAAGAAAGATGACTTATCAAAATGTGTATTGTAGACACATTCATGCCACAGACACAGAGATACAAGACTGCACCCTGTCTCATTTTAGCAAGATTTCTTCTTTCATAGCTGTACCAATTATCAACAGTTACTTAATTTGCATCAGTTTGGGAATTCGGTCCTTGAGCTGAATTATTTCTCAAATATGTCCTGGGATCAGGACCTGGGTAAAAGCTTGGTTTGATATGCTCATTATATTATACATTTATTGAACTGCCAGTTTCACTCAGTGGGTAAAATCATCACTCGTTGGAATCCATCACAGACATGAAATCTTTATAAAGTCTAAATTCAGAGCGTTTCTGGGTATGCTTAGGTATGCTTAGTAGGCCCTAGGCAAACATCTTTTCTTTACTCTGTCAAAAAAACAACAACCTGGAAGCAACAGGTATAGAACTGTCAATCTATCGATTTAATTATAACTTATTAGAATTGTAAAAGGTCCCTGTATATTTCAACCCAAATATTACTTCAATGAGACAAATAAGTCCAGTAATAGACATCACCTAAGACTATTTTATATACCTATGCTTCACTCAAAGTGGAAAAGATGAGCACCAATATGAACTACAGGATTTGGAACAAAGGAGGCTCTTTTAGTGACTTTTCTTTGTGTGCACAGCATCTTCCCTTTGCTGATGCATTTGTTTGTTTGTTTGTTTATTTTTAGCCATTTTATTTTGGGTCCAATCTGTAAACTGTCCAAGAGTAGAGGGCATGAAGAACCTTAGGTTTTATCCTCTAAGCCAGGGGGTCACCAACCTTTTGGACCTCAGGGACCACCAAACTCATAATTTTAAATCCCGGGGACTACTAATATGAATTTTGACTGACAGTGGCTTGTTGACGTTAGTGAGAAGATCAGCCCCATATTCCAGAGCTGCAGGAATCACAGGACTGGCCCTTTGGTCATCTCGGAGCAGCTGCTCCTCCACCTGGGCGCACCGGCCTGCCATGGACTGGAGGAGCTGCTCTGGGATGACCAAAGGGCCAGTCCTGTGACTACTGCAGCTCTGGAATATAGGACCGACTTTCCCAACAACATCAGCAAGCCACCCCGGGGCAGATTTCCCTCCCCTGCTGTCGGTCTTACCTTCCATTTCCAGCTCGCTTGGCTCTACTCAAGGTAAAGTTTGCGCTCAGCCGAAGGGTGGGGGCCGGTGGGTGGGCAGGCCATGTGGGTGGCTCAGCCTTGTGTTCTTGTGCAGCTTGGATTAATTGCTTTGGGGGAGTGCTTTGGGGGGGGACATTTCTCTGAGGACCACCAAAGTTTTCTATCAGCCCACCAATGATCCCGCGCCCACTGGTTGGTGACCACTGCTCTAAGCAATCATTTGCTATGGGGAGATATGTGAACAGACAGGATCATTGCAGTAAGAAGTGAGGGCTAATGGTGTTGGCATTGCCCCCACCCCCACCCCAAATGGTCCCTGGAAACCATCTCACAGTGCTAATTCCTGACAGCAGAAAAGATTAGGGTAGCACTGATCTGTTTGCGCTGCAGCAATTGTACTCGCTGGATTTCAGTCTTGCAAATCTGCATCCAAATTCTAGTTTGAGTCCCAGAACTGTGGGTCTCTTATGCTTATATCTTCTGTTTATAATGGAAGATTACGGCCAAATCTTATCATTCATATATTCATAATGCTACAGGTAGTTCCTGATATATGACCACTCGTATAACAAAAGTTCAAAGTTATGACAGTCTCAGAAAAAGTGATTACAACCTATCCTGAAAAGTTATGACCCTAAGACCAGACCAGTAGTCATGTGATTGTAGTTTGGGCATTTGGCAACCGGCTCATATTTATGAGATTTGCAGCATTTTGTGGACATGTGATTGCAATTTGCGGCCTTTCCAACAAGAGAGATCTACTGGATAAGCCAGAGTCACCTAAAGAGTGTGGAGATTTATTTTAACAGTTGCAGTAAAAATGGTTGTAAAATCATGTACGGTCACTTGATGGCTTGCTTAAAGAAGGATGTCACTTATAAACAAAATCCAACCCCAGTTATGGTTGTAAGTCAAAGACAATCAGTATGTAAATGATCACTGCATATATATTGGCAACTTTAAGACTTGTGGACTTCAACTCCATAAGTTCAACTCCACAAGTCTTAAAGTTGCCAAATTTTGGAGCCTCTGGCCTGGACAAACCCCTGCAATTTTCTTGGCAAAGTTTTCAGAAGTAGTTTGCCATTGCCTACTTTCTAAGGCTATGAAAGAGAGACAAGCCCAAAATCTCTTGGTTTCTAGCCTGATGCCTTAAACCACTACAACAAACTGGCTCTTTAAAATTTAATTAAATGCATTGTATACCACAGACTTAAAATATTTTAACAAGCCATTCTTTGTTTTTGGAGAAGTTGGGATATAATGATTTATTACAAATCATTTTTTGATGAGACTAAAGAAAGAAAATCAGATCCATTCGCGTCACTATGCAACTTAAATTGGAATAAACCCAAGATACACCCACATGCCCTTGTAGTGTAGATGTGTCTTTTTATTATGCACAGTCCATATGTTTTGAATATCTGGAAGATGAACTTTTGTAACAGATATATTTTCCAAGCATTCAATACACAGTGTTTATGTATTTACACCTACAGTATCTCTTTAATATTTTTGCATTGGAAACTAAGATCGATGACAAGTCAGTTTATCTTTTGTATATAGCTAAGCATCCATGCCAACATTTGTCACATGCTTTTATTATGAGATATACATCCAATGGTGCTGATTTTTCAGCATCTCATGTCTAAAACTGCAATCGGGTGATGCTAAAATGAAGATTTTTGTCTCTGCTCTCTGTCTGTTATTCTGCTTGCTCTTGGTCTATTGTATGAGATTGTTAATCTGAAATCCCTTCCTTCTGTTATTCATCCCAGGAACACACATGCAGAACACACGCTCTTAGATTCTTTGGTTAGAAGGACGTAATCAGCCAGGTGCTAGACTTTGCTTACCTCTATAAAATATTTCTTGTAAATTTCCTTCCTGTTATAGAATTTGCTTCATTAATATTTTTCAGACTAGATTCTTACTCTTAGGAATGTTCACACGTACACAAAGAAAACTTCAGTCCCTAATCGCGATTGCCTTTTACTGTTGAATTGCATCATCACAAAATCTCCAGAACCATAAAGCCTACAAACTTGAAATTTGGCACGTATGTTCCTCTTGGCTTCTAGGTGCTCACTAAGAAAGGATTTTTTTAAAATCACCATCGGAGCATTGGTATTTTGTATATTATTATTAACACGCTCTGATGCTAAGGAGTTCTACTCTCCCTCCCCACCTGAAAAGAAATATGTTCCATATGCAAAACACAAGCATAGGAGAGGAGTTTCAGTTTCAGTTTTAGTTTCACAGCTTCAGTACAGAACATATGAGCTAAGCCATGCCCAGGTTCACAGAAAATACTGTTTCAGTTTCAAAACAGCCCTCAACTCTCTCACACACTGACAGGACGCTAGCCAGATTAATACCGATTGATGCTGGTAGGCAAAGGCAGATTTTTTTTCCCCTTATTTTCCTCACCAAAAACTAAGTCCGACCACATAGTTTTGTAGTGAAGAACAGGTACTGAGCTAGTATACCATATGTGAATCAGCCAATCAGAAAAAGAATAACATATGATTCATGAAATTATTTTACACCACATTAATGTATGTGTGTGGGTGGGTGTGTATTCCCTGTTTAGGCTATATACAGAGTATTCTCGCTGTGTACTTCAGTAATAAAAATGCACAAAAAATCATTTTTTTAATGTAGCAAAGAATTTCACCCCAATTTGTAATGATTGAGGCTTAACATGGTGAATTTAGAAATAATCTTGTCAATCATAAGGTCATTTTCTACTTAGCCAAAATAATGAACCTCTCCTGTTTCTCACATCATCTGATGTTCCTCCTTTCATCCCCTCACTCACCCTCTTCGTCTGCTTCTTCTAAATTCCTTTCCACTTTTATATCTATGTAGAAAAGGTAAGGCTAAAAGGCTCTTGGTTTGCTGCTATGAGAAACTGGTAAAATGGTAATGGGTTTTGGTAAAAAGCCAAAATGTCAACTCATATTTTATGTTAGTCTACATTGTTGTGCCACTATCCGGAGAAGGAACTGCAGCTCAGCATGGACAAGTAAAAGGGCACTTAGTTAATTGAAATGCTAAAGTCTCCAAGGCCAAATAAATTATTTATTTATTGCATGTACTGTATATAGCTGCCCATCTTGATACACAATTCTAGAATTACACTGTAGGGTATTGAAAGTAGTGGGACTGATCACAGAATTGCTAAATCTAACGTCTGAGAAATTATGCAGAACTATGGAGGTCCCACAAGACTGGAAAACAAATGTTATCCCTGTCTTCCAAAAAAGAATCAGGAAATGACAAAATTGCAGAACAGTCTGCTTGATGCCTATATGAAACAAAAGTTCTCTGGAAAATTAGTTGTTCTCCTCTGTGAATTTGTCCCCTTCTAAAAAGCCAGCTACCATCACTATATTGGGTAGTAATGAATTTTGTAACTTATATGTTGTGTAAAATTCTTTATTATTACTCATACTCCAATTCATTCTATCCAAAGGGCTCTACCCTTTCTCCCTTCCTACTCCATGTGCTTGGAAAAATCTGTAGGAAGGGATTTTACTTTCTTCAGTTCCCTCTCACCAGTTTGTGATGACTTTAAAACCAGAGGTGGCATTCAGCAGGTTCTGACCAGTTCTGGAGAACCGGTAGCAGAAATTTTGAGTAGTTCGGAGAACCGGAAAAATACCACTGGAAATTTTACAGTATCCATCTCCTGCCATGCCTACCAAGCCACACCCACAGAACTGGTAGTAAAAAAAATTGAATCCCACCACTGTTTATCACATCCTCCTACTCTTGTTGTCCTAGTGTAACTGACCTCAAAATTAAGGCTAAACATTAAGGCTCATGGTTCAAAAGTAACTGGATAGATTTTAACACAGGGTCTTTTCCCATCAGAATGCAATGGTAGGAAACATAGGGTTCTGCACTGAGGTAGAAAAAAGTCAGATGTAAAGACAATACTTATCTCAACAGCTGTAGCTTTAAGAATAATCTGGATGTCCCACTAGACAGTAGAGCACAAATTAAGCAAGAGTTTGCAATCTGCTTTAGCTTTCAAAAAATAGATGCTATCTTCAGTTTCAGTAATAAAGGTATAATGTCATAATGATATTTCTACCCTATACTGCACTGATCAGAAGACACCTGAACCTGTTGTGTTTTGGGCACCACAATGCAAGTGCCTTTTTTATTTCTTGTACCTGCCCTTTGGAGCTCTATCCCAAGCTCAACAGTGTTGGGTCGTGTGTTATTTTGAATTTGGAAGCAATGAACACGCAGTAAGAGTATTTAAGGCATTATTCCAAGTAGTATAAGAAAATAGTACAACGTAATATTAAACAGCAGTAACAACATAGAACATAGAATCATAGGGCTGGAAGGGACTTCAGAGATCTCCTAGTCCAACCTCCTGCTAAAGGCAGAAGAGCTTATACTAAACATACAGAAATACTGAAGAATAAAGTAGAACCCAAGACAGCAATAAAATAATATTAATACAAGGCAAAATAAAAAAAAATGTTTACAAATACAATTAGACAGAGAAAGACCTTATACCTCTTCTCCTAGCCAGAAAATCACAGAGAGATGAGGAGGGCAGAAAATTTTCAAAGCTGGCAAACATGTAGCACTCTCTCAATTATATCTGCAGTGATATTCCACCCCTTGGATATCACTCACTAGCTTATATAAGTACACTCTGAACAACAATTAAGCACATCTGTTTTTCAACAGTCTCATCTCACTGAATTTTACCCAGGACAAGGAGATCAAGTCTATCTTATCATGAATTGCATTATCCTCCTGCCAAGAATGAGATTATCAAGCTAATTAATCTTTCTTTCTAAGGTGGCAGTGAGATCATCTCAAAGTTAAGGAGTATCTGGTTCTCAAGGTTAATTGAACTGAAGTTGAGAAAGATCATTCTACTTATACAGTTATCTCACAAAGGACAAGGCAAAGTATAACCTGAATATGACCGTTAATGGCAAAAATGCTTAATTAATTCTGCACTACATTACTAAACCATTACATGAAAATATCAAATCATGAAAACGTCTATATACCATGCCGGTCATGGAAAGCGGTATATACCACCACTCGTTTTTTTCTCATCAATCATCCTGTAAAACATAAAATATAAGATCTCCCAATACTTGAAGGATTGTCAAGTTGAAGATAGTATGGATTTATTATCTAGTCTATAGTTTCTGGTGGTAGGACAAAAATCAATGGGTGGAAGATTCAGAGTAACCTCCTGACCATGACTGCTATTAAGCACCAGAATAGCTTACTTCCTGGCATCATTGGAGGCTTTCAAACAAAGATTAGGCAGCCATTTGTCTGGGGTTCCTGCTCTGAACAGGGAATTGGACTAGGACAGGGGTGTCAAACTCAATTTCATTGTGGCCTGCATCAGGGCTGTGGTTGACTTCGGGGGGGGGATGGGCAGGTACTGGGTGGGCGTGGCCAGCTTGATGCCACTCCCCCAAACTACTGGCATGTTTCCTGTTCGCATTGGATAGAACTGGCCAAAGCTACGCTGGCCTGATCTTTCCTCTTCTCACCGGGTAACCAGGATGGCCTATGAGCCGGATCTGACCACATCGTGGCCCGTATCTGGCCCACGGGCCTTGAGTTTGACACCCCTGAACTAGAAATTTTCCAAGGTCCCTTCCAAACTATGATATTTTAGATTCTTTGAAGTTCTTTCTTCTACTAAATTTTTTTTAGTCAGGTTTCTTTTAAGGGTGGTAGGTTTTGGTTGTCAGTCTAGCCTATTTCCTATTTCCTAACCACCATATACTTTGCCTAACTTCCTACCAAACAAGGCGGTGCATTGCCATCTGCTAAGATTTGTGTCCTACAGTCATATATACTTATTTGTATCAGTTGGATTTCTCTTTCATCTCCATGAAAGGTGAAGATAGACCACATGATCATACGGAGGTCAGAGACACAGTTATCAGCATGTCTTCCTCTCTCTGCTTGATGAATCTGAGTATCATCATATATATGAGAACAAAAGCTCCAAGAAAAGAATTGTTGCCAGGTTTTTAATCCTTTTTATCCATATACCCTCATAGGGGATGGAATTCTGTTCAATATTTCTGAACTATAAACCTTCTTTTACTGCTAACTTCTTGTTCTGCACATTCATGACCCCCCTTTCTCATTTGTATGGAAGAGGGAAAAACTAGCAGCAGCTACTTGAAGACAGTCACATGGGTTATCCAAGGAATGAGATAGTGGTTGTCACAGGGTTAGGGCACACAAGAGTTAGGCTTGAATGTACCTTGCTTGATCAGTCTGAAAGATCCCAATGATTTGATTGTGTGATATGGAAGTATTACACTTTAAAAGAAACAGCTGCCATCTGGTGGCAATCTTACAAACAGATATTTTTAGAACAGATATTTGGGCAGAGGAAAAATGAGTCATATAATTTCAATAATTCACCTCCTTCCACAATATAGTACTTCTGTCTCAGATTATAACACCCATATTGGCTGAGGATCGATCATGTTACTTCAGAATAGGAAAGCTCAGTGCAGTGTTTCTTAAACTGAGGGTAATTACACACACCAATAATTTGGGCATATCCTGGGAGTAATGGGGCAATTTGTAATTGCTTATTTGTGAATTGAGACTCACAAATTGATTGCTACTGGTGAGATGCTTACATAGAACAACTCTCTCTCTCTCTCTCTCTCTCTCTCACACACACACACACACACACACACACACACACACACACGTACACACACCCTCCCTCTCTCCTTCTCTCTTTCATGTCATTATCCAAGACTGGGAAAAGGGGTAATTGAGCGAAACTGGCTTTATGTTTAAAATATCTAGAAAACACCCCACTGTGGGAAGACTAATCTAAGATATTCACAATGATAGAACCAATTCTGCCAAAGTGTTTCTAAGTTCTAGTATTTCAAATGAAATCTATTCCATGTTTGTTTTCTCATCCTCTATAAGCTGAGCTGCAAAGCACTTGCCCCTAGGATAGATGCAATCTTTTTTGAGGCTTGCTTCTTCTCTTGAACTGCCATGTTTGAAGTTCTACCACTGTGCTGTGAAATCAATGCAATTGCCACTCAATAATGCCAAAAGAGATGTTGGCAATGGGCAAGATAGTCATCCTTCTTCTCCTTTTACTTTTTAAAATTTTATCTTAACTGGAACAGCTTCTTCTCTTTGTCAGTACCATCAGTTAACTATTCTCAGACTGGCCTAAAAAATAGAAACCGAAAGGGAAGTAATAAATATGTGCTTTAAATGTGGGGTTTCATGTTAAGGTCTGAAATGTTACAAGAGAAAAATGGTTTGTCCTGGAAAAAAAAACTGCATGACACACACATGTAAAGCTGCCTACATGCAGACAGACACAAAAGACATGTTGATCTCAGCTGCAATTTTAAAATTTAAATTTGTTAGGGCAGAACCAAGTTTACCATCTCATTAAGGCAGAGTTGTCAAATTGGTGGCAGAGGTGGTAATCAGCAGGTTCTGACCAGTTCTGGAGATCCAGTAGCAGAAATTTTGAGTAGTTCAGAGAACTGGTAAATACAACCTCTGATTGGCCCCGTCCCCGTCTATTCTCTGTCTCCTGAGTCCCAGCTGATCTGCCGGGTCTTCTTTTGTTGCCCTGCACAGGAGAACGGAGCTGGAATACAGGTTAGTGAGGTGGGCAGGGAGTGGGATTTTGCAGTATCCTTCCCCTGGAGTGGGGTGGAAATGGGGATTTTATAGTATCCTTCCTCTGCCACACCCACCAAGCTGCATCCACAGAACCAGTAGTAAATTTTTTTGAATCCAACCACAGATTGGTGGCCCACAGGCTGGATGCATCACATGCAGGCCATGCCTACCCTAGCTCTGTGAAGGGAAAAAACGTCACGTGACAGCAATGTGACGCCACGAGTTTGACACCCAAACATTAATCTTAGACTTCTTCGAAAGATTCATCCAATTCTGGCTTTATTAGGAAAGGCACTGAAGGGTATAAAAGTTCTGTGCATATTTGGAAAGATCTTTCACTGATATAAGAAATCTTCATATATTATTCTGATTAATATACACATTTTACGTTCACATTTTAATTAAAGAACTGCATTACCAAAATTCAAAAAGGTGTGATTATTGAAATATAACTGCATTTTAATTCATGTATTAATTTGAGAAGTATGCATTAAATAAATTAAAATTAAAATGTGAACCAAATTAAATTTTCCTCCATCTCCATTTCTAAGGCAGACAACATTTCTCTATAAAGTTTGTATATTCATTTAAGACATTAATATGCTGCTTCTCTGAAAGGTTCAAAATGGGTAACAGATGAAATAAAATCAGTACAGAAGTAAAATTATACAACACGTGTCCAATTATATGTTTTTTAAAAATAAAACACCAAACAACTAATAATTAGCTGAACATGAAGCAATTAAATAGAACCAATTCTTTCTGAAAGCAAAAAATAAAGACTTAAGACTTTGTTCCTTAAGGGAGGCAATTCCAGAGTATAAAGTCAATTGGACCGTATCTGAGCAATTCTTTCCACAAAGGGTTCAGTAAAAGTTCGAAAATAAGGAGACGGATAAGAATCCGATTCACTCATTTAACCCTGAACAAATACAGCTGCCAACTTAATGACTCCCAAAGGAAAAGCCAAAGCAAATTGCCAGGGACAGGATTTTCCTCAAGCAAAATGATTAAAGTGCTTTTTTTGGTGGTTTGTCAGGTTTAGGTTGACCAGATGTAAGTTGCAGAAGCAAGATTGACCACTAGATAGCAGGAAAGAGACACAAAAAAGGTTAACTCTCTTTGCTGCCATCTCCTGATCCTTTGTCTTCTGCACCCTAAAGCTGATAGTCCAGATCTCATGAATAAGAAATTCCTTTCTCAATTTCAACACCTAAGGAACAATGAGGGGGAAACAAAACAGTGTCAGGAAGATGAAGTAGTTTAGCAAGATCTGCTCTAGGGAAGATCATTTTTACAAGTCAACAGTAGAACTCTGCAGAGAATGCTATTATTTGCTATTCCGTCTGCTTCTACTGCACCTTAGGCCTTTTTTGAAGCAGCACAAGCAGCAGCATCTTTCCCACTGTGGACCTAGATGGAACTCGCTTTGTGTGATTTTGATTTCTCCTTCCACATCCCCATTTAGCCAAGAAATCATTGGCCTGTTTTACCACATTATGGGTTGTCTCTTCTAGTTGTTATCCTAGCAGGTAGCAATCTTCTGTGGTCCGAGAAGACCAACAATTGGATTAGATGACTGGAATTATGGCCTATTTAAGTGAAAAGTGCAGGGCCAACCTGAGAGTAGAGGAATTAACTGAAAAGGCCAGATTGGAAGAGAAGGGTGGGGTGAAGGGAGTGAGAGATCACACACAGCCAAGGAAACACTTTAAAAAGCAGTAAGTTTGTCTTCATATTGGCACGGCAGTGTTTGCAGCATGGCTTAGTGTGCCTCATCTTGTTAAATAAATATTGTGACAGTTCTAATCCTAGCAAGCGGAGATGTAACCAGAACTTGGATTTTCACTGAGGGCAAACAGTAATGGCTGCTCTTTAAGTATTTCAAATAAGCCTCTAATTTAGATCTACAAAGTCAGTGCTGTTTGTTAAATAAATTCCCAAGTTATCTGGTACAAGGCCAATAGTCGTGGTTAAGGAAGATGTAGCAAACTAACAGACATTTAATTCCACTCTTGGATGAGCAGCATATTCATGTATTCAGGAAGAAGCTTTTTAATTTCATTTAAAGCATTAGCAACTGCAAATAACCAATACAAACAGTACATGGACACACATGCACACAAACTCCTCTTTAACTTAGCCAACCCTTTCTGCAGGACTTTGAAGTCAATCAAAGGAGACAGCTCCAGCACAGCCAAGGAATTAGGTATCATTTAATTGCTGAAAGGAAAATGACAAATGCTGGTTCATAACTAACATGCTACAGCCACTTTGTAAAATGTTAATTGGGATACCTTGCACTTCTCCAAGCCTTTAATGAATTAATGGTGATGCCACTCTCTATTTATGGCCCAGTTAAATTCCAAGGCAAACCCCATTTACCTCCTCTATATTGTTATTAAACTTCATATGACTGTTACATAATCAATAAACAGCCCCATCATTAATCTAAATGAAGGCTTTCCAGCAGACCTTTGTGGAAAGCTGAAGCCCCTTTCTAAGATGATATGCTACACTTTGGATTTTATGGAAACCATGAATGTAATTTTGGTTGTTTAGAGACTCACAATTAACATGTTATTTTAAATAGATGATGATGATAGATAGATAGATAGATAGATAGATAGATAGATAGATAGATAGATAGATAGATAGATAGATAGACAGACAGATATAGATATAGATATAGATATAGATATAGATATAGGTGTGTGTGTGTGTGTGAAACAAGCCTTATTACAGGAAAATATTTGTCAGTATTTTTAGAGATATCTCCAGATGGCTGGGCTGCTATACAAACGTGCAGTTTTATTGTTACAAGGCTCTCTCAGTTTGTTCTGTTTGCATGTATATATCCCATTGCAAGTAACTGAAAAGTGATTTAGTTCCTCTGAAACTGTTTTTAGAATGTAGGTATTTAAGAGGAACAGCATACTGTAAATCCATGAGTATATACAGGGTTGCAAGAAGTGGGATTCAAATTGTTTTACCACCGGTTCGATGGGCATGGCTTGGTGGGTGTGCTTGGCGCATGCATGCATGACAAATGCACACTTCACAGGTGCACAGAGGTGTTCCTACTGACCTACTCCTGCACTCTCCCTGTGTCTTCAACAGCTGGTGCGCAGCTATTTGCTGTGCCTCACAATGCAGCTGAGGTTGAAAACCAGGAAATAAAGGTCGGTATCAAGCCAGGGTGGGCGAGTAGGCTCAGCAGCTGATTGTTGCAGTGAACCAGTTCACTCCCAGATTATCTTCTGAGCTGCTGGTAGAATCCCACTCCAGGTTGCAAAGTACTACTTCAGAGACCTTTAAGTATGGGTCTTGTATTCTATCAAATTGTAATTTTTGATAGGCCAGATGGGAGGAAATTAACTATATGAATTAATTTTAAGATACTGTTGTTAAATGCTAGATTCAGCGTTTTGTCCAGTGTTAGGAATGCCTAACAGATATTTGGGTTGGAAACATATAAACCAGGATAGACATTTTAATACTGTATCTTTAAGAAAATGCTAAACTGTAGTTGGATGTGGTTTCTCAAATGGCCATAAGATGGAGCCAGAAACCTGGGTTGTTAGTCTTAGTCTCAGAAGAGAGTGTGAGTCAGTCTCTGTTTCCTTCTGTTGGAGAGTTTTGTCGTTCTTCGAATTGACTGATATTCTTGGATGTGATATAAGTTTGTTACTGAACTGTTTTTGACACTAGAATTTGTTATTGGATTATCCCTGGACTAAAAACTGACTGATCTTACCTGCGAATGACTTTGGACTGCCTATTTTGAACTTTGCTTAAACCTTTGTGGAAAGTAAAAACCTACATTTACTGTACAGTGTATCTGTATGCTGTGTGTGCATTATTCAAACACTACTCTCAGTACGTCTCCCTGTACGTGCTCATTCTCCTAACGGGGAATTACCTCAGCACTGGTTATAGGCCCAGACCATACCAGGTTCAGATAACTGAGAGTTGGTGTGAATACACAGTACTGTATACAGACAGCTGTTTACTGTTTAATTGTGTATTACTATCCTGGTAAAGATGGCACAAGTCACTTCAACAAGTCTATCACTGATAACCTAGTTGGATGGAACAAACTATGTTTCCTGGTCTATGAAGTGCAGTCTACTTCTGCATAGAGAAGGTTTATGGAATGTAGTTCAAGACCCACCAGATGTAAATGCTTGTGATCTAGCTAATGAAGGATGATGCCAAGAAGCTTGCTGACTTTAAACAGAACAACAAACAAGCTCTTTGTATAATTGGACTAACACTGAGTGACCAGCAGCTAGTCCATATTCGTGGAGAAGAGTCTGCTGCTAGATGTTAGGAGAATTTGAAGAGGATTTATGTTTGTGACAGTGTAGGTGCACACATACATCTTACATGTAAACTGTTTAAAGCACATCTTCTGAAAGGTGGAGATATGTTAGCTCATTTGAACTTCATGAAAAGAACTTTTCAAGAGCTACATGAAAAAGAACTGATATTTTCAGAGTTGCATCAAGTTTACATTATTCTTTCCTCATTGGATGAAAGTTATGATGATTATGTATCTTCACTGGAAGTCCTGCCCAGAGATAAACTTACATTGACTGACATAACCAGAAGATTGTTAGAAGAAGCAAGAAGACAGCTGGATAGGGACCAACTGAGGAAGGAACATCCACAAGAAGAGGATTTGTCTTCAACTGCCTATACTGTTAGGAAATATTTTTCTTGTGGGGCTAGGGGACATATAGCTAAATTCTGTAAGAAGGGAAAACAACAGAATACTAGTAAACACCAGAAGGCCAAGAAGAATGTTAGTTTAGCTATGTCTAGCAATTCAACTGTAAACCATGATTTGTGGGTTGTTGATAGTGGAGCATCGCAATGCATTACTAAAGATAGAGAAAAGTTTATAAAGATGTCTACCAGTAAGCAACACGTATCATTGACAAATGGATGGAAGATTAACGCATCAGGTGAGGGTACTGCATATTGTTCTTGTATAAACGAACATTTAACTATGTTATATGTACCTAAACTGAAATTTAATTTGCTATCAGTAAGGGCTTTAGTTAATCTTGGTTATGTAGTAACCTTTAGGGGAGATAACTGTATAATAGAGAAAGAGAGTAAAAGTGTTACTGCTAATTTAGAGAATGATTTATATGTGATACATGATGACCAGTTGAAGATGGCTTACTCAGTTTATAACAATGTTAAGCCACATGATGAATGTATACATTTACTGCATAGATGTTTAGGGCACATTAATTTCAAAATGCTCAAACAAACTTAACTTGGCAGAGGGAGTAAAATTGAAATCCTGTAGCAAGTATTTAAACTGTAATGCTTGTAGCCAAGAGAAGAGCAAAGTTACTCCTGCAAACAGACTTAATGGGTTTAAGACCAAAGAACCTTTAGAGGTTGTTTTTGCTGACATAATTGGCCCTAAAAAACCAAGTTTAGGAGGCGCCTGTTATATTTTGAGTATTACGGACCATTACTCATGATATGGTTTCTGCTATCTACTGAAAAACAAAACAGAAACATTCCAACATTTCTTTAATTGGCTAAGGTTTGCTGAGAGAAAAATGAAAAGTAAAGTAATTACTTTAATTACTGATAATGGGACTGAGTTTGTTAACAAAAGATTCCAAATTATGTTAAAATTGGCTGGTGTTGTGCATAAACCTTCCGCACTTTACAGACCACAACATAACTCATTTGTAGAACGAAGAGGGCAAACATTACAAGCCATGGCTCACACTATGTTATCTGATTCAGGTTTACCTGAAACACTGTGGGGTGAAGCCATAATGTGTAGTAATCATGTTTTAAACAATGTAGTTAATACAACAACTGAAGAATTTCCATTCACTCATTGGCATGGCAGAAAACCAAATTTAAGTTACCTACACACATTTGGAGCTCCAGCATGGGTGCATATTCCCTCACAAGTAAGACTGAAAGGGCAACATAGAGCTAAAAAGTTATTTTTTGTGGGTTACGAGACCAACCATAAATCATTTAGATTTTGGGATCAAGGCACAATTCATGTTTATTGTAGTGCTAGTGCAAAATTTCAGGAGCACGTTGGATGGGATAAACTGGAACAGGAATCCAGCAATGATATTATTATTGACACCCGAATAGTCCCTAAAGATAAAATCAGTAAACCACAAATAGCCATTAAAAAGGAAGAAGTAGTAGAACAGGCACAGGAAGAAATAGAAGAACAGGAGCAGGTGGCACAGGAAAGTCCACCAATAAGCCCTGTATTACCAAGACGTTCGACCAGAGTAACACAACCACCTGATAGATATCAGGCTAGTGTTGTATGCCAAGTGAATACAGTTCCAAGTATTTATAATGAACTGAAACTGTATCCTGCTAAGGATCAGGCTGCTTGGCAGAAAGCAATGGATAAGGAACTGGAATCATTAAAAAAGTTGGAGGTATATGAAAACGTTAAGTTACCACCAGGTAAACATGTCATAGGATGTAAATGGATATATAAACTTAAGACAGGTGTAGACGGGACTGTTAGCCATAAAGCCAGGTTAGTAGCACAAGGGTTCAATCAGACAGCAAATGACTATGATGAGGTGTTTGCACCTAGTCTGAAGGCTACTACATTAAGGGCAGCATTAGTGTGGGCAGCTAAGGAGAAATACATTGTAAATCATTTGAATGTAGAGACAGCTTATCTGCATGCACCGCTGCAACACACTATATATTTAAAGAAACCTTTAGGTCTTAAAAATGATAATACAACTGATTGCTGGAAATTGAAAAGGAGTCTTTATGGTTTTAAGCAATCAGGATATGAGTGGAACCAATGTATAGTTAAAGAATTAACTAAAATAGGATTTGTAGCTGTCATGGCTGATCCATGTTTGTTTAAAAGAGAAAGTAATGGTGTAATTTCATTATTGCTATTATTTACTGATGACATAGAATTAATCACCAAAACTGAACAAGAAGCTACTAAAATAATCTCACTGTTAAGAGAAGGAATTTAAGATAAAACAATTAGGAGAAATCAAACAATATCTTGGTTTGAAGATAGATAGAACTAGAGGAGGATACAAGATCGCACAAGCAGATAAAATTAACCAATTACTAAAAAGTTTTAAAATGGAAGTTTGTAAGCTGGCTAAAACACCAATGAGCCAGGAGTTTAGCCATAGTGATGTTCAAAGTCCTGTTTTTGATAAGAACATTTATCAGTCCTTGATTTGTAGTTTATCTGATCTCAGTAATTGGTCAAGGCCAGATATCTTATACAGTGTTAATCAATTAACGAGATTTAACGCTGAGCCAACTGAAAGGCACTGGCAAGCTGCTAAATGTGTCTTAAGATATCTGAAACAAACAATGCACTATGCATTGTAATTGGAGCCAAAAGATGAACTGAGTTTAACTGCATATGCTGATGCAAATTTTGCTACAGACATAAATACACAAAAATCTACATTGGGTACTGTATGGGAAAGGCATTGATTGGATGGAGATCTATTAGACAGAAACATCTAAGTTTGTCAACAATGGAGGCTGAATTCTCATGTTTGTCTTTACTATGTACAGATTTAGTTTTGTATAAGCAATTATTAATTGATATGGGAATTAATGTAACAGATTCTATTGTGGTTTATGAAGATAATCAATCAGCAATACAGATGGCTTCAAATATTGCTGTTAAAACAAGAACGAAACACACAGATTTAAGATATTTAAATGTGAGACAATGTGTGCAAAGTAAGATGATTAAGCTGGAATACTGTATGTCAGAAAACAATATAGCAGATCATTTTACAAAGGCCCAAGGCTCTATAAAGCATAAGGCTAGCTGTGAGGATTATGGAATTAGAATGTAAGGTTGTATATATTGTCCTACCCAAAAGGGGAGAATGTTAGGAATGCCTAACAGGTATTTGGGTTGGAAATAGATAAACCAGGATAGACATTTTAATACTGTATTTTTAAGAAAATGCAAAACTGTAGTTGGGTGTGGTTTCTCAAACGGCCATAAGATGGAGCCAGAAACCAGGGTTGTTAGTCTTAGTCTCAGAAGAGAGTGTGAGCCAGTCTCTGTTTCCTTCTGTTGGAGAGTTTTGTCGTTCTTTTAACTGACTGATATTCTTGGATGTGATGTAAGTTTGTTACTGAACTGTTTTTGACACTGGAATTTGTTATTGGATTATCCCTGGACTAAAAACTGACTGATCTTACCTGTGAATGACTTTGGACTTCCTGTTTTGAACTTTGCTTAAACCTTTATGGAAAGTAAAAACCTACATTTACTGTACAGTGTATCTGTGTGCTGTGTGTATTATTCAAACACTACTCTCAATACGTCTCCCTGTATGCGCTAATTCTTCTAACGGGAAATTAACTCAACATCCAGTCTCTATTCTTACCATTTTAGAGAGGGCTGTAGACAAGTGGTTGCATGACAATTTCAGAGGTCCCCAGATAAAGTAAATTATCTAGACCCCTTTGAATCAAGGTTCAGATCAGAATTTGGACCTGAGATGGCATTGATCACACTCAATTTGGGAACGGAGAGAGGGCAGCACATTATTATCCTGGTTTTACTCCTTTCTATGTGATCAGTTCTAATTGATATGGTTGGCGGAAAGAAGTTTAGCCTGAATTCCCTATTTGTAGGCTGCTTCAGGATTTGATCTTCTCCTCCTCTTCTATTTAACATTTACATGAGGCCACGGGATGAGATGATCCATCAGTCTGGGGTGATATATCATTAATATATGGATGAAATGTAGATTATAATTCTTGAGTGATATCATGGATGTCCAACCTCAGTGTCTGGAAGTTGTCAGGGAGTAAAAGTAAAGGTTCTCCTTGCAGATACATGCTAGTGCTCATCTCTGTTACAAAGCCGAAGAGCCAGCGCTGTCTGAAGACATCTCCATGGTCATGTGGCTGGCATGATTAAATGCTGAAGGTGCACAGAATGCTTTTACCTTCTCACCAAAGTTCTCCCTATTTTTCTAGTTGCATTTTTGCATGCTTTCAAACTGCAAGGTTGGCAAAAGCTGGGACAATTAACGGGAGCTCACTCCATTACATGACACTAGGGAGTCGAACTGCTGAACTGCCAACCTTTCTGATTGACAGGCTCCGTATCTTAGCCACTGAGACACTGCATCCCCATCAGGGAGTAGATGGGCAGAAATGGCTCAACAAGACTGATTGGTTGTAGGTATTTGGATCTTCTAGACACAAGGTGTTTCCATCGCCACCTCTGGATTTGACAGACCCAGTGGGTAATCTAGGGATGCTCTAGGCTCATGGCTGCTCCTGAAGAACAGGTGGCAGATGTGGGGAGGAGATCCTCACATGATGTGCAAGTTGCAACCTTTCTTTGATCAGCAGGGGTCATTATCTCCTATGCCTTTGAACCTCTCAGTTACATTACTGTAATGAACTTTACATGGGGCTGCCCTTGAAAAGCAATCAGAAACTTTAACTAGTGCAAAATGCATAGATAGTAAATGATGGATACATGGCATATGTAACATGATGTCAGCTGGTGCTCCATTCAAAATCCAAGAAAGAGATACTTAGACTCTTTTAATCAGAGAAAAGATATCTTTGACTGGAAATCGAGTGGTAGCAACAAAAGAATTCTGAATCTGAGAAAATGGGCATGTAAATCACATATAAAAAGTAATGGCAACATTCCCACCCCCAAAAGTTCAATTGGCTCATCCAATTAAAAGTGGTGTATGTCATCATGTGGGCATCTCCAGGTGGTGATGAGGCTTCTGTCCGTTGACCTTGATATAGTTTGATAAAGGGTTGCAGCTGCACATAGCATAGGATAGAAAACTAAACAAGAATGTACCCCCGCCCCCAGATTATACAGTTCTGGTTTGTAACACCTCCAGCTCACTTCCCAAAACCATTCTCCCCTCCTCCCCCCATTACTTATGACAGCCGAAAGATGCAAAGGAAAGGGAGAAAAATCTTGAAGGCTGACACATGAGCTGCACTGGCTACTATTGTGTTCCTGGATATGATCCAATATCCTGGTTGTCAGCTTTAAAGCCCTACATGTCTTGGATTGGGTTATCTGAGGGATTCCTCAAGAATCTTTATCAATAGCAATAGCATTTAGACTTATATACCACTTCACAGTGCTTTACAGCCCTCTCTAAGCTGTTTATGGAGTCTGTTAAGTATGGTCGGTGGGTCCCATGAATAGACGAGGCTTGAGTAGTGAACAACAGCTCTTTATTTAACAGATTCTGAGACAAAAACCCTAGCGCGCGGCAGCTCTTCTTATAGAGCTGGCCGTGGCTAGGCAGCCAATGACAACTCTTTGCCGCGCTTGGTTTCAGCCAATCGCGGCAAACCCTGTCTGAGCCAACCAGGAATGTTCAAGCCATCCAATCACGATCCGGCTTTTCTGGACCAATAGGAACGCAGGGTTTCAAGCCTGCTAATATGGAACAGAGTCAGCATATTGTCCCCAGCAATCTGGGTCCTCATTTTACTGATCTCAGAAGGATGAAAAGCTGAGTCAACCTTGAGCCGATGAGACTAGAACTGTCAAACTGCTGGCAGCTGGCAATCAGCAGAAGTAGCCTGCAGTATTGCATTCTCACCACTGCGCCACCACAGCTCTTTACACATCCAATTCTTTCCAGCCAATTGGGCATGCTGCAAATACCAACAACCAAAGAGTGTCAACTGGCAGGGACTTCTGGACTTTTGTGCTATAACTTCTGTTTTGTATAATATTCTCCCATCGGAGATTAGAATGGCTACAACTCTATTGGCCTTTAACAAGTTTTAATAAATAAACAAACAAACAAGCAAGCAAGCAAACATATATTTCAGCATTATTCCCCCTCCCACCAGTCTCTCTTGCTTTCTAGATTGTAGTTCTGGCATACTACTCAAAGGTGAAATGGGTGCTGATAAACTTTCAACTCCCCTGGATCAAACACCAAATATTAGATCTAAAGATTGTAAGAGAAGAAAAATGGAATGAGCTAAACTGCTAAATTAAAATCTTGCACTCTTGAACAAACACAAATAAATAAATTTTGAAACTCTGAAAGCATTTGGCTTCATTCCTAACTAGAAAAATATTTGTTTTCTCATCTTGTTCTTCATTGATTCCTATATAGTCTTGACTTTACATTTATTGTTCAAAGTTGCTATACAGAGTTTTCTTATATGCTCAATCCTGCTTCAGTCATTTATACATATTAATGTATAAAACCTATTGCCCTATAGTTAGCTATAATGGATAGATGCAGGGCTGTGATTCAAATTTTTTAACAACCGGTTCTGTGGGCGTGGCTTATTTGGTGGGCATGGCTTGGTAGTCATGTGACTGGGTGGACATGGCTTGGCGCTCATGTTATTGGCTGGGCATGGCCAACTCAATATCACTCACATCGAGGCACACATCTCCTCGCCTGGCTTCTCATGACTGTGGGGATGCTGCAACAGTTGCAAGTGTGAAAAATGGTCATAAGTCACTGTTTTCAGTGCCATTGTAACTTTGAATGGTCACTCCACACAAGCAAAATACCAGCAAAGGAAGGGGAAAAAACTCCAGAGACATTCCTGAGACAAGAAGTCTAGTCCTGCCAAGAATGTAATAAGGGTTAAAGGAGAGGCAGTTTCTGTAAGCAATACCAGAATGTTTCCTCCTGCCTTCCTTACAGGATTAAGCCAGTAATTTTTTCTAACAACCGGTTCTCCGAACTGCTTAGAATGTTAACAACTGGTTCTAACGAATAAGTGCGAACTGGTAGAATCCCACCTCTGGATAGATGCTAGATAGTTAGATATGATGGATAGGTGTGATAGATATGATAGATGATAAATAGATGATAGAGATAGATAGATAGATAGATAGATAGATAGATAGATAGATAGATAGATAGATATAGATGATAGGAAGATGCCTATTAGCCTTGCTTGCCCACATTCATAATACCATGTGGTAGAACTTCCAACTCATGCCAAAGGAAAAAAAACCCGTTAAACAAAGTGTGAGGTCTACAGTTTACAAAGAAAGATCTCCTGCTTTCATACCTGCTATAAGTATTTCTATTTTTAACATTCTATGCTGAAATGTGGATTTAATAAATAAAAAGTAAAATGGGACAATGTGCTAAATGGAGTGAGAACATAACAGTTTTGAGAGTCTTCTTCCCATGGAGAGGGAAGAAGGACTGGAACATCCTCCTAATTTCTATGGTATAGAATATAGATAGAGAAAGGTACAGAGATAGATGTGTGTGTATGTATGTGTGTGTACACACACACACCTGTATATACATACATACATACATACATACATACATACATACAAAATACCTGCAGAAAATCCAGTGTCCACTCAATCTAAATGATAATGTTATTGGCTTGGGTAAATAATTGAATGACAGTTAAGGTATTGATTAATGGCTTGATTCCAAGATAAAAATAGAGCTCTGATTAATCTGAACCTGTCACCTGGACTCCCTTGTGGTTACTGCCAAAGCCTAACAGGGTTCTTTTAGGGATGAACAGATCTCCCCTGACTCTCTTTCATTATCATGCCATGGGTTGGCTCTGCTTCATGCTAAGTGCTCCTTTTCACCTGGAGAATTTCTAAAATTGGTTTTGGAATTGGCACATGGACAGTTTGCTACAATTTTCAGTTCACACTATTTTCTCCCCCGACAGCTTACTAATTCACTGCACTAATTAAGTCACAGCACACCAAAAAGAGAATGTGATGTGATCTCGGCTAAGGGGGAAAAAAAATGTCAGTGGGGAAAAAAACATAGCAAGTTTAATGTACATGACAGTGTGTAATAAAGGTAGGAAATCCAAAATGGAAGAAGGGTAGGTTTTCAATACAGCCAAACGCTCTGCAAAGGAAAAGGAAGCAGCTAATTCTGGGGTGATTCCAAAATTGTGAGGGAGGAAACATCCAGATGTGGAGAGTTCCTTTAACATACATCACTTGTCTACTATTCCTGATTCAAAAGCCTACTGAAAAACAAGGAATGCTTTTCCTGATTACTCAGCTGACTGACCAACCAATTCTACAAGGTTCTACAATTCTACAAAGTCTCCCAGTCAGGCTTGGTACTGGACACAAAAAAACCTGAACTAATTTCCTGAAAAATAGCTCAGATCATCCTGGTAACTTGAGCTTGCCCTTTTCTGATGAAGTCCTTGGATGTATGATGGGATCTAATGCCACTATTGATCTCCCTGACCCCCAGGGCTTCTCTCCCTCTCTCTTTTTTTTCCTTGAAGTGATAAGAGTTCTAGGGGACTGAAAGAGTGAAAATGCTTCAGTCCTCCAATTCACATGAAAATCTAAGCCAGAGAAAACTTGTAATGCTTCAATGCTCATTTCATAAGTAAGGTGTACTGTGAACTTCAGTAAGATTTTATTTCATTGTCTTTTTTTTAAATAAAAGTTTTATTTGGGTTTTCACAAAACATAATACAAGTAAAATTTCTTTTTTTGAGAATAGCATGGTCCTGGGTTATCACTTCTCCATACAGGCACAAATTTAATTTCATATTCATCTTTGTGTTCTATTCCATATCTTATTACTATTTTAACATTTTCTCAATATTTTTCCCTTCCCTTAGTTTTCTCAGTCTTACTTTTAATTATCTCATTCCTTTCTAAATTCAAATATATATATACATATTCTTAAGTTTTCACGGGTACTTACATGTATGGTATTCAGCTTTGTTCGGGTATTTTCCCACGTCATTATAGTTGTGCTTTTAAAGTTGTAGCAACGTTTTGGCAGAATCTCATCTGCCATCATCAGGCTTCTGTACTGTGTTCATCTGGTTATATATATATAAAACCAGGTGGTTCATCTGATTATATATTTATATAATCTTTTGCTAAGTTTCAATACCTTTCTAGTCATCATATTTATACTTTTGTCTGTCCTGTTTTAATTTCATATTTTCTTTCTCATTAAACAAAATTTTCCCCTGTAGTTACTAATTGGAGTATGAAACCTTTGTATCTTTTAATTTTTATCCATTCAATTCTTATTTAAACTTCAGTTTATGCCTTTACAGTTATAACATTCAATATAACACATAACTTCCAGTTGAATTCTGCTTGGTGTATTCTTAAAATACGCACTAAGTTCTTAAAGAGAAAATATATATATAACAATAACAAATAAAATACTTATTTTATTCCAATTCAGCTGTATCATTAATGTTAGTTGTAATCTTTAACATTCCTTTTCAATAGGATATCATACTTCTAGGAACACTTATAATATTTCCATAATTTTTTCATGTTTCTTTCATATTCCTCTTCACTTAAATTTTTATAACACATTTATAATTATTAAAATGTTCCCCTCCTTTCCTAATTTCATTCTCTCATTCTCTTTATTTCATTTATTTATTAAACATTACATTACAATGAGTATTTATCATTTTAATCATACTTGTTTCATATTTTCAAAGTTCATTTCTATTTCTAATATAACAGTACTATCTTATGTATCCTTGTAGAATCCCCCTTTCAATTAAGTTTTCATCCATTAACTCTGTGTCTTATATGTTTTCCCTGTTTCTCTATGTCCTGGTTCTGTCCTTTATAATTTCTTTTCCTTTTCCTCTTCTCCCTCTTCTTCTCCCTTCCCTTTTTGACCCCTTCTCTCTCTAATTCTGATTCTCTCCTCTGTAATCCTCTCTTCTGTTTCTTCCTAATTTTATAATTACTTTTCAAACTATTCTTTTTGGGGGGTTGTTTTTTCAGATCTTAAATTTTTCACTCTCTTTCCTCCCTTTTCTTTCTTGGTCATTGAAGATGGCTTCTTGTTTGTCCTGCCCTTCTTGTTCTACAGGCATTTCTTGTTGTTTCTCATAGTTCAGGATCTCCATTTCTAAAAATTGAAATACGAAGCCAAAAGAACCTCTTCCTTCTGGTGCATCTTCTTTCTGTTTTTAAAGTTCCATTCTCAATCCTTCCAAGAGTGATACATTTTAAAAACTTTTAAACAACCACCCGATTAATTTTAGTTCTTTAGTTCCAATAGCCAAAAATCCAAATATCACCAAGTAATCCAAATAATACAAAGCTGTTTCTTCTTGCTTCTTTTTTCCACTTTCTCTTCCTGGGGTTCTCTTATCTTGTTACAAAGTTTCACTTAAAATGTATCTTTTAGGAATCTTGTTAAAGTTTCACTGTTAATTCCTTTCATTTCCAGGTGGTCTCCTCCCTTTTTCCAGATCCCACCCTTTTGTTTTTTTCCTTCTTTTAAAAGTTTTTGAGAATCCAGAAATCTTTATTATCCCTTTGACATTTTATTTTCAGCTTAAATACCTGTTAATGTCAAAGTGGATTTTTGCCAATTTCTTGCTTAAATCTCTTAGTTGTCAGTATAGGGAAGAAAAGAAAAAAAACCAAATCCTTTCCCTTCCCTCTCTCATTCACAGCTTCAAAATCTTCTTTGGGAACAATGTTATTCTTTATAATTTAAATTCCAGGGTACCTTGTATTGTTGTTTCCCAGTTTGACCCATTCAGCCAAAAACTTTCTCTTCTTATCTTCCTCCTGCACATTCTTTTTCGGTTGAGTTCTTCTTTGAGGTGGCCATTTCTGACCACCACTGCAACTGCCTTTGGGAAAGGGAGTAATGGCCAGCTGGGGAGGAGAGATGCGGCTCTCCTCGACACTGCTGGCAGTCTCCCCGCTCTTCACCACCTCTCTGGGGTAGCTTAGCCCCAAAACCAGCTAGCTCAGGGTGCTCCAGCAGCGAGCACAGATTGAAACTGAGCACAATAGCAGATTGCGGTCTGTCGCTGAAGAAGCTCAAACCAGATCTCTTCATTTTCCAAGGAATGTTTGTGCATTTTATAATCCCCTTTTCACTCACAAAGACATCCCCAAACAGGAATGCAACAAACAAATTATTTGCAGTGGAAACTATTTGGCAGGAAATTTCTTTCAAAACTACCTACATTTTTAAAACCATGAAATAAGATTTGAGTTTGGTAATACTGAACTGTTGTAAGCCAAAGAATAATTGAGAGAGGGATGTATAACTGTACTGAATGTGGGATGTACATTTATAATAAATGAACTAATAGAAACTTATTCAGAAGTGCCCTGGTTTTTGTTTTTTTAATCTGGGAACTGCTCTTTATAGGATGTTATCCACATTAGGTGTGCGTCTGCTTAAAAAAAATCAGAAGAAATCCTCCAGAATTCTGACAAGAATGAATGTATATTTCTGCTGCCTTTTAAACAGCCATTTTCCAGGCTCAAAAAAGCCAGGGTGCTTTAATAGATGGCACAGAGGTGCTGTTCTTGTCTAAAGCATTCCTCCTAGATGATTTTCAAATTTTGCATAGTCCTAATCCATATCCCTTAAAAAAAATCCCCATTAATGCATGAAAGGGTTAGGAAGCTAGAGTGTGTTGGAAGGTCACCAACTATTAAAATTCTATTTTTAACTTTGAGGATGAAAAGTCTTTGCCCAAAATGAATTTATGGGACAGCATTGCATTGGTGTTATAATATTTCATAGAATACATTGTGTCCATCATTATCTAACAGAGATTGGCCTCATTCGAGAAAACGATGACTCCGCATACAGATGGGAGATTCAACAACTAGCCTCATGGTGCAACCATAACAATCTGAAACTGAACACACTCAAAACCATAGAAATGGTGGTAGACTTTAGGAGAAACCCTCCCATACTACCACCTCTTACAATACTAGGCAACACAGTATCAACAGCAGAGACCTTCAAATTTATAGATTCTATCATTTCTCAAGACCTAAGATGGACACCCAACATCAAAAATGTCATCAAAAAAGCACAACAAAAAATGTTCCTTCTACACCAACTCAGAAAGCTCAAACTGCCCAAGGAGCTACTGATACAGTTCTGCAGAGGAGTTATTGAGTCTCTCATATGCACCTTTATAATTGTCTGGTTTGGTTCTGTAACCCAACAAGACAGACACAGACTTCAGAGGACTGCATTAGGACTGCAGAAAAAAACAATTACTACCAACCTGTCTTCTATTGAGGACCTGTATACTGCATGTGTCAAAAAGAGGGCTGTGAAAATATTTACACAGACCCCTCACATCCTGGACATAAACTGTTTCAATTCCTACCCTCAAAATGATGCTGTAGAGCACTGCAACAACAAAACAACTAGACACATTTTATAGTTGACAAGCAGTTTTTCCTAGAACACCATCACTCTGCTAAACAAATAATTCCCTCAACATTGTCCAACTATTTACTAAGTCTGCATCACTAATATTATTATTATTCTCATCGTTCCTATTTGTATCCTGTGACTATTATTAAGTGTTGTACCTTGTGATTCTTGATGAATGTATCTTTTCTTTTTATATACACTGAGAGCATATGCACCAAGACAAATTTCTTGTGTGTCTAATCACACTTGGCCAATAAATAATTCATTGATTCATTCATTGATTCATTCATTGATTCATTCATTCAATGCTCAATTTTTATTTCCAATCAAAAATCTTATTATTCAATTATGCAATACATTGCATTTTCACTAAGAAAAGTTAAAGCAAATAACTTTCCAGAACTTAAGAACCTGAAAGAATTTTGGGAGAAAGGGAGCAGAATTTTTTTCATATTTGTGGGATTTTGTTCTTTCTTTTCTAACAAAATATTCTGCACATTTCATTTTCCAAGAATATAAGATAGATTTCTGACAGTGTGGTCAAGTAATGCTGAATTTAGTCTTCTCATCTGCCTATCCTAATTTTTGTTGTTGTGAAATGACCTTCATTTGGCATAGCTTATTGTGATTACCTGTAGCTTCTTAAAATAACCTTCCTTGTCCCATATGCCATTCAGATATGCAGATTTCAACTTATATAATTATCACCAGTGTCCATGCTGGCAAAGAAATTCTGGGAGCTGGTCCACCCATTTCGATGTGACTCAAGTTGGGAAAACTTATCTTATAAGATGGTCATGGTTGCATATCTCTTCCCATTTATATTTTCCAAACTGGTAAAATTAGTCTGATAGAAAAATGTAGTGCTAAAATGTATTAGTGCTGAGTTAGAAAGGATTTGAAAAATGAGCGTCTACTCACCATCATTTGTGACTCTAAATTAACTTCTTTAGTAGGTCTTCAACTTATTTTTGAAATATGGTGAACTTACAGTGGATGGCTTAGGTAGCACAAAGGAAGCCCAAATTAAGATAAGAGAGCACTATTACTTCTTGAACTGTTAAGCAATTAAATAAACTATAAGTTAATCATGACAATCATAAAATCGCCTTAGGCACTTTTCAAGGAAAAGATAAGGTAACAATTTTCTAGATATGTTGTTGGCAGAACTAAAGGAAGACATAAATCAAAATACTGTGGCAAGGCCTTGAGCTCTGTCTACAGCTGGTGTACATTATGTAAATTGAACACAATCATTTGAACTAGAGTCAACTATGTAAACTAAGTGATTGGTTTTTGACCAGTGGAAAAATCCTGCTGTCATCCATTAAAACCTTCTGAGATTTATCAGGCATTTTGAAATCCATTTGAACAGCAATAGAGGCTGAAAATTTGTTTGTATAACATGAAAAGGGCACAGATGCTTTCAGAACCAGTTATCGCATTTGTACAATGTCTTCCTGTCTCTTGCTTGTATCAGGGCTTTGATTTAGTGGTCAATTGTTGGATCATTTAGATCCCTTGCTCCTTCACTCAGCAAGTTCTCCTCCAGTTAAACTCCTCAGCCAAAATGTTAAGGCCATCCTTTGAAAAAGGAAAGTCTTTGAACAATCTCCTTTCCAAGACTGCTGTTCATTTGGCCAGCTTGTCTGTTATTGCTTGGCTGTGGCTTACAGATAGAACTGGACGCTAAAGAGCCAACATCAAATTCCTGCCAAAGAACAAGACTCCCAACCAGTGAAAACATTCAAGAGCCCACCAGGGCTTGTTGTTAAGCATAAGGAAACCTTACTGGCAATGCCACCTCTACGCTTCCTGTAAGGCTCTGATTTTCTGCTCCAACATTTCCTGTGCTCCTGATATCTTTCACCCAGTACAGAAGGCATCTCCTAACCATTATATTTTGCACCAATGTTCTCTGAGGAAACAACTGTCCGTCATCAAGCTACTCTTCCTTGTTTCATAAGATGTAATTATGAATAGGTTTTAAGCTAATGGGATGAATACTGTTCTCTAAGTAATATCTTTGTAGTTGGCTTTCGTATTTGATCTGCAACCTGTCCCATCTTAAGAAGAATACTCCATAGGAAACATTTGCTGTGTTTGCTGAACTGAAGAAGTTCTTGGATGATAAGTGAAGTGTCTTTAAAGAAAAACAAAGAAAGTCCAGTTGCCTCTTGAAAAGATACCTTTGGGATTTGCTGCGTTTGAAAGCAATTAAACCCTAAAGTTACCAGATACTTCCAATCTTTGAAAAATAGAACCTAACATTCAAACTTTCCATTAAGCCATGAAGGGGTTTTTGTTTTTGTCTTTTTGGCTCAGCATGTTGTAGCAACCTAACCACTATGGTTAATACCTTGGCACAATGTGTCAAACTAGATTCTGATGAAATAAATAATGACTGCCAGCAAAAATGTTTGTGCTCAAGCTGAAATCTTGAACAATTTGCACCTTAGGTTTTTATGACCTGGAATGAATAAAACATCATTCAATGTTTTACTTATTACTGATTTTAGCCCCAGAGATTATGCAAAAATCTTCTGTTCTGAATAACTGCCTTGATTTTTGAATTTTCAATTTCAAATTCCTTTATACCAGTGGTCACCAACTGGTGGGCCAGGGACCACTGGTGGTCCTCAAGAAAATTTTGGTGGTCCACAGAGAAATGTCACCCCCAAAGCAATTAATCTAGGCTGTGCAGGAACACAAGGCTGCGCTGCCCACATGGCCCAACCACCCGCCAGCCCCCACCCTTCGGTCAAGCGCAAACCTTGAGTAGAGCCAAATGAGCTGGAACTGGAAGACCAATGGCGGAGGAGGGAAATCCGCCCCCAGGTGGCTTGCTGATGTTGGTGGGAAAGTCGGTCCCCTATTCCAGAGCTGCAGGAGTCACAGGGCTGGCCCTTCAGTCATCCCGGAGCAGCTCCTCCAGTCCATGGCAGGCTGATGCACCCAGGTGGAGGAGCAGCTGCTCCAGGATGACCAAAGGGCCAGTCCTGTGACTACTGCAGCTCTGGAATAGGGGACCGACTTTCCTACCAATGTCAGCAAGCCACTGTCAGTCAAAATTCATGTCAGTGGTCCGTGGGATTTGAAATTACGGTTTTGGTGGTCCCTGAGGTCCAAAAGGTTGGCGACCCCTGCTTTATACTATAGTTAATTCCTTTACTTAAAAATATTATTTCTGAGTTTATGCAATCTACTTTGCACATGAAATTCCCCATAACACTGATCTCTGCTGTTTACATGTTTGGCTCACTATATTTATGATAACATGTTCACTCTGTATGTCTGTATGCTAAACACATAAAAAGTACTGTTTTCATTTCAGATTGTAACATCATTATGCATCAAATATCAAACTTTGATATGCTACATGGCATTCATTTAAAAATTGTTACAAAGCCTCTGTGAAATGGATAAATTGGTATTAGAACATTTATTTATTTATATTTTACCTTCATTATTTTTTATAAATAACTCAAGGCAGTGAACATACCTAATCCTCCTTCCACCCTCTATTTTCCCCAAAACAACAACCCTGAAGTGTGTTGACCTGAGAAAGGCTGACCCAAAGTCATCCAGGCAGCTTTCATTCCTAAAGCAGGATTAGAACTCATAGTCTTCTGCTTTCTAGCCTGGTGCTTTAACCTTAGACCAAACTGGCCCCATATCTCCAACATAGACCTGAATAAAGAACTGCATTAAGAGCCATATTATATTGTTTTAAACTCTTAAAATTGAACTTTAAAAGGTCTAAATATCTAAAATGGAAAAGTAATGTACCTGAATCCATTAAAAACAAACATCAGAATAGATGCTTCTGATCTGAATAACCTATTGCAGTCTTTTATGTCATTTTCTCAGAAACAAGACACAGGAGTACATTATACAAATAATTTGAATTCCTAATTAATCTTAACATTTACTATAATTAACAATGTGGCTGATGATTAAGAAATCTGTTTACAAAAATAATCCCTATTTTTAAGATACTGCTAATTTCCATAGTCATGTAGCCATGTTGGCCACATGATCATAGAAAATGTCTTCAGACAATACTGGCTCCCTTAGCCAAGAAACGAAGATCAGCATCACACCCTAGATTCAGCCACAACTGGATAGGTAAACCTTTACCTGCTAATTTTCTGGAGCAAACACCATTCAAAGCTGAGAAAATCTGACTTGATTATCAGATTAAAGTCATTCAGGAGATTGTATCAATTATTATACAGGCCAGGTAGCATATAGCTCTAAATCAAAACAACCTTCCATGGCTCAATGATACATTAAAGAAAAGAATACAGACCTATTCATTTACCTTCTACAAGTTTGATTGAACCAAGTTACTTTTAGATCAGGCGTGTCCAGCTGGCAGCCCCTGGGCCAGATGTGTCATGTGCAGGCCACGCCTATCCCAGCTTTGCAAAGGGAAAAAAATGTCATGAAATGACAGCAATGTGATGCCGCAAGTCTGACACCCGTGTTGTAGATCAACCACAGGCTCCACATTGGACACAAAAATTCCATTAGCTGAACTGGGATTTGGAGATGCATAAAGATTGTTGAATCCGAGAGACATTCAACTGATGTCCCATGATCCAGTGCAACACACTGATCCTTGGGTTACCCTGATTCTCCTATAGAGCATGGCTTTGTAAATATAGGGTGCTGTATGATCTCCAATTATTCCCTCATTGTCTTTTATTTGAATCCTTGCATTAATCAGAATAATTTCCCATGCTGTGAAGATGGGCTTCTCACATCTGGCATGCTTTAAATTCTCTCACTTGTGCTTGAGTGAGGGTAAATGTCAGCAATTGCATTGATGGTTGGTTCTGCACAAACACAGCTAATAACAGGTTTCAAGACTTTGGGTAAATGAATAGAAATTAGATGTCGTAACACTGACTGCTGCAGCAGACTGTGGGGGTGGGTCTGAACAGCTGGCATATTCCATGTGGCTGCCTGAACCACATCTCAGAGACTCAGGCAGACACCTTGATACCAGAGGCACTTTAATTCTTAAAGGCTTTTTTCCCCCTCTTCCAGTCCTCTTCCCAGTTCTGCTTCCCAGTCCATTTCCCCCCTCTTTTTTCTCTCTTTCAGCATTGCCTCTAAATAAGAGAATCTGAGCAAAGAATACAAGAAATAGTTTATCAAAGGAGCTCTCAGTTTTGCTTACTTAGATTTCTTTTGCCGTGGGATCCATTTTTTCATCCTGAGGGAGACATGAAAAATAATCATACCTCCAAGTTAAAAGTGGGTGTTGACAAGGGAGTGCCTGAATTGGAAAAAAAGTTTTAATAGTAGCCCAATTTCTGCAAAATCTTTGCACAAGGTGTGCATGACTTCTGCTAAAGCATTGACTCCAATAATGGTCCAATAATTGTTCAATGGTGTTTATTTTCATTTGCACAAAAGGTATTAGGTGCTTTGTCATTACTTAAATAATGTACAGGAAAGACACTGAACTTGTTTAACCTGAGGTATAATCCAATGAATGCAATGAAACTGACTGTACAATAAGTGCAATTTGGATTGTATGAACTACAAAGAACTGATGTGAAATGGATAGTCAATTTCTGTCTTTAATTAAATACCTCAAACCAGCCATCCCGGTGATCCATTTAATATTGAGATTTGCCACTTCACAGTCTTTTTGATCTGCAACTAATTCCTCAAGAGCTGGATATTCAATTGACCTCTCACCCCTGTTACCCTCACTTCTGCAGATTGCACTTTTTTCATTTCTGCTTTTGTGTATATGTTGCTATACATCCATGAAGGTTGTAGCTCACACAGAGAACTTTTTTTGGATTCTCTCCTCAACTTGAATTAGCCACACCTGAAAATGGCTTCCTGAGAACATCTATGGATTTATAAACAACAACAAAATTAGCAGAAGATTAAAAAAGAGATAATCCCTCTCCCCTACTTTTCAAGTGCTACCTTCCTGGCACACTTGCACCTCATCTATTTTTCTCCATGAATATTTATTGCCCAATGGTTTGCTACCCATTCACAGAAATAGCCCATCCCTGGACAAGTGTAATCAGCAGATTGTTGATCTGCTTTTTGTGGTGGCAGAACATGATGGCTGGGAGTGTATTTTCCTTCCAATGGAACATTTTTAGAAACCACTGTGTCTTCTCTTTGTGGCAACCTTTCAGCATTGCTCCTGAAGAGAGAGTTCTTTATATAACTTGCTAGGTTTATGAGAGTTCTGGATTTGGGGTTAGTAATAGACTTTATGGGAAGTCATCTCAAGGTTGGGCTGGGAAAAAATATAAACTGGGAGGGGCAGGTCAGGTCTGGAAGCTTATTCAATCAGAAAATTGGTCCCTGTAGAAACTAGAAGAATAAGCCTTTTACCAACACTGTAGAGAAAATCAAAGAAGGACAGAAGCCTTGTTTCTAAGAGGTGCCAATGAGCCACACTATCTGAGAATCTGCCAAACATTAACTCCTTTCTGAAGCTTCCCAAGGTAGTGCCAGGTCAAAGAAGGAATTTTCCTTAGGTGTAGGAACCTCACTGTTTCTTATAAGAGAAAATTCAAGATTATATTAAAGAAAGGATGCATAATAGAAAGTGTGAGTGTATAACTAATTACTGGTTTCTACTTTTGGAATACATGGATGATGTTTTCACTGTCTAAGTCAATCTTGGAGCCTCAGTCTTTATTCATCTTAAATGGCAGATTAGTCAACCAGTATTGTAGCCAGCGAGAGCAAATTTTAATTGGCAGGCCAACAAATTAAAGTTTTCCTCGCACATCACTGGAGACTATTTTGGCTCTGGTACACTGCTGTGACAAAGAGTGGAAACAATATTAAAGCCGCTCTCTCCTAGCAATGGCAAGATGAGTTATTGAATTGCAAATCATGTTAAATTTCCTTCAGTATTTCAGGATTTGGGTAATAAGTAGATTCATTTTAATTCAGTCAATTGATTGGTCAGTCAGTTAAAAGGCATGGGATTAATCATCCAAAACTGATTAATAAGTTGGCAGTCAACCGCACACACTTCAGTATTAGACTCTTTATGTTTATCTCTGCAAAGCATTTCTTTTATTTTGAATATAGGACTGGCAATTTCAAATAGTACCCTGTGGTTCTATGAGGATAACAAGGGGATTATGCATTCAGTTCTAAAGCTAGGCTTAATGCTCTACATAATACAAGAATGTGGTATCTTGAGAGTATGGTCTTTCATTTAGAGGAAGCTTCTCCAAATGGGACATAGACAAGATCATTTCTGTGACCACTTAGCAGCCCTCTGGCCCAAGTCTACCCCAAAAGCCTGGAAGTTTGGGGAAAGATTTGATCTAACTCACATAAGTTTGGTACATACTCATCCCCTAAACACTGCCATCTTATGGAATGTAGGAAGTATACCTTATTAATGGCAGTCCTTGCACCTATGGGACATCCTTTCCACTGTACTTTGGCAGGTCTCAACCACAAGAAAAACAATTAAGATCTGACTTTTTATCCAAGTGCTGGGAGAGGGTGAGATGGATGAGAGGACTTAGTGATGAACTAAATGTAAAAGTTTACCTGGTGTTTGTGGTTTTAATAGATATATGTAAGCATTAATGATATATTAATATAGTGTTAACTGTTGTTTGGGATCCCCTAGAGCAATGTTGGCAAACCTTTTCAGCATCAAGTGCTGAAACAGGAGCATTCATGCACACGAGGGAGCACCAGAAATCAGAAGAGCAGCTCCCCAGAACGCATGTGAGAGTGCCGGAAACCAATAGTTTTCAGGTTTCTGATGCTCATGTGTGCATAAAGACCAGCTGGCCAGCATGCATGCACACACCAGAACCCAGAAGAGCAACAGGCAATGGCTGGTGTGCCCAGAGAGATGGCCCTGCGTGCCACTTCCAACACACATGCCATAGGTTCACCATCATGGCCCTAGAGTTTGATATAAGATAGTCAGCTAAATGTTTTAAAGAAATAAATGCGTAGATAAAACCCCTATTTTTCCCAGGTCTTCCAGTCAGATTGATGGCCATGATTAGTCTGCTGTTTTTTGATCTCCGCAGAGACTCTGTGGTATTGTTTTGTTAGTAAGAGCCATGGTGGCGCAGTGGTTATAATGCAGTATTACAGGGATAACTCACTGTTCACTCCAGGAGTTCAATTCTGAATGGCTCAATGTTGCCTCAGCTTTCTATCCTTCCAATGTCAATAAAATGAGGAGCCAGATTTTTTTGGGGGGGGCAATATGCTGACTCTGTAAAGCACTGTGAAGCAGTATATAAGTCTTAGTGCTATTGCTAAGCCCATAAATATCCCCTATTACCAAAAAGCCACTTTGCTTAATTGTGGTTAATGTGGTTTGCATGTGATAAATTTGAGGGTTGGGGAAGTTATTGGAACACTTTCTTAGATTCTGGGGAATGGGCAGGCAATTCATGTGTCATTAATTCTGGTCAGGTTGAGCTAACAAATTCACATCGTTCAAATGTTTAAAAAAGGCTACTTCATTAAGAGACACGGGAGATGTAAAAGGTGTCCACAGATACACTAATGGGAAAACATGCTAATTAATTAGATACAGTTTTTAAAGTTGAGGGAAGACACAAGAAGAATGAAATTAGTCTGTCCTCTAAACTCCTTTGAGCAATGAAATACAGGTAGTCCTTGTTTAGCAACTACAGCTGGCTTCTTTAGGCAAAGCAGTTACTAAGTGAAACTCTGACTATGCTTATGATCTTACTTCAACTTTGCTCTATTTTGCAGACCTGCAAAGATCATAAATGTGAGGATTGGTTGCAAAGTTATTTTGCATCACCATTAGCAAACACCATTGTTAGCAAATAGTCACTAAATGAGACAGTAGCTAAATAAGGACTCCCTGTGAAGCACATGGTATTCACACATAGACACACACACATATTCATATGTGCAGATGCAAATACAATTACATCTAATGATTTTAACCAGAAACACATACAAATGCAACACTTTTAAGACACATATCATGCCATGTCAATGTACATAATCTCTAAAACAACCATACAGGAAAATGTTAAATGCTATGTCCCATTTGAATCAATCTTATAATTGATGTGATAAGCTCTTTCCCAAAGAAAAACTGAGTTGCAAAAGATTGAAATCAGAGGAATTCTTTATTGGGATGTGTGCAATGTCAAAATGATACAACTGGAAAGAAATCTTGTTTTATCTTTCTCATTGCGATTCCTGCCATAGGCTTCTTTCATAGTTCAGGATGATAAAACTCCTGAAGTGTGAAGAAAGATTTACTTGCTCATCTGCCCCGCTTCTGTCCATGGAACACCAGGAGATGATCAAGCATTCAGTATTAACCAGCCAAAGATTTGCAATTTTTTTTCAGATGAGAATTTCCATAGAAAATGTTTGACAAGGATACTTTCCAAATATTTGTACCTAGAGACTATTTTGTGAATCCAATTTCTTCCCTTAACCCCATCAAATCTATCACCTACAAACAAAAGGGAGAACTTCACAAGCCCATTTCCTCCTCTAATTCACTCCTGAGATGTACAGAACGCTCCTCATCTCTATCAGCCTGTCAAAAAACATTGTCCACGGCACTAATGAAGTGGCCATAGCAGTAAAAGAAGACTTTCCCATTCCCATCACTGCGTTTTGGGGGGCATAATTTCCATTGATAAAAATATTGTTGAAGAAACAGTGGTGGATAACATTTATCATGTTAGGTTATCTCACATGGAGTTGTCCATGGTAAGTTTTCCTATGATGGGTTGGCTGCACCGAATTGTCCCATGGTGAGTATGCTGTGACGAGATGGCTTTAGTGAGTGGGTTAAAATGAGATAACCATGAGATAACCACGTGAGATAGCCACAGCAAGCTGGCCATGGCAAGTTGTCCTGGGCCGTCAGCAAATTGTTCCAGCCCTACTTTGATGGATCAGGAAGTGAAGCTTGGAATGCAGCTTCACCTCCTTTATTGCAAGATAGAGAATGAAAAGAAAGCAAAAGGCCTCTCCTCATCTTGCACACTGACACTGAATATCCTACTGTTAATTTATCATTTAAAAAAAGGAAGGTGGGGAAGTTTTGTTTTGAAGATATCTATTTTATTCATCATCTTAATATATCTGCCTGTCTAACAGAAAAGTGACTGTAAGCAGCACACAATAGAAACAAACATAAAATCAAAATATGAAAATGAGTACAATTAAACAAGTACAGTTATGAGCTGGCAGGTCAGCTTTTGTAGTGGTATAGATGGACAGCTAAGGGGCAGCTTTGAAAAATGACCCCCATTCTTTTCATTTTTTTTCTCCCTGTGTAAGGTAGGATTCTTTCTCTTTAGTGTATCATGTGCTTAGAAGAACTTGCACTTCTATACTGTCAACATGTCAGGATTTTACACTCATCAGGATGTGAGCCGTTGACTACAGTCATGTAAGAGGCATGCAACATGTCAGTCAGAGCTCCATCAAACTGGGAATGGTTCATACATGCAGTCATTTGGCATGCAGACTCAAAGAGGATACTGTCCTGTAAATTATTTATCCACTTGAAAGTGTTTACAGGAATTTCACAGAAGTCAACAAGAATAAAATCAAGAGTATGAGATTAAAAGTAAACAACTTCTATGCATGTACTCATTCATGCTGCTCAGGGAAAAAAAAAATCCATGTTTTTTTTGTTTTGTTTTGAAAATGCCTTTGAAAGTAGAAGAGAATTGTGGAGACAATCTCATGGTATCCTTGTATTCACTGAATTATCCTTTGGGCCCTAACTATATGTGTCATCTGTCATTGTTCAGTAAGTGCTCCTATGATTTGAAGCTTTCCTGACTTTATATGCTTCAATTAAACCCTAAGAGAAGACATTGTGCTAACTTTATTCTGTTTGTGTGTCAAATCTATATCCAGCTTTTGCCCTAGTAACTCTTGGCAGTGTTGAACACTTTTTCAATTCCCACCAACATCACAATAACCCTGTAAGTCAATGAGGATGGTTTTCCCAAATCTTTATTGTTGTTGTTAGTTGCAAAGTCGTGTCTGACCCATTGCAACCCCATGGACAACATTCCTCCAGGCCTTCCTGTCCTCTACTATCTTCTGGAGTCCATTTGAGCTACTGCTTCAGTGACTTCATCCAGCCATCTCATTCTCTGTCATCCCCTTCTTTTATTGCCCTCAATCTTTCTCAGCCTTAGGCTCTTTTCCAGTGAGTTCAGCACTTTAACTAACGATACTACAATGGGATTGTTGTTGATCTTTTTCCCCAAGGTTGAGAAAATCTTTTGGCATTAAGGGAGGCTTCAGAGTGGTCAAAAGAGATATAACAGCAAGGCAAAAGCCCCTCCATTACAAGTGTGCAAAGCATTCAAGAGATGATTCAGAGAGCACATTGATAGAAGCAAATCACCCTCCTTGAAGTCTTAAGAGTGGAGCCCTCTATGATTTCTGTGCAGACCATCCTCAGCTTTTAAGTTTGTTTTAATGCTTGGCGAACCCTTGCCTCCACCACTTCCTATGACAACATAAAGTCTAAAGAAACACCAAGAGGAATTAAAAAAAAAATCTCAAGCGTGTTTAGAAGAACGTAATCCTCTGTCACTGGTGAAGAAAGCTGCAAGCAGATTTCATCCTGGAAACAGATCAGGAACTGAGAAGACATCTGGGGTCAAGAGGGAAAAGTGTGGAGCCTGGTTGCAGAGAAATTTCAAGTCAGAATTAGTTTTGACTCTCCTATGCATATTTAGATGATTCTCTGGAGATAACACAACCTTTGATTCCATGTGGATGAGCCTCTGAAAAATTGAAGAAGTCACTAATTAGAGTTGTCAACGTTTTTTCCCATGTATCCTTAAAATTTCTCCATTGAGCATTCAGCCACTTTATGTATTAAGTTTCTTTTAATTTAGCTTTTAAAGGCAGATGAATGTGCCATTAAAAAGGGAGAGATTCAAACAAACAAACAAACAAACAAAAAAAGAACAATGAGTCTCCAGAAATATTCTTTGTCACACGTTGAAACAGAATTGACGATGTTTCAGCTAACCTTTTTGTTTGTTTAATAGCTTTTATGTGGTATGCAAGTAGCAAAACCAGGTTGCCCACAGAAATAAGATTTCACTGCAGAATTGCTGTGGGCTAAGCTGTTACAGGCACAGTTCCAGATGCCCTTTGAAAATTTAGTAACCCTATTTTACTTTTGAGCCAAAAAAAAGTTAAATGAAATATAATGTTTGCATAGGCTGTTAGTATAAAGATGCAACAGCTTGCATTCTTATTTCATGATCTGTTTCTCCATCTTCATTTCCCACAATTCAACTCTTTGTCCCCTTTATGTCACCAGAAAATGGCACTTGCTATAATAACATGCTTGATTTCTTCTGAAATATGGAGATGTGGTGACTCATATGGAAGAGCTGAGCAAATTGTGTCATCTTTCCAAGAGGGTGTAGGAAGCTGGCATCTACTCCTCTCCTAGAAAAATGAAATATCCTAGGAAATATTAAAAAGGCAGAATATTTCCCCTAAAAAGAGTAGAAACTCAGAAGCAGAAACTCACCTCAGAAGCAGAAGCTCACCCCCCACCTTTGTTAATGGGTGGGCTGTTAAGGCCTGGGCCAGAATATTTTACATAACAAAGATCTCCAGGTAGAGCTATAATAGGAATTGCCCAAAGACCTTTCATAACATCATCATCCAGCAAGTTTCAACCAAGCCTGGAACTCAGGACAGCCTATAGAGTTGCCCCTGCATGGCCCCATGGAAGTCTAACAACCAATCAGAATACAAGCTCAAATTCAAATCCCAACAGAGGGTATATATGGGACTCCCAGCATCTCAGCCTTCTCTTTTCCTTCACCTTGAAGCACGTGATCATCCTTCTTTGTAGCTCCAAGCCATGTGGTCCTGTCCACCATTAAACCATTTTTCCAAACGGCCTCCATGTTTCCAGTGTCTTTTTCCCCACTTGGAACTGAACCCAGAAGGATAATTCTTCCAACAAGGAGAAGCTAAAGTTTAGATCTGACATGAGCTCTTTAGAAAAGGGACAAGATAAGGACTGATTGGAAAACATCACAAAGCTGGAGGGCAGTTCTCTCGGTTTTGCCATTGATAGAAACTAGAATTTGGGAGCATAGAAAATATGACCCAGATAGTACTTCCATTTCCTTTTCAATTATTTGAAAACAAGGATGAGGTTCTCTGAATTTTGACACAAAGCTATGCATAGAAAAAAGCAATCTAGAAGATTAAACTAGAAGAACTTTATTGTCATTGTACAAGTACAACGAAACTGTGGATGCACCCCAGCAACTGTTTGCAATACAATAAAACCAAAGCACTTAAAAATGAAGATAAGAAAGATGGAGTACCCACATCTCCATTTGCAATTTGAGAGTACAATATCTATGAATATACGCAAAATATATATCCAATACTGACTGTAATGCTTAGCCGAATATAATACACAAGAGATGGATTGTACTGTAATATGTTATTATACATCTGAATGAGGTATTGAGATTTCACATCTTTTCACATCTTAATGAGGTAGTGACTTCATGTTTATTTGTGGTTTGGATGGCCCAGGGAAAGAAACTATTTGTTAGTCTAGTGGTGTGGGATTTTATTGACCTAAAGCTCCATCCAGACATCAGCAGGTCAAAAAGATAATTGCCAGGGTGTGAGGGGTCTTCAATAATGGACTTGATTCTGCTTTGGCAGTGGGACCTAGCTAAGTCTTCCAGGGAGGGCAGAGGGCAACCAGTGATCTCTTGAGCTGTGTTTATCACCCTCTGTACAGTTTTCCTGTCCTCAACTGTGGAGCCTACATACCACACACCCAGACAGTATGTCAGAGTGCTCTCCACAGAGGCTCCACAGCAACAGCTTCTTATCCAGATGGTTCTTCCTGAGAACCTGCAGGAAGTGTAGCTGCTACTGAGCCTTCTTCACTATGGCCTTGGTGTTCGGGGACCAGGAGATATCAGCTGAAATATGGGTGCCAAGGAATCTGATCATAGGGACAGTTTCCACTCATTCTCCGTTGATGATGAGTGGGGCCTGGTCCTGTCCATGTTTCCTGAAGTCCATAATCAGTTCTTTGGTTTTATGGACATTCAGTGACAGATTGTTCTGTGGACACCAGACAGACAGGTTCTCTACTTCTGTACTATACGCTGTCTCATCCTCTCCAGAAATGAGACCAATCACGGTCGTGTCGTCCGCAAACTTTATGACGGTGTTTGTTGTGTGGCTTGGTGAGCAGTCAAAGGTGTACAAGGCATATAGTAGGGGGCTCAAAACACAATCCTGGGGGGAACCAGTACTGGGTGTAATAGTGGAAGAAAGGTGGGGGCCAAGTCTAACAGACTGTGGTCTGTTTGTCAAAAAGTTCTTAATCCAGGAGCATGTGGGGGTGGGGACCTGCAGCTTATACAGTTTGGTTACTAGTATTTCTGGGATGATAGTGTTAAATGCAGAGCTGTAGTTCACAAAGAGCATCTTCACATAGCTCTATTTTTTCTCCAGATGACTCAGCGCTCTATGAAGTGTGATGGCCACAGCATCCTTTGTAGATCGGTTTGCTCTATAAGCAAACTGGTGTTGATCAAAGAAGGGCAGGAGGCAGTCTCTGATGTGCTGTGAAACTAGTTGCTCAAAAATCTTCATAATGGAGCTTGTTAACACTATGGGCCTATAGTCATTGAGAGTATTTATATTTGTTTTTTTGTGAATAGGGATGATGGTTGCAGCCTTCAGGCATTGTGGGATGAAGGCATGTGTTAAAAATAGATTGATCAGCTCTGTATTTCTGCCAACTGGTCAGCCCATGCTTTAATTACTGCACCAGGAATGCCATCAGGCCCTGCAGCTTTCCTGGGATTTACTGCTCTCAGTGTTTTTCTCACCTCATGCACCTGAAGAGAGAGAGGTGCAGCATCGTGGTCCTTGTGAGGCAGTATGTCCAGGTTCTTGGTGGTCTCAAAGAGTGCAAAAAGGCTGTTTAACTCCTCTGCCAGAGGAGCTGCTCTTGCTGTTTGTTGGGTCCTGGCCTTTGTAGTTGGTCAGGGCCTGTATCCCCCTCCACATCTGCTGTGAGTCACTGTCAGTAAAGTGGCCCTCGACTTTCCTCCTATACATCTCCTTAGCATGTTTTATGTCCCTTCTCAGCTCAGCTCCGGCAGTGCTGTACTGTGAGGTGTCACCTGCTCTAAAAGCCAGATCACGGGCCCTGATCAGAGTCTGGACTTCACTGGTCATCCAGGGTTTGGGAAGGTCCATAGGCGTTTGTCCACAGTGACATTTTCTACACAGATCTTCATGTAGAAAAGCACAGTCTTTGTGTATAACTCGAAGTCCTGTTGTTTGAAGATGCTCCAATCTCTGTGGGCAAAACAGTCCTGAAGCTGGGGGAGGGCATTTTCAGGCAATCATCTAATAGTTTAACTGCTAGGTTTTGTTTTTTTCCTAAGGAGGGTGTAGGCAGGTAGTAAAACCAAGGTGAAATGGTCTGATTGTCCCAGACCATATAGAGGTTTTGCTCTATAAATATGCTTAATATTTGAATACACATGATCAAGTGTGTTTTTTCCCCTGGTTGGACACTTAACATGTTGGTAAAGTTTGGGGAGCACAGTTTTTAGGCATGTTCTGTTGAAATCCCCAGCAATGATGTGAACACCCTCAGGATGAGCTCTGTTGCATGGTAATTATGTCTTGAAGGTGACTGAGTGCCATGCTGACATTAGCATCTACAGCGGTGGTGGTAACTACTGTTAGCTCCCATGGCAAATAAAACAGTCTATACTGAACAGTCATGGCCTCTAAATCTGGTGGGCAATGGCTGTTTGTTATTTTGCTATATGTCTCCTGACCTCTATTAGTCTAGCTAAAAGGGATTGTGTTATGTCCGTGGAACTGGTTGGAGTTCCCAACCAGGTCCGCCGTTTGAGCGGGAGCACCAGCCGCTCCCATTGGTTGGCTCCGTTTGACAGTCGGCTATAAAAGTTGGCTGTCGAGCAGAGCCAGCCTGTTGTC
>NW_020769311.1:22050238-22073756 GCF_900518735.1 Pseudonaja textilis | reverse complement strand
TGTGATGTAATGCGTTTGTGATAGGACGTTAACAAAATTGCTACGTTAACAAAGATTGCTTCTAATAAAAGAGGGTTTCGGAGTTCTCTCTGCGCTCTCATCCCAAGACAACTTTGCGAAGTGTCTTCTTTCCATGAGAGACCACCACATTTTTCAACTACAGGTACAGCTTGTATGTATGGTAGAACACCTGATGAGATGACAGGCAGTGTTTATCTGCTCCATTCTATCACAAGTTACTTGAGTGAAATCTGTAAACAGGTGGCAGGTGTTGAATTGAAGGCAGGGGCAAGATTCTACAACCAGTAGTAATGTGAGCCTGATAAAGAAAGTACTAAGGAATGAATGCACTGCAAAATTGGAACTTGAAAAGTGGTCTCAGATATATTCTGGCAAGCAACAAACCTAGGCTATATTTCACTTTCATGGTCTTTCATCTCAGTTTTTTGTTTGAAGAACTCTCTTCAAACTCTCTTGTTCAGCCTGGTCCTCCTTCCCACCCCCGCCCCAAAAAAAAACTTTTCCTTAGAAGAGACATTAACTGTGAGGTTGCGATGCCAATAAATATGCCAGCAAGTATGTCGTGACCCACATAGCTTCAATCTAGTTTGGAAAAATTAATATAATCAGCAAAGCCAAAAATAAATAGGCAAAGGCATTATTTCTTTTACTCAATTTAGAAATTACTTTTGAAACTTAATCCTGATATTACCTTCAGTTGGGAGAATGCCATCCTTGTCTTCACCTATGGTGAAGAAAGGAGCTGATTCTTTTCTCCTGAGTACATTTTTAATAATAGAATTCTCTGGAGCCGGATAAGCACTCCTACAGTGGCTCTGAAGTACCATATAAATTCATTTCCACTGCTGCTTTGAGGACATGGAAAGAAAAGTTAGGTGGGAGAAGATCCAGAATGGGATTGTAAAGGTTATCGGGAAGTTAATGAAGCCTGACTGATGTTGATGCTAACAAAGGTTCTTTGTGTCCTTCAATGGAAATGATAAATTCTCTAAAATCTTTTTTTTTTCCACTTTAGCAACAGCATAGCAATAGCACTTGGACTTATATACCATTTATAGTGCTTTGCAGCCCACTCTAAGCAGTTTACAGAGAGCCTATTGCCCGCAACAATTTCGGTCCTCATTTTACCCACCTCAGAAGGATGGAAGTCTGAGTCAAGCTTGAGTCTGGTGAGAGTTGAACTGCCAAATTGCAGGTAGACAGCTGTCAGCAGAGGTAGCCTGCAGTACAGCACTCTAACCACTGCACCACCACGGCTTTAAAATAATATTATCTGGAATGTATTGTAGAAAGCTAGCACCCATCTCTCTCCTAGAAGAATGAAATATTTAGGGGAATATTTTAAAAGGCAGAACATTATATTTTCCTAAAGGGAGAAATATAGTGGAGACAGAAAGCAGCCCTCACCTTTCTTAATAGCCCTTAGCAGATGTCAGCACTTAACAGATAAAGAGCTTGTTGAAAACTAGATAGCTCTATTCATAAGCAAATACCCTCACCCAAGAGCCAAACCAGGACAAAGGTATTAAGCTACAACAGGAATTTCCCAACACCCTTTCAGAACACAAGCCCCTTCATTGCATCAGCAGTTCAAACTTCAACTTAGCTCAGACAAACACCTAGGATTCGTACTTCGCCTATAGAACCAGCTATGACCCCTACATAACCCTTACAAGGCCTCATGGGAACCTGACAATAGAATCCATGTTCTTGCACAGGAATAGAAAGCTTAAGTGCAAAGCCCAAGAGAAGTTATTAAAAAAAACCCACTCTCAACTCTACGTGGTCAGCTGCATCAGAACCACGTGCTTGGTGGTCCTGCTTTATCATTAAACCATCTTTCCAATCATCCTCCATGTTTCCAGTGTCTTTCTCCCGTGATCCATAGGCCATATATTATTGATCAAAAAGAGCACAGATGCAACATTAAAAGCTTAAAAGATGTAAGCTTGGCTCTGTCATGTTTTCTTCTTTACATACATAAAGCTGCCGAGAGTCTTTTGATTGGGCAGCACAGAATATATTTAATAAATACATAGATTATTTTAACTTACGCTTCTGTGTACAGATACAATATACATGGTACAAAATGTACAGCTATTACTTGAAAGCACTCATTACTCCATGATATAATTGGCATTTAAAATAGCCCATAATTTGCTGAGCCTTTGTGAGGCTTCATTAGCAATATGAAATTTAGAGGCAATTTCGTCTAAAGTGGCATTTCTCAACCTTATCAACTTTCATATATGTGGACTTCAACTGTCAGAATTCCCCAGCCAGCCATATTGCCTGGGGAATTCTGGAAACTGAAATTCACACATCTTAAAGTTGCAAAGTTGAGAAATACTGGTCTAGTGACACCTTCACTTTTCACACAAGTATGGAAACTGAATCAAATTCCTTGCCATCAAAAATACGAAGATACCCTTTTAAAACATGCTTCATCTAGTCAACCATTTTGGAGATGGAATTTGTCCTGTTTTTTGGGTAGAGTCACTGCTATTGTAGATTATTTTATAACAAGACACATAATAGGAAATGTTTGTACTCCTTATAATCAATATCCAGGTTACAAGGGCTCCTTGGCACGTATTTTTCCCCAAAAAGGCCTGAACTCATTTATATGAAAATTAACATTCTTAGTGCCTTCAGAAGTATAAATTTTCCTTGTATATGTCATCTAATTTTGCTATAAATTAAAATGTTGTCTGCATTTCCTTATTTTAAAAATTCACCACCCCCATCCCAAAATATTTGGCATCAGTCTCCAGAATAAACAAAACCTCTACTGCTGTGCTGCTTTTGAAATTTTCATTTAATTCTAGTATACAGTACATCAGCCATGTGTTGATTTCCAATAGTAATTACTTGGAAATACATACATCTGAAATTCTGAATCAAGATGCAGGTACATGGCCCAAATCAATATGGCACACTGTTTTTTGAAGAATCCAAGAAAATGACCTCCTTCTCCTTACCCATCAAGTTTGTGGAGGAATCTCTGGGAATTTCAAATTATCTCAGTATTAGAAAGATTCTTCTCTTCCACCATACATATTGTAAGTACAGTATGTCATCTGAGAGTAGTATATATTAGATATTAATATATTAGTGCATAAGAGTAGAAAAGCAATAGCATTTAAGCTTATAGTGCTTTACAACAGTCTCTGGGTGGTTTACAGAATCAGCATATTTCCGTCAACAATCTGGCTCTCATTTTATTGACTTCAGATGGATGGAAGGCTGAGTCAACTTTGAACCCATCAGGATCAAACTCCAGGCTGTGGGCAGAGTTAGCCTGCAATTCTGCATTCTAATCAGGGCTTTGGTACATATTTTTAGAAACAAAAAAAATCATTTTGATACTTGACAAGTAGAGTAACTATGTTCTGATCTTGATGAGAATCTAAGAAATGCTAAAATACAACAACCTAACAAGAATCTCAACTCACCAGCTGTTGGACTTATTTGGACCACATACAGGTTTTTTGATCTTCAGTTTCTCCATCTGTGAACTGAAATCATTTTCTAAGGTCCATCCAAATAAGTTTTATGAGTGACTGAACATAGTAGGGAAGGAGTAAAGAGATTGAGATATGTAGACAAGAACAACTTGTATTTCATCAAAAATTGCTTCTAATAAATTTTTCATTGAGTATAACTCACTAATCCATGTGACTTTGTGCACTGGATATCCCAAGTAAACTAGACAGGAGCCCTAAATAGGTGAACTATTGATCATAAAGCTACATTAACAGGCTCTTGCAAGTCTGAAAGTCCAAACTTCACACCACAACTTTTAACTGCTTGATACATTAGGGCGAGTCCTTTCAAAATTTCTTTTTCTGACCATTAATTCATTGAGGGCTCCTGCCTCTCATTGCTTCCTAAGCAGCATCTCTTTCCTTCATTCCCCAAGGTTTTTCACACAGTCCATTATAGGATGGAAGCCAAAAGTGAAAGTTATCTGTATTTCTTTTTGTCATCTAACATTAATTTGGATTTTTGTAGATCAAATATAAGTCTGGATTAATTTGTAGTTAAAGCCAATTGAGTCAGTCACAAATAAATAATTATGGCATATTGAGGTTTGCTTACTTTGTGATGATTCACACATGACATGCAATTTTAATTCAGAAAGTGGCTAATTTGTGGTTAAGAAATCACCATTCCTCTGAGAAAATGGAACTCTGGTTGATCTTTTAAAGATTATTGATAGGGCAGCAGCAATTCTACTGTCATGTGATTAACTGTCACTAATTAATTTCTTGGGAGGAAAACTGGTAATGAAGGGATTGGCCATAAGTACAAACTACCGTGTTTCCCCCAAAATAAGACCTACTCAAAAATAAGCTTTAGTTTGATTTTTATATTGCGCCAATATTACCCCTACTCCCAAAATAAACCCTAGTTAAGACCCCACCCACTCCATTGCACTTGGTTGCATGAGGTGGGTCAAGGCACAAAAATCAAGCTGGGGGGGGATGGGGATAAAGCTTCCCCATGTGCCCTGCACCTCCTTACCTTAGGACAGTGCAGCTGCAAGCAACTGCAGAAGTGGGCTGGCAGCGGTCACATGGTCTCCTGCTGGGCAAGGCTGTTGGTGCAGCTGTCATGAGGTGAGACAATGAAAAAGACATCCCTAAAAATAAGACCTAATACGTCTTTTGGAGGCAAAAATAATAAATAATACCAGATCTTATTTTGGGGGAAACACAGTAGATCCAGCAAAAAATAATGGCCTACTCTGTTATTCTGTTCTATTCAGTAAAGTTCTGGAGTTTGGAAAGTGCACTATTTGAAAGTATTAGTATCTCTTCTTCTAAACACAGTAGCCTAAACTCAAGTCCTCTTGTAATATAAGTGAGAATTAAAGTGCACAAAGAAGAGAACATATCTTTACTTATCATCTTACTTCTACACTCACACCTTCATTCTGACAAAGATTATCTTAACATCTGGGTGAAAACCAATGGCAATGTTGCCATTGGTTGTTTGAAAATGTGACCTATATGCTAGAGAATCCACAGCTGCATTTTTACCTTTACATTCCTGGGTAGCCTTTTATTGCAGATCATATTTTCTCCATAGCCAGTTGTGTACACTTAATCATTAGCCTGTGGGAACTAAAATAAAAAATAGCTAAATAAGAACTCAGTTTAATTATATTTTTTATCTCAATTTGTCTTGGCATTTATGAGTAGCACAAGTGTTTTTATTAAAGCAAGAGGCTAATGAACAAGGTCTGAGTAGATCAATTAACCCAACTCTGGCAAGCCTTGAAATATATTAGAGAGGTACACATATAGTCACACTTGCATAACAAAGAAACCACTAAACTGGTTTATATGAAGTAATTTACTAATTTTTAAAAAACAAATATAATTTGCTTGGTTTGTTCTTCTCCCTTCCCTTCCCCCAAGTAAAATCACTTTGGCATCAGAATGTTTAGCCCAGCTCTCATCCTCCTGCATTGAATTTTAATTAACATTTCATTCTGCATTTGTAATCCATCTAACTCACCTCTGGAACTGGTACTTGTCACTAAAGTATGTGCACACATCATCAACAATACATCTTGGGCTTATGTTAAATTATTATCTCAGCTTAATGTATTGATCAAGCAGTCAAGGTAAACTTTAAAATGATCTGGCAACTTCAAGAATATATTTGAAATGGTCTGCAGGAAGGATAATGCTAACTAGTTCAAAAAAAGAAGATAAACACCTAGGGATTAACCCTGAAATAGCTCTATTAGCCAAGCTCAGTTATTTCTTCATGGGTAGTTTTTTTCTTCTCTAAATTATTGCAGATGAGGGAAATCCCCATGAGGGAGAGCAAATCTGACTGTTGTAAAAACAAAGAACCCATGGAATCAGTCAGCCCATGCTTTCCCCCATGGTTAGGAGGCAGGAAGTCTGTTGCAGGAGGAGAAAAAGAAAGTCAAGATGGTTTGAACATTGTTTCTAAATAGGACTTGTTCTTCAATAGCGGCATAATTAGAAATGTTGTATGTTGCAAATTACTAACGTGTTTCAATAAAAAATTATTTAAGTTCTTTGATTCCTTCCATGCTTACTTAACATGGTTAAAAACAAAATTACCCTTTATCCCAAACACCAAACCTCCATCCTAGCCCAATGCTTGGGGCAAATACCAGGTCTTCACAGCTCTCCAGAAGGCTAAAAGAGTAGAGTCTCTCTGATTTCAGGTAAGAGGTTATTTCAAAGGGATAGGATGGCCATTAAGAAAGTATGCCTTTGAAGTCTCAATAGGTGACAATATTTATAATAGAAGACCTGGAGTGTGTCCACCCCATCATCTGAATTTTGACTTTTGAAAATGTGTGCAAACCTCCAGGAGTAATCCTGATGCAATATCTATTAGAGCAACCCCTATTCAAATGGTACTGAAGCTTATGGGAACATCTCTGGATGCTTATTTTCATCTTTGATTGCTACATCTCTGGAGACTGCCTCAAGCTGATAATTTTAATTATGTTAGCTTCTTAAGGTTCTATGCATCATTCCAGGAAATGTTTTGCCTTTTCAAATAATCTGACTAAGCCTAACTGCATTTGTTTTTTCTGTCAGGATTCTTAACTCTTCAGTGAAGGGTTTCTACTTCAATGCTGTTTTGAAACTGCTTTTATTAACTTTTGATCTTGTTCTCTTTTTAAAAAATAAAGTTTTATTTGGGTTTTCACACACAAAATACAAGTAAAACATCTTTTTTGAAAATAGCATGGTCCCAGGTTGAACTTCTTTATACAGACACAAAACTCAATTTCATGCTCCTTTTTGTATTCTATTCCATATCTTATACTATTTTACATTTTCTATATAGTTTTTCCCCTCTTTTAATTTTCTCAATTTTATTTTGATTATCTCATCTCAATTCAGATCAATATATTTATACTTTTGTCTGCTCTGTTTCAATTTCATATTATCTTTTCTCATTAAACAAATTTTCTCCTGTAGGTACTAATTGGAGTATTACACCTTTACATCTTTTATTAACATCCATTCAACTCTTATTTAAATTTCAATATATACCTTAAGTTTATTGACCTTCAGTATAATACATAATACATAACTTCCAATCGAATTCTGCTTGGTACATTCTTATAATACACACTATAACTTTTTAAAAAAAGAAAGAAAGATTGTAAATATATGTAATTATAAACCCTCATTCTATTCCAGTTCAGTTCCATCAATAATCATTAAAATCTTAACATCTTTAACACTTCTTTTCAATTAAATATCATACTTCCTTAAAGACACATATAATCTCCATAATTAATTTTTCCCTTATTTCTTTTCACATATGTTTTATAAATCATTAAATATACCTTTTGTTACATTTATTTATTGACAAGCATTCCACTGAATTACAATAGCTATTTTATCAGGCATTTTAATCATACATTGTTTCATATTTTCTAAAATTATTTCTGCTTCTAATATAACCATACTATCTTATGTACCTTTGCAAAATCCCTTTTTCCATTAAGTTTTTACCCATTATCTCTAAATAGGCCTTGTTTCTCTATATTTTGCTTCTGTCCTTTATAACTTCTTTTCCTTTCTTTCTTCCTTCTCATCTTTTCCCTCCCCTTTTTACCCCTTGTCTAGTTCTAATTCTCTCTTCTGCATTTCCCTTTTCTGTTGCTTTCTGATTTTATACTTATTTTTCACTCTAATTTTTTGGGAGTTGTTTTTCCCAATCTTAAACTTTCCATTCTCTTTCCCCCCTTTCCTTTTTTCCCCCCACCTAAGATTACTTGTTCATTAAAGATGGCTTCTTCTTTGTTGCAATCTTCTTGTTCTGCAGGCATTTCTTGTTGTTTCTCATAATTCCAAATCTCCATTTCTAAAAACTGAAATACAAAGCCAAAAGAACCTCTCCCTACTTGTGCATCTTCTTTGTACTTTTTAAGTTCCATTTTCAGTTCTTCTAAAAGTGGAACCATTTTAAACAGTTTTAAACAACCACCTGATTGATTTTAGTCATTCAAAACAATAACCAAGAATCCAGAAATCATCAAGTAATCCAGATAGTTCCAAGTTATATCTTCTTATTTCTTTTTCCACTTTCTCTTCCTGGGGTTTTTGTTGCGATATTTCAGTTAGAATGTATCTTTTGGAAGTCTTGTTAAGATTTTGCTGTAAGTTCTTTTTTAATTCCAGGCAGTCTTCTCCCTTCCAGATCCTGCCCTTTTAATCTTTTTCTCTCCTTTCCTGTTTTCAAAGGCTTTTAATTATCCAGAAATCTTTATTATCCCTTTGACTTTTTATTTTCAGCGTTAAATGCCTATTGATGTCAAAGTGGATTTTTTTTTTTCAATTTCTTGCTTAAGTCTCTTAGCTGTCAGTATAAGAAAAGGAGAAAACCAAATCTTTTCCCATTTCTCTCTCCTTCGCAGCTTAAAAATCTTCTTAGGGAGCAATGTTATTGTTTTTTAATAGTTTCAGTTACAGGGTACCTTATTTGTTGCTTTTGCTGTTTGACCCAGTCAACCAAAACTTTCTCTTCTTAACTTCCCCCAGCACATTCTTTTCCAGTCAAGTTCTTCTTTGTGGTGGCCATTTCTGACCACCGCTGCAACCGCCTTTGGGAAAGGGAGTAATGGCCAGCTGGGGAGGAGAGATGCAGCTCTCCTCAACCCTGCAGGCAGTCTCCCCCCTCTTCACCACCTCTATGGGGTGGCTTAGCCCCGAGACCAGCTGGCTCGGGGTGCTCCAGCAGCAAGCACGGATCGAAGCCTCGCAGAGACGAGGTTTCGGTCTGTCGCTGAAGAAGCTCAAACCGAAAGCCCCAACTTTTGATCTTGTTCTTAACATATGATAAGATAGCCAAAATATTGTCAACAGTTGCCCAACTAAGTTCATCAGGCAAAGCTTTTCTAATACGTTTGCATCTGCAACCTAGAAAGAATGGCTGTTATATTTATCGTAAAATTGTAAAAAGCACAAGGACTCTTACAAATAAATAATGTTGGCCACCCTATACAGATTTTGTAGGAAAAGGAAACAATAACAAATCACTTGACTTTGAGTATTACCTGACTCTAATATGGATCTCCTGTCCATAATGATTTATTTCTCGTGCCTTATTCTTTCTCCCTCCCTTAATATATTACCTTTGCTCTAAAAGATTTTTACAATTTGAGGCCGAGATTAAAAGGTGCCTTGCATAGCACATTAAACAAAAAAGCAGCAGAAATATAGTTTTTAGTAGGCACCATCTCTGCTCTGACCGAGGTTTTCTACAAATTACAATCACTTGGATTTCAATAAGTGTGCACCATATGAAAACAAATGTATATTAATGGATTCAGTACTGCACAAACAGCATGGTTAGGCCAGGGAATGAACAGTCTGGACCTTGTGGAATGAATTATTAGTACATTAAAACTGCCCTTCATGTATTTTTTATGAGAAATGGCTGCTTGAAAATGAAATCTCCGAAGGAGACCAAGTCTGCATTTTCTCACGGCCCTGGTTTTATGTCTGAAACAGTTGGGCTGTTTTTCTAAATTAAATTATGGTGTGTAGGGGAGATGGTAGTAATATCCGAGCATGCTCCAACTTGCCACTAGGGGAAACTGGTACTTATGGAGATGCAAGCAACAACCCAATTATTAAAACAGCACCTGGATGCTGTATTCTTGTGGACTTATCTCCATCTTGTACTTAGAATGTTTTGCTCAGAGGTTTATGCATTCTCATACCTTTATAGGAATTTAATAGGAATTTATAAATGAACACATGCTAGTTTTTCAATTCTTTAAGGACTGGTATTTATATTTTATTGGATTTCAACAGTTTCCTTCTTCCATATTTTTAAGAGGAAGGGGAATTCTTTTCTTTCTGATGCTGTCTGGCTTGTTGAAATAGTTCTGTTGCACATCCTTTGAGTGACTAGCAATGAGCACTGCAACCCCAGACAGTTTAGATCAGTATTTTTCAGTGCTGGCAATTTTGAGAGGTATGGACTTCAATTCCAAAAATTCCCGAGAGTCGAATTCACACATCTTAAAGCTGCCAGCACTGAACAACACTGGTTTAAATGGAACCAAAGTCTGGCTGTGTACAATATTACAGACAAAAAGTAATTGGAAAACCATCCAGTTCCATCTATACCTAAGATTTTACACGTTTCAATGCTTGTTGAGATTGAAGCAATTAAACAACTCCCCATCCCCAATGCTAATTGGTTAATGTGGAACAAAAAAGCATGAAACATATTACAATACCTACAAAATGTGCATATGCATGGGTGCCAATTCAAAAATAATATCCAACAACATCCACATAATTTCAACAGAACAACAGTATTTCACTTAGTGATGATTACTTTGACAGGTGATCTTTGCACCTGCTTAATCTGCTTTCCAACTATGGCTAACAAGATCAAAGTCACAACTTCTGTTCTGTGTGCTTCTTAGCCTTCTGACTGGATTTGGGCTGACCCAGTCTTAACCAAAGAATATCTTCGGTTGGGCAATGATCTTCTCAGTCTTCAAAGGGAATTCTTTTATTTATTTGTTTGTTTGCATCAATTTATATGACTTCCAATTTCATAAATGTGACTTCAGGTGGATGACAAGAATTTTACCAACCAAAACAGAAAGTGGCTTCTCAAAATACTATGTACTGGCAGTATGGGCTCAATTACTTTTCTTGGCCTCTTAGAGGTTTTCAAAGGTGAGCAGAGTTGGGGCCAGGTGAACCTCAAATGATGGGACACATTTCCAAAGTCCTACTAGATGGCAATTTCTGATTGACAAGACCTGGAACATACCCCTCCTACTTGACTTAATGAGATAGGTAGAAATAATTGGAGTAAGATAGTTCCTCAATATGTTGCTCAACATATGTTTCTCAATTGCAAGGGAAATAACCCTGTACATATTGGAAAGGATTTGACTCAACAGCAGAATACCTCCATGAAAAAATATCTCAATTATTTACACCACCAGCTGAGAAGGATGAAAAAGGACAAACATGAAAGAAATTTCTTGAGAGTTCTGGTCATTTCCTATCAGATGGTAGTGGGACAGATGGACAGAAAAACTTACATTATAGAAGGCCATTTCTGCTCAATAAATCACTTTGGGGGAAGGCTAAGTGTGTGCTTATTAATTTCATAATATCGGTAGCTTGTGGAGAAATGCAAGAATTGTTTTTTTATGGGGAGGTATTAATGAATTTTTTAGGTTTTTGACATCCTATAAACTGTTTACACACATCACACCATTCCCCTCTGAGGTCAGTAACATCCAGAGCACAGTACAAGAGTGTTAGTGTTTGGGGATAAACCCCCAAGCAGAGTATGCAGCAGCAGTCAAGCCAGGCAGGCAAATGAGAGAGAGAGTGGGCCCAAGAGTATACACACACTGAAGACAAAAACACTGTTTGTGGTTTTAAAATAGTTATTTAATTCATACAGAGATTAAGAAGTGTCATTCAGTCCATATATCATTATCCAGTATATCCATCCAGTTATCAAGTCCATTAACAGTAAATACAATGTCCTTATCTGCTTGTAAATCTTTTCCTCCCGATACCTTTCTCTCAAAGACAACGCTGAATCCACTGCTCACCAGGCAAACAGTCCTTGTGTTCAGTTGAAATGGTATCTGGCACAGTAGCCTCCAAAGAGTAAGCAGATAGACGTTCCAGCAGGCAGCAGACCAGGAACAGAACCAGGTGCATCCAGAAGCCGGGGTCTATTACGTTTCCCTTCCTACCTATATTGCTGCCTGCAACCGCACCCACAATGACATTGCAGTTTCTTGCTTAAAGCTACAAGACACTTAATCCTAGCTTTACATATTTATTCAACCCAAACCTGGTTGGTGTATCCATATACCCAACAAAGAGTACAAATAGTAGGCAAAAGAAATTAAAGATACAATCAAAGAAAAGGAAAGTAAAAGTAAAATCTAGTTTGCAACAACCTCATTTATTCTCCATACCTTCCTCTTCTTGCAAATCATCTTTGCTTCCATCATGTCCATACACTAACCCATACATTACCATTTGTTCTCTAAACTTCTCACTGCTCCATTCTTGAAGACCTTATCAAATCTTATCAATTGCATCATATTTGATGAAAAAGGAGAAATCCAACTTTCAGACTCAAAAAGGTTAAAGGAAATGGGATGGGCTTGCCCATCTAGAAATAGGCAGAGACCGTCCAAGCCCAAGAAAAACAAACTTTAAACAATTGATCAGGAACAGCAAGGCTTCCTTTGTTCTCTGGTGAGCTTTTAAAAGGGAAAGTGGCCATTCCACTTGATTTTCTTCTTTTGTCTTCAATTATGGAAGGCAGAAGGGAGACTTTTCTCGCTGACTGACACCATCTGTTTCATTGGAAACAGTAAGAACTCTGTTAACAAATGACTTTACTCACGTTTATTGTGGAAAAACTTGTTTATTATAATTTGTTTCCTCCAACCAGGCAACTGCTCTCAGCGCCTTTTATTAACCAGTCCCTCCCCTTCCACCTAAGCTAACATCCTCCCTCTCTATTAATCCCTCGCCCGACACCATCCCAATCAAAAAAGATTCTAATTCTGAGAAGTGTTAACAAATTGAAAGAAAATAGCCTTAGGCTTAGGCTTAAAGGGGAAAGTGGAGCCAGATGAAAGTTAGGATCCCTTTCTGTTGATTTATTTTATAGATTGATCTAAAGCAGCATTTTCCAAACTTGGTTACTGTTCTGGGAGGTTTCAGCTCCCAGAACTGCCCAGCCAGCATGAACTAAATACTGATTTAAACAATGTTTTGTGTAATCTGAGTCCTATCTAATCTCCTATGAATGTGGCTGTGCATTTCTGTCTGAAAGAATAGCCCCTGAGTTAAATCATAGGAGTGATATTTTCTTTTTCTCATTCTGTTTAACTCTTGTTTAGCTTCTTAATATTAATTTTCATAGCAAAAGACTTTTATCTTCTCCAATCAGTACTCAATCCGTACTTTCATTCTGGCAGGAAATTTTGATTATTATACGTGGTGGCTTCTCTGATAAGCTATAAAACTGGATAAGGTTAAGCAGGAGGTTTCTTCACTGTCTTCTTCCAGATATGAGTTTGTTATATTTCTATATTGCCTTTGACTCAGGTGCCAGAGGATGCATATGTAGCACTCTCTGTTCCCATTTTTCCTACCACAACCATGGGGGAACCCAGTTCTCCATTCTTCTAGGCAAGCATGCATCCGTGGACAGCGTGACCCATTACAAGTACTCCTTGACGTATAACCATTTATTTAGCAATGGTTCAAAATTACAATGGCACTGAATAAAGTGAGTTATGACCAGTGCTTACTGTCTATGGAGATTCTCAGTCATTCAGATAAGGGTTGTCCCAAAGGTGCTTTTTCAAGAAGCAACCAACTTTCTGAAGAGCTGAAAAAGCTTCTGGATGAGAAGTGAAAAGCAGTTACCTCTTGAAAAAGCACCTTTGGGATGACCAGTCCATACATTTACAACCATTGTAGCATCCCCCACAGTCATGTGACCAAAATTCAAGTGTTTGGCCACTGGCATGTATTTACAACTGTTGCAACATCCCAGAGCCAAGTACAAGCAAAGTCAATGGGAGAAGCTGGATTTTTTATTTATTTATTTTTATTTATTTATTTATTTTGTCAAAAGCTGTAATACAATAGAAATAAGAATAAACATAAGTTTATATATAAGTAATAGGAACTAATAATTGGGGACAATTGAACAGGGATGGTAGGCACGATTGTGCACTTATGCACGCCCCTTACAGACCTCTGAGGAATGGGGTGAGGTCAATAGAGGTTAGTTTGAGGGTAAAGAAGTGGGGGTTTGAGCAGGTAACAGATAACAGATAATCAGAGTTGGAAGGTACCTTGTAGATCATCTAGTCCAACCCCCCCCCCCATCCAAGCAGGAGACTCTATACCATTTCTGACAAATGGCAGTCCAATGTCTTCTTGAAAGTCTCAAGTAATGGCGCTCCCACAACTTCCGAGGCAAGCTGTTCCATTGGTTGAGTGTTCTCACTGTCAGAAAGTTTCTCCTTATTTTCAGGTTAAATCTCTCCTTGTTCAGTTTCCATCCATTATTCCTTGTCTGGCCTAGAGGTGCTTTAAAAATAGCTTGACCCCTTCCTTCCTGTGGCAGCCCCTCAAATATTGGAAGACTGCTATCATGTCTCCCCGGTCCTTCTCTTCACTAGACTAGCCAAGCCCAGTTCCTGCAACCATTCATTGTATGTTTTAGCCTCCAGTCCCCTAATCATTCTGGTTGCTCTTAAGGCTTTATAGAGTGCTAATGCAATCCTAAGTTGTATTAACAGAGGGATACAATCACGATCAAGGGAAGTACTAATACCACTCTATAAAGCCTTAGTAAGACCATACCTACAGTACTGCATCCAATTTTGATCACCACATTATAAAAAAGATGTTGAGACTCTAGAAAAAGTACAGAGAAGAGCAACCAGGATGATTAGGGGACTGGAGGCTAAAACATACAATGAACGGTTGCAGGAACTGGGCTTGGCTAGTCTAGTAAAGAGAAGGACCAGGGGAGACATGATAGCAGTCTTCCAATATTTGAGGGGCTGCCACAGGGAGGAAGGGTTCAGGCTATTTTCTAAAGCTCCTGTTGGCCAGACAAGTAATAATGGATGGAAACTGAACAAGGTGAGATTTAACCTGAAAATAAGGAGAAACTTTCTGACAGTGAGAACAATCAACCAATGGAACAGTTTGCCCTCGGAAGTTGTGGGAGTGCCATCACTTGAGACTTCCAAGAAGAGATTGGACTGCCATTTGTAAGAAATGGTGTAAGATTTCCCGCTTGGGTGGGGGGTTGGACTAGATGACCTACAAGGTCCCTTCCAACTCTGATTATCTGTTTTATCTGTTATCTGTTAATTTCATCATTGGAGATTGTGTCAGTGACCACAGTCAACCTCATATGACATGTCTCAGCCTTCCAGAACTAGAAGAGTGTGCGAAGAGTCCTCCTGTATCTGACCAAAGGCTATTCCTATTGAGCTTTCTGTGATATACAGTAACTAACCAAAGCATATGGAAAATACATGTGTTATGTGTGGCCATAATGAAGGGCTTAATTGCTAATGATGTATGAAATCATTCATCCAAAATTAGTTTAGTTCTCCACTTGCAGGTCAAATCTCAATAGTTGTCATGAAGCTATCTGCAAGAGCAGCCCAAGGCTACAGAACAAGGCTGTGCAGAAGTGGTTTGATGAACACAACTCTTAATACAGCTGTAATTTCTTTTTCAGAAAGATGCAGACGTGTGTGTGTTTGTGTGTTTGTGCACACGCATGTGTGTGTGCATGTGTGTGTATGTATATGTGTATACATACACACACACACACATATCTAAAAAGATTTCCAAGTAAGTGCAGCCCTGAAAAGTCAGAGGTTTTAAGTCATGTGTGCATTAAGTGATTTGCATAGGAAGTGTAAAGTTTTGGAGGAGTTGCACTAGTCTTTTGCAGATTTCTCGGTCCTTTGTCTTCAGTGCCACAGGTGGATCACTCTTTCCCACAGTTTCTTCCATAAAGTCTGATTTATTTTTATTTTTATTTTCACACACACCCAAAGAGAAGGTCACTTCCAAGAAAAGCTTGTAATGCTTCTTTTATATCTTCTAGTGAAAGCTGCAATAGACACTGTTCAGGAAAGGATGAGGATTCAATTGTTTATAACACTATCCTTTTTGGCTCCCTATTTCTGTCTCGAATTGCATGGCTTGTAATGATAAATGAGAGCTGCTAGAGAATGCTGAAGTCTGAGACACTGAGATAGGCAATGCAGTGGCCTCATGTTACCTTACAGTGCTCTTTGCTGTAGCCTCTGAGCAGGCAGCCCTAGTTATTCTTTTCACCTTTGCTTTGTTAATCGATTCCAGGAAAGTGGGAGGACCAAACAGCAAAGACTGTTAAGCCGATAGTGGAAGCAATGGCAAGGGTAATGATGAATGATGTGATACATAAATTTCATTTACTCTGCCAGGATCAAATGTGGTCTCAGATTAATTTTGATGCATCCACGTTTTTTATGTCTGAGCTGTATGAATCATTTCTGGAGCATTTTGAATGTTCAGATTTCCTATCTCGCTCATTCTCACAAGAGCATAACAACAATGGTTAGATCATTTCACCCTCCAGTTGGAAAAAAGAAATGGGGAATAATGGATATGTCAAGGCTGTACGCAGATCTGAAAATGTTGGTGACTTCCTTGCTGCCATTTTAAAACTAAAATTAGTATGCCACATTGCTTTTAATTTATTTATGTATTTAATTTATTTATCTAATTAGTATATCCACACTAAAAGCAAAAAGCACATGGTGGCTCTGTGGCTAAGATACTGAGCTTGTCGATCAGAAAGGTCGGCAGTTCGGTGATTCGAATCCCTAGCACCGCATAATGGAGTGAGCTTCCGTTACTTGTCCCAGCTTCTGCCAACCTAGCAGTTTGAAAGCATGGAAAAACACAAGTAGAAAAATAGGGACCACTTTGGTGGGAAGTTAACAGCATTCCATGTGCCTTCGCCAGCCACTTGACCACATGTCTTCAGACAATGCTAGCTCATCAGCTTTGTAACAGAGATGAGTGCCACCCCTTAGAGCCAGAAATGACTAGCATGTATGTGCAAGGGGAACTTTTACTTTTACCTTACTAAAAGCAACTCTGGTGACATATAACAGGTCTATGTTTTGGCCAATATAGTAATATTATCTTCTTCCTGTTCCTGTAAAAAAAAGAAAAGCATGGGATTTCTCCAGCTAAAGTGTGAAATTTCTTCATTCTCCATACAAAAATCACTGCTGAGGTAAAATAAAAGTGCCTGACCTACTTACATTGCAGTCTGAAGTTTTACTGCTCTGTCGTCTGCATCTTGTAACTCGGCAGTGCCTATAATGGATAGTTTGTGCATGGTAAATGTAAGTAAACAGAGTGACATCTCATTTGGTGTTTGTGCACTTCAGTGAAGCTGCATTGTAAAAGCACTCTTTGGATTCAGCCAAATGTGCTCTGCAATACAAACATCAGGGAGTGGAATATCCTCAAGGCAATACATATGGTGAGCCTTCTGGAGACTTCGACCAGATTACAATGTAAAGGTTCAAACAGTGATCTACCTAACTGTCTCTGTATGTGAATGTGTGCATGCACGTGTGTGTGTGTGTGTTTTTGTGAATATTTTTAGTAGTATGTTGACAGTTCAGGTGGGTCACAAACTGACAGGAGAGCAAATGTAATTAAGTAATCAATTATAACCACACTAGATGTAACAGTCATTAAAAGTAATGAGTCAAAGATTGAGTCCTGGAGATGTGTGTGTGTGTGTGTGTGTGTGTGTTTAACTGTTTATTCCTTGGCTATTGCTTGTCAATATACAGTACTTAGACCACAGTGACAAAACATACAAAAATATAGATCATTTCTATACCAGTGACAGTGGATCTAACTGACAGGGTTTGGAAGAGATGTTCTTTATGAGATGAGTAGCCTTGAACAAGAGCTTGGGATTTTTATGCCTCAGCTGGTCTTTATAAATCCTGGCTCAAGGTGTAGAAACAAGTAAAGCTATTGAGTATTATGAAAACTTATCTACCAGACAATTAACTCAGAGCTCTCCTATGACCTTGGAACAGGTCCCTTCCCGAGAGAAAAAAATCCTTGTTTGATATATGCAGGTTGCCATTTCTAGGCTCCCCAATATAACACATCTGCATCTGAAATGCTATTTGCCCTCACTCACTTCCTTTGTTTTCTTTTCCCTTTTAATCTTATGCAAGTAAATCTATTAATATTTCCCTTCAGTTCATATTCAGTTTATATCTTTAGACCGAATCTTTGCTGAAAACCTGTTTTATCACCCCAATTTTTTTCTCCTTGTTGTCCTGCTGAGTATCTACCTCTTCAATGAAGCTTTTCCAATGTTATTGAGATACCTGTAAGTCGGTGGTAGTGTTCAATTTTTTTTTACTACTGGTTCTGTGGGTGTGGCTTGGGGAGCTTGACAGGGGAAGGATACTGTAAAATCTCCAGACAATCCAAACAGACAGAGGTGGTATTTGCCGGTTCTCCGAACTACTCAAAATTTCCACTACCAGTTCTCCAGAGCTGGTCAGAACTTGCTGAATACCACCTCTGCTGTAAGTACCACTTATTCAAAACGTCTTTGTGGCATTACATTGATTGCTAGTGGACTGGCCAGGTGGGTTGAGTTTTGGGGAAACAGAGGAATTGCTTTGTGCTTTGCACAGGACCTTCAAATTCTGCCTGACTTTATGGCAACCACTTTCTCTCAGTAAAAGTTCTTTTGATTAAATTTAATGGAGTCAAGAGTCATGCTTTGCTGAGGGAACAGCAGAGGCAGGTCCTTATATTCTGTCTTCTATAGAGAATCTACAAAGCATATTTAGGTAAAACAACAGAATCTCATTCACTCACCTATAGTTTCCATCTTTTTTTCTTCTTCTGCCTGTTGTGTCTGATTCTCAGAGACTGCCTGGACAAGTCCCTGCAGTTTGCTCGGTGAGATTTTTCCAAAGTGGAAAAATTGTCTATTGTCTACTTCCTAGGGCTGAAAGAAAGTGGCTGAGATCATCCAGCTGGCTTTGTACCTAAGGCAGAAGTAGAAGTCTTGATCTCCCAATTTCTAGCCTGAAGCCTTAATGGCTATCAAACTGGCTCGCAATAACTTCCAGAATATGAGTAAATTACTCATACACTGCATCAGTGATGTATAATTCATCCTGGATGATAGCTTTGGTGGTAAGCTTATGTTTGCTTAAAACAACCACCCAGCATGAACCAGCTGTGAAACAGAAACAATAGACCACGGGTGTCAAACTCACAGGCTGCAGGCCAGATAAGTCACACACTGGCCACACCCATCCCTAGTTTAGTGAAGGGGAAAAAAGTTGTGATATATCAGGTGACAACAACATGATGCCATGAGTTTGACTGCAATAGACCATACTATAATGATACTAACATAGGGTTCTCATTCTTAAATAAATCCAGGTACTAACTATAGTTTCAGATTTACTCCAGCAATATTATCATAGCTGTCAACCCTTGGAGCACTCTTTAGGGTTGCCATAGCAAGGCTAGCTGGAACTGTGGAAAAGGGAAGTGGCAGTAGAGATAATTGAGGGGAATATGTAGCCAAAATAGCATTCTTTCTTCTGTGAACCAGGGACACTCTCACCAGCACCTGGAGAGGCATGGATGGGAAGCATCTGGGATAGGGAGAGAAACCTGATTGAGGCATGTGATAGTTGTGTGTAATGTAGGAAAGAACTTTGGATTTGAACTGAGTGGGGAAAACCCGGGGGACTTCAGATTCAGGTTTTCATCAGCTGTGCTGATATGAAATGACTAATAAATCTATACATTGAGGAACCCTGCCTTGGAGTTTTTATTTCCTATAGGCTGTTACCTGGAACCCTGAAAATAGTATTTAATAATGTTACAACATCAGCTGAACATGCACATGTTCATTCCCTAATGTGGCATTTGTCATCATCTATCAGCAGAGTCCACCATGCTTTATACTGGACAAGCTAGCAAGTCTTTGTGTGAAAGACTGAATGGATAGGAAACTAACCTGCAGAAATGGCAAAGCTGAAACATGGGCAAGGGCACATTTCAGTCTGCCACTGATCTCAGCACAACAATCAATTAAACAAGGAATTACAGATATCAGTTCCAGTACAAAACAGTAGTGTTAAAATCATTAAAAGACTGAACACTAATTTTCATGGATTAAACAAAGTGTTCTTGGAAGTCACTAAATAATAATAACTTGCTCAATGGAAGTCTATGTCACACCAAACTACCACTTCTTGAATAGCTGTTTTAAATCATTTTCACTATCTTTATCTCTTCCACTGTCTTTATGCCCCGCTCCCTGCTTCGCTTCTTCCTAACAACTGCAATGTGTATATATTTCATGCTTTCCCCCACAGTTCATGGAAAGAAAAACCCTTTTGGCAGTGAACTATCAATTATACCATTTGATACCATGAATAAATGCTTCAGAGATCAGAGGCCTTGTGAGTCTCCGTAGGAAAAGAAAGTGGAAAAATGAGTAAGAACTGTAACACTTCCAATTTTGCCAGAATTATCACGAGGCAACATATTTGAGGCAAAGTGAACAATAGATGTGAAATAATTCCTGTGGGAAGAAAGAATCTCCTAGGGCCAGCTCTGTCTCATTTTCATTATTATGTTGATATGATGGGGTTCTCTGCTTCCCCCCAAGAAATTATGTGAAATCCATTCATTATCTAGGTATATGATAAATAGATCTTTTATTTCTAAATTCGACACCTTTGCTAGTTGAAAGAGATACGGGCATAAAATGTGAAGACACCACAATTAGGGAGAGTTTTCAATCCTAAGAAAGCAGGAGAAGAATATTGGTGAAATTCATGTTGTTTTGCATGATATTCATTATTATTGTGGGCCACCATTCAAAGATTTAGGTTGCAAGATTTAACAAGAGGTTTAAAAACTAGAAAGCCACAGACATACATGATTAAAATAGAACAGGGGTGTCAAACCGGCGGCCTGCAGGCTGGATGAGTCGTGCGCAGGCCACGTCCACCCCAACTCCGAGAAGGGGAAAATGTCATAATATATCACATGATGGCAACCTGACAACACAAATTTGATACCCATGAAGTAGAACACAGAATTACAGGGTTAGAATGGACCCACAACTTCTGGAGGAAAGCCATTCTACTGACTACTTGTTCTCACTGTCAGGAAATTTTTCTTTAGTTCTAGGTTGGATCTCTCTTTAATGATCTTCCACTCTTTAATTCTTGTCCTCCCCTCAGATGCTTTGGACAATAGGTTAGCCCTCTTTTATCTATGAGAGGCCTTTGAGGACTAGAAGACTATTATGTCACTCCTAATCCTCCTCTTCATTAGGCTAGACTTATCTAGTTCCCTTAACTGTTGTGTATGGTTTAGCCTTCAGATCCTTTATCATCCTTGTTGCTCTTCTCTGCACTCTTTCTATAGTCTCAACATCTTTTTTGTGTTGTGATGACCAGAACTAGACACAGTATTCTAAGTGTGATCTTATTAATGCAGTATAAAGCAGTATTATCACTTCTTTTGATCTTAATATCAGTTCTCTGTTAATGCAGCTTAGAACTGCACTGGCTTTTATTTTCTTTTTATTTTCTTTTTTTTTTTTGTGGGTAGCTGCAGCACACTGCTGGCTCATATTAAGGAGTAATTCACTAGGACTCCGTGATCCTTCATACAGTTACTACTGTTAAACCAGGTGCCATCTATTCTATAATTGTGCATGTGGTTTTTCCTGCTTAATGTAGGACCTTACTTTTCTCACCAATGAATTGCATTCTATTGGAAAGGGTACAGTGTTCAAATCTGCCAAGATCCTTCTGAATCTTCAGTTTATCTTCCACAGTGTTAGCTATTCCCCTTAGGTTGGTGTCATCTGAAAATGTGATGAGTTCTCCTTCTAACTCCTCATCTAGTTCATTCATGAAATTGTTGAAGATTACTGGGATGAAGGAGAAGAGCAGGCAGGACTTTTGGGCAGAGTTAAGCCCATCAGCTTAGAATCATTATGTTGCCACAAATTGTCAAAGGCCAAACTCTTGAATTCTGTTGACTTTTATCTGGTGCCAATTTAGTGTTAAATTTTAGTAGACTAGATTTTTGTGTATAAGCTTGAATAAATCTTCTATGCTGCAATCTAATGGAGGATCCTGATTTTTTGTGTCTGCCATGGACCTATGAGAGAACCTTACCTGCTTCTCTCCATGCAGATGTAGTTCCATTAAGGACTACATGCTGAGTGCAGTCGGTCAGCCAATTGTGAATCCATCTGGTGAGTCTATTCCACATCATTTTTTCTTATCAAGAAGTAGGTTGTGGTCTACTTTGTAAAATTCATTTTTCAAGTCTAAGTAAATTATGTCCACTGAATTTCTCTGATTCACTAATTTAGTCACTTTGTCAAAAAAAGGCATTTGTCTGGCATGATATACATTTTTAACAAACCCTTGTTGGCTTCTAGCAATAGCCTTGCTCATTTCTAGTTGCTCACAAATCCACTACTTGATTATTTTTTCTAGGATTTCTTTTCAGGTATTGATGTCAAGTTGATTGGTCTGTAGGTTTCCTGGATCCACTTTTTTCCCTGTCTGAAGATTGGAAGCAAATCAGCTGTTTGCCAGTTCTCTGTAGTTCCCTCATGCTCCAGGAGCTCTGAAAGATTTTGTTCAGTGGTTCCAACATCACATCTGCCAGCTCCTTCAGAACCCTGGGGTGTAAACCATCTGATCCCGGCAATTTGAACTTATATAGAATGGATAGGTGTTTTCTTATCATTTTTTCCCCTTTTTTGACTTGCATTCCTGTTCTGTCTCCTATATTGCTGCTTTTGACAGGTTGGACTGTTTTTTTCCCCCTTTTACATGAAAGCAGATACAAAGAATGAATTAAGCAATTCCACTTTCTCCCTACTACCAGTCACTCCTAACCATCTTCTCCCAGTAGTGGATCGTTTCCTTAGCTTTTTTTTGGTATTTTTTTACATATTGAAAGAAACTTATTTTATTATTATTTCTGGCATTTGTTGCGAGTCTTAGTTCATTCTGAACCCTAGCATTCCAGATTCCTTTTTTTTTTCCAGATTCGGGTTATGTGCTGATAATTCTGTTTTAGTTATGTGTCCCTCTTTATACTTGTTCTTTTCATCTCTCAGTTTGTCAGAGAATTATTTATGCAAACATGCTGGTTTTATCTGGTTTTATTTGTTTAGTTTTATTTGTGTTTATCACATTTATGTAATCTGGTGGCTTTTGAGTAAATTGGACTATTCCAAAAGTCTCCAACGACCAATGGCTGTTTTGAGAATGATAATCCAATGCATTTAAAGGATACCACTTAAAACAAAGGTCTCCAATCTTGGTAATTCTATAACTTGTGAACTTCAGCTCCCAGAATTCCTCAGCCAGAATGCTTTGGATTAACCTTTGTAGACCAAAGAGCTGAATTTCACAAGCATTCTAGGAAACAATTGTAGCTCAGCAACAGAACGAATACTTTTCAGTTCCTAGGTTTTCTTGATAAAGAGAAAAACAAATAGTTCTGAAATGCTAGATTGCTTCAACCAGTCCAAGTAGACAATTCTAGGTTAGAAGTATCCATGATTTGACTTAGTATAAGGCGACTTCTTATATTACTTTGCATTTCCTCCTTCCCACCAGATCCTATAAAATCTATATTTTGTAGCATGTTCACACTATTCATGAGTGTGAGGTTAATTTTCCAGAGTTGGTGGGATATGAGAAGATTCCAAGGAACGTAAGCTAGATGCCAGTAGCTACATTATTTGTGGTACATAATAGATAGTTAGATGATAGATAGATAGATAGATAGATAGATAGATAGATAGATAGATAGAT
>NW_020769311.1:22038331-22050228 GCF_900518735.1 Pseudonaja textilis | reverse complement strand
GATAGATAGATAGATAGATAGATAGATAGATAGATAGATAGATAGATAGATAGATATGATAATAGATAAATTGATATAATTAGAAGTAGAGATAGAGACAATATAGAGTAAGAATATGAGTGTGTGTGTGTGAGAGAGAGGGGGGGGTGGGAGGGAGGGAGGGAGGGAGGGAGGGAAGGAGAAGGAGAGAGAGGGGGAGACAGAGACGGAGAGGGAGAGAAAGATTCTACACTAACCATCTACCAGCATTTTCGTTAATATCCTTTCACAGTGCTGAACATCCAGTGCTGTACTTTGCTCACATCCAGCTTTATATGTTCATTAGGGTAAAACTTCTAAGACAGGAGATGCCAGAATGCTTCCTCTGGCTTTCCTTCTTTCAGTCACTCAACACAACAGAGGAGAATGGGCTTGGGTTCTCCTCTGCTCCAGATCATTAAGCATTACAAAAGACATAACAGATCAAATCTCACCCACCTATCCAGGACCAGTGCTGCTATTCTATCATGTAAAGTCTTTGCCTTCCAGTTCATTAGGTTGGTTTAACATAGAAATTATCCCGAAAGAATATCAAATTATCTCGAAAGAATATCAATACTGTAGAAGAATTTTACCTTTCGATTACTCCTACTTTCCCCCAAGATTGTAAAGATGATAGGATGATCAAAATCGAGGGGTTAAAAAAAAGAGGGAGGGGAGGTAAGGAGGGAGGGGGAGAGAGAGAGAAATTATAACTTAATATCTGAGAGGTAAGTGTTAGTAATTAGTCTGAAACACTTTGATCATTAATGCATGCAATCAAATTATCATCAAGAACGTTTCACAGTCAGCCCCTCCTTCTCTTCCCCTCCACCTTTCTCTCCCTCCCCTCCTTGCCATTAAAAACAACAAAAAAGGGTTGACAGACTGCAGTGGTAGGTAAGTGCTTTGTTGAGGAGGAAGTTTGCAAAGGAAGATGCTGCTCCCTAGTGTCCAAAGGATTTGAAACTGACTCCAGAAACCTGTGCCAAAGAAAGAGAGTCTTTGAAAGAAAAGCCAAGCCATAAACTCATGGTCCTTTACAGCATTTCATCTAATGTACCAGCTTGTTTTTATCTGCTCAGATATTGATCATTTTCCCAGTGGATGTAACTCAGATTCTCCTTCTTTGAGGTCTTTAGTGAAAGTAAAAGTATGCAATTCATAAAGACCTGTCTTTCTATCTTCTCCTTCTCTCCCCATGCCACTTTAATCTTTTTGGCTGGGTCTTGATCACTGACAGCCAATTATCCCCATGTGATTCACCATCTGTTTCTTTCTTTTCACAGCATCCTATATGCTGTGTCCTCAGGAAGAATAAGATATCCACAATATTGTGCATATGGTGAAAGGAAAGAATGCCCAGAAGCTAGTTACGTAAATAGATATCCTTCTAATTCTCTCCTTGTATGTATTTATTTAGCTACCTGCCAAAAATGTCAGAGTCCTAATATCTAGAATCTTAATGGAAAGTCATAGTGCCCAAAGTGACAATGACTTTCTTTGAGTTGGGTAGCCTATAAACCCATGCAATGAATGGATGAATGAATGAATGGTGGATGGATGGATGGATGGATGGATGATTCAAAGGGAGGGTTACAGCATTTGGACTCATGCAGCACAGTCCACTTTCTTTAAGTATTCATAACTGATGCAATGATATGTCAGTATGTTTGTGTTGGTGGTGAGAGAACAGGAAGCAGATCAGTTCTGCCTTGAGTTACCTCTATTTATTTGAAATCTTATGAGGCTACCCATGTGTGTGTAAAATAGATACGCATATGCATGTATTACATACATATATAGTATAAATCAGGGGTGGGATTCTATTGGTTTGGACCAGATCATCCGAACCAGTTCACTGCAATGAGGAAATAGGCCTGTCCACCGACCTGCCCCTTCTCTTTCCTGTGCTTTATGCCTTTGTTTAGAGCACAGCTGATTCGTGCAGCAGAGCAGTTTGCCATGCCTCAGCTGTTTTATTCACAGAGGCTGCACTTGAAGGTAAGTATGGGCTTGCCTTTTTAAAATGTAGAGTGTACACACAGAGTGCGCATTTGGCATGAACTTCTGCGATCACCAATTCGGTTGTTATATCGGTGGAATCCCACCCCTAGTATATCTATTACTAGACATGCTTACAGACCTTACATAAGTGTACAAGCCAGAATGAAGAAACAGCCTCTGGTTTGGTTATTCATAACATGAAAAGATTGAGGATAGGTAACAAAGAATGTGAAGGGAGGAAACAAAAGTCTTATAGAATATTTTGGTGTATTATGAACAGGATTACCATAAGGCCCACAAATGCTGATAAATTCTCCAGACTCTTCTATGAAAGGCAGTCTCAATGAATCTGCCATTTTACATTTCCTACAGTGCCTTTGAGTTTCTGAAGTAGCTTTACCTGGAGGCATTCTGGTAACACTACAGTAAAGGTCTCTTACAACCTTGGGATACACCTTGAAAATATTGCTGAAAGTATAAGAATCTTGATGCTGAGAAATCACTTTCCTTCACTTCTCTACTCACCCTTCTTACACAGACTTGGTAAGCCCCAATGTTGTGAGTTGATTTTATTTTGTCCAGTTTTAATCAAAGTTTCACCAATGTGCAAAGTTTTATTGAGCTGGATTATTACCATCATGAGTATCTGTTCTTCATTTCGTCGTGGCTCATTACTCACCTGAACCATTAAATTCAGAATACAAGTTAAGTAGATCCATGTATAACATTTGGCACAAACAAACATTATTTTGCAGTTGCCTCATTAGCAAAGCATGATTGTCTCCCAAATTAACCCATATTCCTTTGTTTTATGGTGATAGGGCATTGGTAAAGGTAACATATGCAAAGTCTTTTCAACAACTTTTGTACCACTTGGCTGAATGGACATTCACACAGTTTTGTTAAGAATGGATCCCCAGGCTAATAATGACAACACAATCATTGTTAAGCTTAACTCCTTTTATACAATTATTATATTGATCACCTCTATTAATGTATGTTTGTACCTCTTTCCTTTAAAAAAAAAAAAATCTCTGATGTGTTCTTGTTTCCACAAATGGAGAATGATAGCTCATTGTTTTAGTTACATTAACTCTTCTTGGTTTACTTAAATCCCCCTTCCATTAATTTTTATTTTTTAGCTTCCTTCATCACTTTCCTAGTAATAATCATTTTATTCTCTCATCACTTCAAATCAGGCTTCTATCTGCCTACCTGATTAGAAATGAATACTCCAAAACCATAAATCCAAAACTTGCTTCAGTGCTTGGAAATATCAACATTTCACAGGATTCTGTGTGGCTTTTATACTCCTTTTACAGAGATTTCTTTGCTTTGAGTTGTTTTGTTTTGTCTTAATGAGAGTTAAAGTAATCCCTTATCTAAGGAAGCCATATATTCTTAATGAGCTGGAGCAATTGATCTCTTATTGCTGTACTGCAAAAGAAAATCCCTTCAGTTTATTCTTGGTGTTCTACAGAATTAGAGTTGAGTTAAAATAAGGAACACCTTTCTACAAACATATTGCTAGTTGTGGAAAATGCCCTTCTACAGAAAAAAAAATCAGAAGGGACGTTCTCCCACATGGATTTCATTTTGTGACTCTAATAGGTGATTTTTAAAAAAAAATAAAAGAAAGAAGAAGTATTCAGAAGCACAGGTTGCATAGATTACTTTTTCTGATGTTGAACAAGATTGTCAGATTGACATGAGAAAATCTGGATCAGAATTCAGAAGCACAGGTTGCATAGATTACTTCTGATGTTGAAGAAGGTTGTCAGACTGATATGAGAAAATCTGGATCTGAAGTGGCTTCAAACATGAGGACCAGTTCATGGTAGAGTCAGATGTAAGGATGACCCCCTTCATAGCAACTGAGCAGATATATGTAATCAGAATTTTCCCTATTTTGATTTTTATTTTAACTCTAGTAATTTTAACGCTACTAATTATTTCAAAGTTGCACTGATGCATAATAATTTTACATGTGGAATTTCAGGTTAATCATGTTGAACCTTTGAAAAGGGAAAGCAAAAAAGGGGGATATGGAAGATCTTCTGATGGTTTTAAATTTCAAGGAGTTGACTGATTGATTGATTTACAGATTGGTAATTGACTGTGTTTCTATCATTCCAGGATTTGAATCAGAGGTGGTATTCAGTAAGTTCTGACTAGTTCTGGAGAACCAGAAGCAGAAATTTTGAGTAGTTGAGAGAACTGGTAGCGGAAATTTTGAGTAGTTCGGAATATCACATCTGACTGGCCCTGCCCTCATCTATTCTCTGCCTCTAAAGTCCCAGCTGATTGGCTGGGTCTTTTTTTGTTGCTGTGCAAACAGAACTGGAAAGCAGGTTAGTGGGGTGGGGAGAGAATGGAGATTTTACAGTATCCTTCTCTTGTATGCCCACCAAGCCACGCCCACAGAACCGGTAGTAAAAATGTTTGAATCCCACCACTGATTTGAATCAATTCTTGTTAAGTCAGACACAGTTTCTAGTAGCTCCAATCTGAAGAATTAGTTATATATATAAGAGACTCAGGTAATTTGGTGCAATTTTTTAAAATTCTACACAGAACCATAGTTCTCCCTACTATTTCACAACTCATTTTCAGGCGTTTTTCTAATTCAAGCGAAGTGGCAGTATGATATGGTAAAGAAACAAAAGCCCACATCACCAGTGAAAGTCTTATTAGAGGCAGGAAAGACTTATTGGAAGCACAATACTTTTCTTAATTATCCTTTTTAAGAATTCCAGATCATTTTTGGAAGGATGGAATTTGCTGGGGGTGAGTGGGTGCTGAGATATTTGACATTCCCTTCCCTGTCCATGTAGGGAAAATGACTCCACTGATAGATGAATCTAATTTCAACACTACTGAAAAGATATTGCTTAGCTCTGAAGAGAACTAAGGGGCCTTAGAGATGATTTACTCCACATTGTTTTTTTAACTGGAGGTAAAAGTTTCATGACATGGTAGTCATTATTGCCCACAGATATTATTCCTGAATAGATTTTGTTTCTCAAGTCTTTGCCTGAGAAGATGACAAGTATTTATCTCATGTGGGCCTAGCATTCATAGTTTCCATTGTCTGTTGATTGCATTTGTAAGAAAACTATGATCCCATGCTTTGTTTTTTTAAGGAGAACTTGCTTCTATCAAGTTGTCTCATGATTACGTTGGAAATCTACTATGTTGGTTAAAGGGCTGTGCTGGGATGGGAAGTCCAGTAAGTCTCGTTTTCAAGCTCATTCCAAAGAGAGTTTAGTCTAGGAATATTAATCTAGAAATATTTAATACTTGTTCTCATATAATTTTCAGGTATTGTTAAATATTCCAAAACAGACATAGGGAATTTATTGTGAATTCTCTTCATGTTTTATTTCTTAGATATGGGGTAAATTCCATTTTTAAAAATTTAATAATAGTAAATGTACTGTCTGTGCATTCACATGTGTATATACAGTATTTTAGATTAAGAAAGACAATGGCTATAATATGGAAATCTGTCTTGAAGAAAAATGAGACAATCCAGAATTTATGTTACCTGCTAAAGCAGAAAACACTAGAATTATAAAAAAGGAGACATAGAATGATCTAAAGCAGTAAGATATAATTTTATACCATGATATCAGGACAGATCTATATTTTGATCAGATTTGTCTCACTTGACAAATGAAAATCATATGGATGCCTCTTTAAAATTCACTCTATCCAGTATATCTTTCAGAAATAAATTGTAAAGCCATTTGACAGTTTTCCAAGTGAATTACAGGCTCAGAGACATTCTGCCCCTTCCATATATAAACAGTATTGAACACAGATATATTCACTGATTTTGCTTGGAATTGATCAGGATCCATTCTTTGGTGTTGTCTTTCTAGACATTTAGCAGAATATAGTTTTACATTGATTAGACCTATTTGCTTTCATCTTTCTGCTATGGATTCAGACATTTTTCATAGGACAGTTGAGAATATTAAATAAAAAGACACTACCTGACTCTCAGAAGGAATTCATAACTGTATTAGAATGATTTCCAGAATATTACATACATTATATACTGTAAATAGAATGTAATGCTAGATTGGTTTACAGTTTTCTGCATGCCATATAGAAGCCTCCATAGTTCCTCTTCTAGGTCTGAAATTTGGTTGCAAACTTTCTTTTAATTGGTGTCTTGGAATAAAATAATTATCACTATCAGATCAGAGTGATGGCACAGACATTAAAGGGAACTTCTGAAGATGTGTTCTCCAGCTTTCTGGCTGGTTTGTGTGCTTTTAAAAAACCTGTATAAAAATCATCAGTGCTTTTGTACAAATATGCTGTATATATTGCATGAAAATCATTATGCATTTTTGTACTAAATTACTTTAATCTATGCATTATACAGTATTTTATAGCTTATATACTCCCAGTCGTTCAGTCTGTAGTCATCTCATGGTTGGTCTATTGGAATGTGCTCTATATGGGGCTATCCTTCAAGAGCATTTGAAGGCTACACCTGGTGTAGAGTGTGGTGGCACAGGCAGTTTTTGGGGCTCCACAGCTGGCCCCTGTAACATCACTGCTCCATGAGCTGCATTGGTGAGCATTCTGCTTCTGGGTGCAATACAAGGTGTTGGTGGTCACCTTTAAAGCCCTTCATGGCATGAATCCAGGCTACTTGAAGGATGGTCTCACTCTACTGAAATTGGCCTGTCCCACTCATGCTGGCAGAGGAGGCATGCTGCAGGTCTCATGAGACTCAGCTGGCAGGGTCCAGGAAGGAGGGGACCTTCTCTGTTGTTGGTCCTGCTATCTGAAACATCTTACGCCCGATGTAAGGTTGGCCCCAACCCTCCTATCTTTTCATAAGGCTCTTCCAATTGGCTTTGGGGTCCCAATGGGGGAAGAGTAGAGTGGAGTTGATTGACTGAGTAACAACAGATCCCACCTCCCCCCCCCCCATTCTGTCCCCACCCTCCCCCATGTGTCCGGTTTTAATCTTGGTTTTAATGTACTCTTGTTTAAATGTAGATGTATTTTTTTTCTTACCTTATTGTAAGATGGGCAGCCAATAAGTTTTAGAAACACACATAGATAAATAAATACAGTACATGCATTTTTATAAATGCATATACTGTATTTATTTATCTGTGTGTTTCTAAAAAGAGAATTGTGTTATAAAATATGTTTGTCAAAAGTCGAAGATAATTGCATTCTTTTTCATATATTAATTCAGGAAATGTAAATTGGATCACTCCATGTTAAAATGTGAATCAAACTAATTTCTCTGCACTTCAAGGGGGGTCAACAGGAAGACTGTATAGTGGGTCTGTGTTTATGTATGTATATACATATATACATACACTCATAATAAATTGATCAAATATTTGTATTTTGAATTACAGTCTTGGTTAATAAATGCCTTATCCAGCACTGTTTCAAGTTAATCATATCAACCTAAAATATCAGTAAGTGTTCACCTGATCCCATCCTCTACACATCTTGCAGCCAGGTATTGTTAAAGAAGGGGGTCAGGGGACAAGATGAAAATAATACCTTAGGGATACAACAGAAGAAAAAAGGTTGCAAGGACAAATTTGTGCCATTAGCAGGAAAAGGCCTATGGAGATAAAGAAAGGTCATAGAAAGGAAAGAAGGAATAAAAATGTTGTTACTATCAGGAATGCACGAAAGTCAAGCAAATTATTTGTTTTAATTTTTAAACAAATAACCTCTAGTCCTTCTCCTAGCCCATGGAATGGGGTCAGTTTCAAAGCAGCAGCAGCAGCAAAAAATAAATAAAAAAGAGCATTACTCAGTAAATAAGGATAGTCTTTATTAATTCTTGCAAGAATACACATTCATTATACACATTTGCCCATCCCAGAACTGATTAATAGGCACAATATCATCAGTGATCATTGCAGGAAGTATACTGTGAAAGATAAGCACTGAAGGCTTCTAATTGTTTTCTTCTGTTTCTCTCACTCTCTTTCTCACTTGCTTTCTTTTTTTGGGGGGGGGGGGAAGGGGTGTTTTAAAGTAATGGTACTAATCATTAATTCCTTTAGTGTTCATTTGAATTACATCAATCACTGCTAACTCGTTTGGTGTAAACAAAGATGCCAGGGATACTTCTGATGGGTTTATTTTCAGTAAAATGTGTTTATTAGCTACATATAATCTTAGCTTTTGCTGCTGGAAGAAAAACTAAGAGGAATTTATATCTAGAGTTTGCTAGATTTATAGAACCACAGTGTTTTCATCAGCCTCAGATTCATACAATTGTGCCTTTCATGCCAACTGCTGGAAATTTGATTGTGTGTCTGATTCCACGCTCTCTATTCCATGCTCTATCCCATCCTAGTTCTGCTCCTCAGTTTCAGCCCCAGCTGGGTACTGGATAAGTCTTACAGACAAACTACCTTACTCATAAACTTGTTGATGAATTTTGAAGTTTATTGCAGCATTTCCAGTCATGATAGGGCAAAACGGAGATCCCAAACAAAGTTAGCACTGAGAGCATCCACCTCTCAGTGCCTCTTATCCCATCTCCCTGACCCCTCCCAGCTAACCTGACACCCGCTGATTAACCACACATCCCTCGCACCTCCTCCCTGTGCCTATTTTCAAATACCTAGCCTTTGTTTCCTAATTTCCTCATTTGCCATGTCGTTGCAATGCCTGTCTGTCAGCTCTGCACCTGCTCCCCTGTCATCTCCTTGAGTATCCACCCACCCACTGTCTCCCCATCTACCCAATGCCCCATCCCTCTAATGTAAACAGCATTTCCCCAACCGCAGCATCCCTAATCGCAGCCCTCCCCTAATTGCAGCCCCACATCATGGAGGGTTGCATGCTGCATCATCCCAGAGGGTCGGTGGCTCCCGAGTGGTTGGTGGCTCTCATTCAGCAGACCAGGAGACCTGCAGGCACAGCACCAGCTCCATGTACCACCAACACAGTTTGGAGTGGCGGGAACATCCATCAGTCCTGTGGCAGATCCTGCCCCATTGAAGTTTCAGGCTCTGGGCAAGCACCAGACGTGGGTAAGCTCCCGGAGCCTGACATGTGCCCCCCCCTCTACCATGGATATGCCTGCAAGATAAGAGGACATATTAACAGTTGTAGCATTAGTAATCTCCCCCCTCCCCCTGCCTTTGTGGGATGTTTGTAGTAGTATAGTCATTGTAACCATGGGGTCGCTACATCTACATGATGTACCCAGGATGCTTCTGCTAAAGGGTACCCTCTCCACCTCACAAGATATTGCAAAAAAAACCAAAACCCTACGTCTACAGGAATCTAGGATGTCCTCTATTTCATAATGATCGTCTCTAACAGTCCCTAGGGTTTTCAATTGTAGTTACACTTTGCACATTTTCAATCCATTTAGTGACTGTTGTAGACTCTTGAGCAGTATGGGGTCACACATGGGTAAGCTTCTGGAGTCTGACACTTGAACTCTTCTGTGGAGTTATGACCTTAGCCTCCTGTATTCATATGTCTGTTGTTATCTGCTTCATGTGCTTATTTCAAACCTAAAACAACCTTCCCCAGGCCAGTACCCATCAGAGCAGCGGTTGCCAACCGGTGGGCTGTGGCCCACTAGTGGGCCATGAGAAAATTTTGGTGGGCCACAGAGAAATCTCAACTCCAGAGCACCACCCAAAAAACAATTAATCCAGGCTGTGCAGAAACACAGGGCTGCTCAGCCCACATGGCCTGCGAGAACCGTCCCCACCCACTCACTCCTTACCCAGCAAACTTGTCTGCTAAGTTGCTATTTTTCCTTTTTCTGACCATCATCTGTTCTGCTGTGCTGGGAGATTTAGATTATCTAAGAAGCAGGAAATGGTTGGATTTCTTACTTTCTAGCTAAGCACAGCTGAACCTCCCTTAGGACTGAAGGTTTGATTGCAAGCAAATTCAGTGCAGACTCACGGCAAGCAAATTTGAGAGAATGAGCTAGCCGATGGCAGATAGATAGATCACTGAATGATTCTGTGAGCAACTCAATCTGCCTGCTTTACTTGATTTTGGGTAAAAGCTGCTCTTTTTATATAAAAAATTCAATATTTATATAAATATTTAAAATATTTACACACAAGCCATGCCCAGCCAGTCACATGACCACCCAGCCACACCCACAAATTAGGCCATGCCCACAGAACTAGTTAGTGGTCCCTGAGATCTAAAATTATGAGTTTGGTGGTCCCTGAGGTCCAAAAGGTTGGCAACCCCTGCATCAGAGGACAAAGACCATAGATAGAAATACATTTAAATCTCTGTGGGATTTAACACCAGGCTGACCTAATGTTTTGAGTTGTTCCTTTCAAGCTCCACAAACATCTATGGGTGGAGTTGCTTCCCACTCACAGTAGTAGAGCAAGCTGTGTAAACATGTGAGTGTAAATCCAGCTTTTACACTTCTAAGGGCAAAGATGGAGTTCTTTCCCATTAGAAGGAGGACAAGAATTTAAGTAATCATCTGAAATTACTTTTAAGATATCCAAAGCGTTTCCTGCAGTTTACAGGAATTTTAAGCCTCACTTGGTCTGCCATCACTCATACCCTAATACTTCCTTCTAACAACAGTTAATGATGCTGTGGTAATAGATCTTAAGCAAGATTCTGTTGCAGCATCTAGAGCTAAAATGTTGTTCTCCCCCCTCCTCTTGAGATTTGTGTGGTTTGTAGCCTTGTGACATTTGGGAAACTGTTAAAAACCTGATTTCTCTCCCAGGTCCAGGGATGAGCAGGGTGGTTGGGTGGCCCAGTTTCAGTGTAGGTTTCATTTGTTACATCTGCTGAATGGTCTGGTGTGCCAGGATTCTTTTTCATTTGTATCTTCATATGTTTTTTTTTCTTTTCTATTTGTCAGCCATTCCTCGAGGAATTGGCTACCTTATAAATTTAGAAATAAAAAAAAGGGAAATTAAAAAAAAACATCTTAGGATGAGAAGTTGCATCTCTATTTGTACTGTCCATAGCTGAATTTTTAAAATGTTTCTGGAACAGAATCTTAATTTTAAATAGAGGTGTTGTTAGGGTATGGAGGATTCCTATCCTTATCAAGGCAAGGCAGGTAATTAAAAAGGCAGCATTTCCCAGAGACAAACTCTTCTTTTTGACTGCACAGTGGAAACTCCAAAGACTTCCTTGTTGAAGGCAGCTGGGGATGTGTACAATTGAAGGCTGCAACTTGAGGAGGAGGATAATTAGGCATCCTTTCACTGTCACTTCTGCCACTTCAGGATAAGGTGAAATTCTTATCTGTGAAATTCAGAGGATCTTTTGTTCTCCTCAGATCTCCTCAATGAAATGACTGAAACATCAAACACACCAAAGTTTTGGATGTGTTTCTCCTACAAGCAATGGGCTGGTGCTCAATATGAAGTTGTGGCTTCAGCTAGGTTGGTTGAAATGCTGTCGATTAAGCACAAAACTTTCACATTTCAGGATGTGCCAGGCTTCTCCATCCCCGTTGGATACCGAATTATCAAAGAGGGACATAGAAAGAACCAGATGCTCACAAGTCAACTAAGTATGACTAGAGACTGCAGTGGAGGGGAATGAGAGTCCCCTATTCAGCTACCTTGAGGGAAGGCTAGAATATGCAACAGTAGTTATAACTAAGTCTTCCTCCATTTAATTCCCTCCATATACAGTATGTTGAGTTTAGATTCGCACAACCTCTTGTCTTGTTGATATGGTCTCTAGCCCATTTTGAAAAACATAATATAGAAGGTACATCTCCATTTGGATAGGCAGTTCTTGTGCTAATTTTTCTACTGTGCTCATGTTTAGAAATTTAAAAGCCACAAGAGTAGAATAGAATAGAATAGAATAGAATAGAATAGAATAGAATAGAATAGAAT
>NW_020769311.1:22002951-22023317 GCF_900518735.1 Pseudonaja textilis | reverse complement strand
ATAGATAGATAGATAGATAGATAGATAGATAGATAGATAGATAGATAAAGAGAGATGATAGATAGATAGATAGATAGATAGATAGATAGATAGATAGATGACAAAAATGAAGTCTTCAAATGTTAGACCAATGGCTACATATAATGGAATTCATTCCACATTTGCAGATCAAGAATGGACCCTTCCTAGCCTTAATTGGTACATAAATTATCCTTATACATCTGTCCATGGTAATAGCTGAAGTACTTCCTGGGCACCAATGGAGAATATATTTCAGAATTAGGGAATTGATTTCTATAGATTTTATTGTGCAACATTACAAACAAATGAAGGAGAGCTTAAGTGTTAAAATGGACATTTCCCATGCATTATTATACCTTTTGCAATATCCATTTTAATACTACAGTATAGCATTTGAATGATTTGAAAATTCTCCTACATGTGAAGGCCAAGCCCAGAAATGGAAACAAGGAGACTCCCGAGAATCAAACACCAAGTTCTATCATTAGGAAGATTAACATCAAACAACCTAAACTGTAACACTGTCTGCCGTGTGGGACTTTTTTTTTTTTTGGTCACTAGCTACAAAACCCCATTTAAATTGATTGTATTATGGCCAGCTGAAGTGATCTTTCTGCCAATCCAATTAATTATGCAAATGCTGATTCCACCATGGGAATCTAGTAGAAGCTGCAATGATGTGAAAATTATAAGATTCCATTGTTATGTCACACCACCAACCCTGTCTTCTTATATTTGCATTCTGATGTGGGACCCAAGTCAAGTGACTTATGTTATAACAGTTATATATTACATTTCATCCTTTGCCTACCTTGCCTTCTCCTGCAGTTGCCCTGATTTCTCTACAGATGTTCCAGGGGCAATATGTGCATGCTGTACACTCATGCTGTCTTGATCAGATACTATTTGGCTGATAGGATTGAACTAAAATGCAAATTGTCATTTGTTGGGAATAAATGGAAAATTATTTGAATAACTGCCAGTCACATTTAATTTCTGATGAATTTAGGAAGGTATACAAAACAGGGAGAAAGCAGGAGTCCCGCCTTGCTTATTTTCTGGCATTGTCTCCTATGTGTAGAGCTGTCATGGCGATACTTAAAAAACCCACTAAAAATTATTTTAGGATATTTGTGTTAATTTGCTTAACGTCTGCATACAGCCATTCAGCAGCATTAATTAAATGCCTTTTGAATGTTCAGCAACATAAAATGTACATGAGTGGGAACGGAGCATTCTGACCTCAACCTTTACAGACAAAGGGAAACCAAACTGAACATCATCTGGAATATTTGAGTTTGATCTTCTGACTTCATATGATACTTCCTCATGCCACTTAAGAAGGAGAAAAATAAATTATGGGCCTTGCAAAATTAAGCTTATCCTAATCTAAGCTCATTCCCACCTTCTTCTGCCTTCCTAATGCGCAAGAAGGAAAGGAACATTTTCTCCTATGGAGAAAAGACAAATCATATAATTCAAGGAAGCCTCAGACAGATCTATTCAGATTAGATTGAAGGGGGTTGTACTTCAACACTAGCTAGATTTATCCCCATATTTTTCTTAAGACAAAATTCCCAGAATTCAGAATTCCCCAAATCCGCAGAATTACCTAACAGAAGAGGAGGTGGAGTTGCATTATATATAAAAGATCACTACATCTCTACACAAAACCAAGGGTGAAAACCTCATAGAATCCATATGGGTCAATATAAAAGGGGAAAAAATGACATTGCTATAGGCGTATACTACAAGCCACCCAGCCAAGCAGAAGAAATAGAAGAACTTTTTCCTAATCAATTAACAAATATATGTAAGAAACATACCACAGTAGTAATGGGAGTCTTTAACTAATATCAACTGAGAGACAAACTCTACAGCAAGTGGGAGATCGAACAGATTCCTAACCCACCTAGCTGACAACTTTGTCATCCAAAAGTTAGAGGAGGGAACTAAAGGAAAAGCTACATTGGACCTAATTCTTACTAACAGAGAAGAAGTGATAGAGGGAGTTGAAGTTGCAAGAACATTGGGCTTCTAAACATGAACAGGATTGGGGACAAGAAATAAGGGGAAGCTACAAATCTGACACTCTACTGGCAGGAAATAATTATTTGCTAGTAAGGGGCAGCTTGAAACACATCCTCTTCTCCCTTGTTAGTGCTCTCTTCCTCTGATGTTGTTTCATTTTTCTCAAATGCATAGATTTATAATCCTCTGTTTTAGCTTTGAAATTTGAAAGAATTGGAGAGGAATAGGGAAGGTAAATGTGCTCCATCCTTTAAAGGTCTTTAGCTTCCTAAGATAAAGAAGTCAACCAAAAATTATAAATGGTTTTTAAAACAATTATTTCATTTTTATTTATATCTGAGTATGCAATCATTCCTGCTGTTTTGTTTTGTGGTTTTGTTTTGTTAGGTTATGTTGTTTTGTTTGTTTTGTTTTGTTTTGTTCAGGAAGTCTTTATCTCCAAATTAACTTTCCAATTGTTTGGCATGTGACTCTGGTTCTTACAAGCTGAGATACACAAATTGTCCCTCAACTTTATCTCTTAACCATTCTATAGAGAGATGGATCAACTCTGAAAAACTTTGCATATGCCATCATGTAATCAAATGCTTCTGAATTCTAATCTACTTAGCAACCTAGCAAAATTCTGTCCACTTCATTTTTAGACAGTTAAGCTAGTCCATTTGATTATGAATAGCCATTAGCATTATAAGAAGGTCAAGGGGTACAGTTCTCTTTGGAGCTTTTATTTAATTTAAAAAACCCACTAATGGCTGCTGTCAAATATTACTATTGTTGAATAACTGCCATTAATGTTTAATGGGTATCTTGAAATTTTTCTTGTCATGCTGTAAGAAACTGTAAGAAATTTAGTATTCTCATCAGAAAAAAGTGCAGATCTGTTGCAGATTAAATTAAGATGTTTGTATTAATTTTGAGTATCAACAGTACTTTGGAACATTGCAATTCAGGGAATCAAATGGAAATAGTCTATGGAAATAGTGCTTCCCTGACTACCTTCATAGATAGATAATTAGCTGTTGGAATTTCCTGGAAAATAATTTACTAATTGTTCAGGCCTATACCTATCAATTGAAAAGGGTATCTGGGTTCAGGAAAGTGGATATAGGAAAGGCAATTGTAATTTTGTTTCCTGGAAATAAGATATATTCAGTTCAGTGGAATTTATTTTTGAGTCAGTATGTAAAGGGCTCTGCATTTCATCTTAGCTTCATGGAGTCTTCATCTCCTTCAAGACAAGCTCAATTTCTGGTGACTTATTGGGCACCCTGCAAAATGGAAGAGGCTTCCATTCTCCAGATCCAGAATGTGTATTTTGTCTGTAGATTTCAATGATATTGTTGCTTCTCTTTGGAACACATGTGGTTTTATAGCTTCAAAGGCACAGCATTAAGTTCTGGATGCGACTATGTTCAAATGTTAGCAGTCTGGTTGTTTTTTCTGAGCTTTTCATGATATCCTTAAAACCAGCTAAGAGAGTAAACATAGAACTGTGGACTCTTCTAACCACATTTACTTGGTTCTTTTCCAATGGCTGCAAATATCTTATTACAAAGTGTTGTTTAAACAGAGGATTATGGGCTTTTGAAACATATGCTAACCACTTGTTAGGCCATCACGGGGGAATCATTTTAGCTAACAAGCATGTATTGCCAGAATCATTTGTTAACTGATCCTGATTCCTATAGCAGCAATGAAGCTTCAACATGGATGAGCAAAAACATTTTAGGACAAAATTCTAGCCAACTGTACCTAGAGTTTTTCTATAACTGAAAAATTGTATTTTTCCCTCCCCTTCTCTTACATCTAAAATTGTGGAAGAGTGTTAGCCTTTTTATGTATTTACTTATTGAAACATTTTGTATACCACCCTACAAAACAACCTTCTTTCACCCCTAAAGACATAGGGGGAGTAAGTAAGTATGGTTGAAACCTTGCATTTTATTCTCCATTAGCATAGCATACAAGTGTGGTAAAACACATTAAGGTGCAGTATGAATATGAAAAAAAGATAATTGCTCAAAATCCAAAAGAAAATGCCACCAAATGATTTAAGATTTTTCATGATGGTGGAAGCTTTTATGAAGAATTTGAACAACCATTTGTCTGCAATAGTATAGGATCTCCTGATTGAGCAGGGGGTTGGACTAGAAGACCTCCAAGGTCCCTTTCAACTCTGTTATTATGAAATTATACATGGTGAGAAAAGATAAGGAGAAAGGAAATATTCTGTAGCATGTACAAGAAGTCCTCACTTAACAACTGCCCTGTTTAACAACAGTTCAAAATTACAATGGTGGTAAAAAAGTAACTTTATGATCGGTCCTTGCATATTTGTTCATCACAGTCTCTCATGATCACTGTTTGCACCCTTTGCAGATAGCTTCCAAAAGCAGAATCGATGGAGTAATTGGCATTTCTCCATTGTAAGTCATGGTCATGTGGCTTATTGCTTAACAATTGCGTGTGATTTGCTTAATGACCACAACAGAAGTGAGGCTATAAGTCTGTTGTAGTCATCTGATGTCTTACTTAACAACCACATCACTTAGCAATGGAATTTCCAGTCCCAATTATGGTTGTTAAGCGAGGAGTAGTTGTAGGTTAAGCAGGGAAAGGGATCCTAAAAATAATCATCATCCAGTCCAGGAAAAGCAGATCAGAAACAAAGACTGGAATAGAAAAGGAATCCCTGTTTGTTCTTTCTATTTCTAATGCCTCTAGGGATCAGTAAACTAAAAAGTGCAAACAGTTAATATTTCTGGAGTTCCTCAAGTACTCCAGTTTGTATCTGCACCAGTGCAGGCCCCTCATCATTTCCTGAATGCAAGGATGGATAATGTGACCTCCTCCCTTTCCCAAATAAATCAAATGCACTCATATGTGGGTTTTCCAGCTTGATTCCAAATCACTGCTTGATGTCACAGTCATAGGATGGACAGAGATTTAAAAGTGATGCAATTAACCAATAAATAAATTTCCCATTGTCTCAAGATGTTCAGAGTAAGTGGCCTCCAACACTGTAGTTCATGCTAGAAGCAAACCCAGCTTTGATTGGCTGCAGTCTTTGATACACCCTCTCCCATCCAGTTGCTCTTTCCTTCCCTTTAAAGAAACATTTAGGTTGCAATATACAGTAGTCACCACTTGGTTTCTATGAAGTTGTTGAATTATCCATTCTTCCTTGCCAGAGAATTTCCATGGATGGATCAGAAATAGAGATGCAGCGAAGTTCCTCTCTGGCTCTGATTATCAGAGCAATGATGATACTGTTAAAAAATGTGTTTTAAAGTATAAGAAAGCATGTCTATGTCATCTGGGTTGTGGTTGTCCCGAAAGTGCTTTTTCAAAAGGCAACCAAACTTTCTTTGTTTTTCCTTGCACCTGAATAGTGCCAATGGGTGTGGAACCTTCTCCTTTCAGATGTTCCTAGAAGGTTCCGCATCAATTTGCACTGTTCAGGTGACTCTGAGGGCACAAATAAACCTCCAAGTGATCTCAACAAGTCTCAGAAAGTGCACTAATGATTAGATAACTGCAAAAAATATAAATCCTTCCATTCCCCACCATTCAGTCTGCACTGAAGAAACTTCTTGGATGAGAAGTGAAATGTCTTCAAGGAATAACTAAGGAAGTCTAGCTGCCTTTTGAAAAAGCACCTATGGATATAGGAAAGAATGTGCCAAGGAGATGTGAAAAAAATCCATATGTGCAGACATCTGGGAGAGTACAGAAAAGGGCCCAGCATTAGTGTATGGATGGAAAGGGCAAGAAGGAGATGAGCAACCAATCCGGTCTTGCAGCTGCTTAAGTCTGGACTGAGCATCAGTTTGGCCCTGTTGCTAGCCCACTGCAATTTGGCGGCATTTTTTAAGTTGGTGTAAGATACAGTGGGGACGCAGTGGCTCAGTGAAGGGATGCGGTGGCTCAGAGGCTAAGACTCTGAGCTTGTCGATCAGAAAGGTCGGCACTTCAGTGGTTCAAATCCCTAGCGCTGCATAACAGAGTGAGCTCCCATTGCTTGTCCCAGCTTCTGCCAACCTAGCAGTTTGAAAGCATGTAAAAATGCAAGTAGAAAAATAGGGACTACTTTGGTAGGAAGGTAACAGCATTCTGTGCGCCTTCTGTGTTTAGTCATGCTGGCCACAGGACCACAGAGACATCTGTGAAGAGCTCTGGCTCTTCGGCTTTGTAACAGAGATGAGCACCGCCCCCTAGAGCTGGAAATGACTACCACATGTTTAACTTTAAGACACAGTGGAGCAAAGTGAGAGAGAAAAAAAAAACCCATAGAATTTGGAATCATAGGGTTCAAAGGGACCTCACAGGTCTTCTGGTCCAAGCCTCAGCTTAAGGCAGAAGACCTTATACCATCCTAGGCAATTAATTGTTCTCCCTCTCAGAAAATTTATCCTTACTTTTAAGTTGGATTTCTCTTTAACAAGCATCCACCCATTATTTCTTGTCCTGCCCTCCGGCGCTTTGGAGAATAAATTAATCTCCTCTTTTCTGTGAAGCAACATAGGCTGCAGTGTGGAATTGTTGAAGTTCTTATAAAAAAAAGGAATATTAAATGACCTTAAAGAAGCAATCACATTCCATTTTTACACTTAATCCATTCATACAAGGTGCAAGATTATTGCAGTTGCTTCTGATCTAGCTGAGCAAACATAACGAACAATTCAGAACTGAAAACACTGCTTATGTTAAAGTCGACGCTTTTAAAATGTGTGAACTAGCCTAATGCAAGGGCATGTTTACAACATTCTGAATCAATGTTCATTGCTTTCACAGATGCTGTTTTGAAAATATTTTTTCTATCTCTTTATCTCTGTCTCTTAATGAGGCTTTAAAAAGAATAAGGTATTTCTGACTGGTAGATGAATAGATTTTGATCTCCAAGTAGACATTAGTTGTAACCCACCCTGCCACTGAAATACTCTAAATGACTTCATAGATTCTAAGGTTTTAATCACTCTGTGATGTCAATGGAACTTTTAATTAAATTTTATTGATTCTCTGATATAAAGCTACTCTATGTCCATTCTCATCAATGCAGATTTTGTTCTGAATTCAGAACCGCAGGTTCAGAAAATAGAAACAGCAATCTGGACTTCAGAGTAAGAGCAAACTTATAAAATAAAAACACTTGATAATTCGGAATAGCTTCTTTGTTTATTCCTTACATATTTTGTGCTTCTTGTGGATGAAATAATAAGATAATAATGATGTAGTGAGGTTTGAATTTTCTGTGTCATCACATATCAAGCTGACGATTTCACTGAAGTTCTTAAAAGGAAGACTACCCATTAATATAATTGTCAGTTCCACAGAAGACTTGATATTGATTCAGGAATTTGCAAGCTGCTATTTAATTTCAGATGTAAGCAGATTCAGTGTTGTCTCAAATATTGGTGCTTATTCATGACTTTCATTCAACCATTGGCATTTATTCTTCTTATACATAGGATTTGCTTTTATTTTATGAGAGCGAAGGAGGATTTACATCTTCTGGTAGTGACAATACACAAAGGAATTTGGGCTGTAACTCATCCCATGTATTTTCACAGATCTTTATTTCAATTATCTCTGCATTTATCATTCCTACTTCATCAGATTGATTCAGGTCCATTGCACTTTGAGAATGTTCTTGGGAGTGATTTTGCCCCTGAAATAACCATAATATAAAAGAAACAAAGATGAAATATGTTGGGATTGAATTGGTGTCAGGCACAATTGGGACAATATGTTAAATTGCAATTAGATTATCTACATCTAGAAGTAGATTGAATGAAGGATTTCTTAGGTTTATTTAATTATTTATTTGTGCATTGTATTTATATGGATGTCTGTCCAAACACATGACCCTGTCAGGTAGAAAGGCAGTCAGGTAATCCAAAACCTATCTTTTGACCAATAAAAATTTACTAGACCTTTGCTAGTCACAAAGGGTTGCATTACATTGGATACCCACAATACATTCTCCAAGCCCTTGACCCTTATTGGTTCTTTCTTCACAATGGCTTTACAGCCCTAAGTGATTTACAAAGTCAGCATATTGCCCCCAACAATCTGACTCCTCATTTTACCCACCTTGGAAGGATGGAAGATTAAGTCAACATTGAGCCAGTCAGGATCAAACTTCTGGCAGTGAGCAGTGAGTTAGCCTACTGCTTTTTAACCACTATGCCACATACATGCACACACACACACCATTTATAAAGCTGCTCAATTCAACAAGTGACTCTGACCAGCAAACAATATCAAATAAAAACAAAAACAATTACATCATAAATACAGAAAGCAAAATACATAGTTGTCAAGAAAAATACCCCAATCAACAGTGCTAAAACAGCCAAGAAATGGGTCTTTTCACATTTCACATTCCAGGCTTCCCCTGGAGCCCCCGACACAGGCCCAGCACCAAGTTTTTAGTATCTTAGGAAGGCCAGCAGGGAATCCGGTCTTGCAAGAGACAGACAATCTTAATTATAAAGATTGTCAAAGAATGGAGAAGTGCTGAAATCATAACCCTTTCCATTTGCCTGTTGAATGCTATAGTCCTCAGGGAAAGAATGCTTGACACCCAAGGTGGGTTAATCATCAGATTAAAGCATAGGACATTTTATGCTTTGACTATAGTGAAGGTTTACTCCATGAAGAGCTAATGTGAATGAAAAAAAGAAAAAAAATCTCTATAGTGACAGACCTTAATGCTTAAGGTGGAAAGGTACCTATTTGCCCCAGAATATTTAAACAACTTCAGAATGGTTTGTAATAAGATATTATGAACATTCATTGTTTCTTTAGGAAAGCTAAGATAGTAGTTATGTTTTAACAATTCTTGTAACCAACTTTGTTTTCTGGAGATTAGCTGGTAAAAGAATATGTTATTGAGGAATTTTATGAGGTAGTTCTATTATAAGGTTTCATAAAGTTATATAAAATATAACTTTACTAATCACTTATTACTAATTATTAATCACTTATATAAGTTGGTTGGTGTTGTGTTCCCAGCTAAGTTCTAACTCCAGTCACTGGAGTCATGATTTCCTCCATTCAAAATCAGGCAGCATGAACTTTCAACCCAGCTGGGCTGTCTTCTGTGGGGGTGCAGAGTGGTTGTTCACACTAAACTACAATCCTGAGTCATCAGAAATTTGCACAAGGGATACCCTGGGATGGCCCAAATGAAGGCCTTAGCAAGGAGTTATGTTTGGTGGCCAGGCATAGACGCAGATATTATGGAGAAGGTTAAAACATGTCAGTCTTGCCAGCTGTCAAGACCTGGCCCACTCCCGGTGGCCACTCCCAGTGAATGGGAATCAGCTAAGACCCCTTGGTCAAGAGTTCATGTTGACTGGCCGGCCCCTTTAAGGGCTGCACCTTTTTGATCTTGGTCAACTCTTATTCTAAATGGGTAGGGTTAACCCTTATGTAATCTACTTCCTTGGAAACCATAATAAAGGCCTTGGTGCAGTTATTCATGACCCATGGGCTTCCTGACGTCTTGGTGTCTGATAATGGGCCCCAATTTGCATCCACCCATTTTGAAATGTTCTTGGCAAGGCAGGGTATTCGACATGCCCTAGTCACCCCTTATCACCCAGCTTTGAATGGTCAGGCAGAGAGAACAGTGAGATCAGCAAAGGAAACCTTAAGTAGAATGGAAGAGGGAGAATGGAATTCTAAATTGGCCAAATATCTATTAATTCAACACACCACCCCTAGAAGTGTTACCAACTGCTCCCCAGCAGAGCTCCTAATGGGCCAGAGGTTGCACACTAATCTGGAAAGGTTGCACCCGAATTACTCCCCTGTCATTCCCCTAGACTTATTCAGTAGGGTCAGGGCCTTCCAGCTAATCAACCCTGTTTATGCTGGAAATTTTGCAGGAAATCCCCTTTGGCTGCCAGGACAGGTAACAGGAATTACCAGGGATTAAATTGCACAAAGTGAGTCTGCCCAATGGCTGAATCTGGCGTCACCATATTGATCATTTAAGGGCTGTTGGAGTGCATCCACAGGTTACTGCCCCACCGATGGCCCACTAGAGTCTACTCAGCCAACCCGCACAGACAATGACAACCCCAGTTCCGAGGCAGCGATCAACAACCCCAACAATGAAGGAGGCCTACCTTTGGATGCTTCCTCGATTCAGCCGGAGCCCCCAGTAATAGAGTTTCGAATTGCCTCTACTGGAGATTTCCAGTGCTGCAGCAGATGCACCTCCTCCATTGACTGTTCAGACTGAACTGCGTAGGTCGGGGCGGGTTAGGTGGGTTACACATGCACCTAGCTGGGGGAAAGGAGTGTTGTGCTCCCAGCTAAGTTCTAACTGCTGTCCACACTTTTGGTGGGAGCCAGAGCTGTTCCCTATTGGCTGGCCATCTAAAAACTGGTGTATAAAAGGGAGCTGTCAGACGGCATATGAGCTGTTGCCCGCCACGAGCCGCATTCATTAGATTGGGGCTGCTGTTGGTAACCTGTTCTGGGAACAACAAACTCTGTTAGCCTTTCAAAGTGCCTTGCCTCCATTCCTTGCACCACCAATATAACAGTTGGAAATCACAAAATAATTGTTTTATCACTTTCAGATTGAGAAATTCTGAAATACCAATATTGGACTGAAATGAATACACAGTTGCCTTCATAACAATAAAAAATTTGTGGCTGGAAATATACTGTTTGATGGTATTCATTTAAAACTACTAATTCCAGGTTCAGAATTGTATTCTTCTGCTTTTGGGGAATTAGAATATTTGGATGATGAAAATGCGAGGTTCTAGTGGGTCAGAACTTTAACTCAGCAACTCTTGTACCCTTCTAGATGTATTTTATAGCAGCCTACTCTATCCTGGTATCTTCAAGCTGTCTTGGGACCGAAAATCCCAGAATACTCTGCCAGAAATCTGCCTAGAAATTCTGACAGCTGCTCTTGCAAATTGGAGAAGTCGGGGTGGGAATTTGGGGGATTTGGGGAAGTTCTGAAAGCTTTGGAGGGAGAAGTTCCATTCTTGAGGGCTTAACCTTCTGGTAATTTCAGTTCCAATATATCTGGAGGGCATCAAAGTGGGGAGGGCTATTTCAGAGCTTCGGAAACATGGATACTCCTGCGAGCATTTCTTCACCTCAGTGGCCAAGCTGCTCAGGTCTTTCAAAACTGGAGTGAATAAAAAGAGGCAGGTTATATTTCCATGAATAAAAAGAGTCAGAGAAATAGCATCTGTCACAATGTGGAAGTACATTGAGACACCATTGAAAAACTGCCTTCTTTCAAAAAAATAAAAAACTGATGAAAGAAGTGGATTCCTGAGGGAAATTCCACTTCTTTCCTTTCTTCCAAAGGAGGCCAATGTGGTCTGAAGCATATTTATTTGCAGCCTACAAGAGGAAAAATAGATTTAAACAATTATTCTGCCACCAAGGCAATTTAATCTTATATGTGCATAGGAAAAAGGCACCATAGAATTTTCACAAGATTTTGATATCATTCTAATTAAACAAAAAATATTAATTGCTACACATGTTTTAAACCAACATCTTTCCTTTCTATGTTTTACATCTCTTGTTTTGCATTCTTGGCAGATGCTGAAAAGCACACTTTCCTCAAGTGTGCCTTGGCAGATTTTCTTACTGGCCCAGATTCTTTGCACAATTGTATTGTTTATTCTAAAATGGTTAACATGCTTTCCCAGGATGTACTCTTTGCATAACAGCCACAGCTTTCGCCCAGAATATTTTTCCAGGTTTGTGCTAATTATCATGGAAGACATTGCTTCATATCGCCATCTAGTGGCTGCAAATAACCCATCGTTCACTTCACTCTCCGAGACATTCTTCAGCAGCTGTAGTAGCACTGCTGTATGTCGTCTATAAGATAATTTTAAGGTTCTGGAAAATTATTTGGCTGGGAGTTCCATAGTCTTTAAGTGAATATATTGAGGAATGATTTGAAACTCTAAAATACCGAGGCTTTGGTTGGGATAGCAATCACCTAATTCAATTTCATTGAATTCCTATTTGAAGGAGACTCACAAAAAATCTGGCCATGATTCAACAAAACTGGTCCCAGTCTGGGAATGACATAGTTGTCCTCTACTTGTCTGAGTAGGAATTCAGTAAGAAGGTTCTTTGCCTTATAAAGGAATATTAGCCTTTTGTGTGAAAAAAGGGATTTTTTTCACTATACATCCTGAATTATCACTATCAGCATCTGCCTCTTATATTCTGAAGATTCAAGATACTGAAGCTCATTAGCTGCTCTTTTGAAGGTGAGCTGATTAACTTCCAGCTTTGGTTTGGTGCAAGTAATGGTGCAGGAAAACTGGAGGTATAAGATAAATGATTTCCCATTAGTGAAAACTCCTACTCACTTCCTTGTTCCTCAGCATTTATATTCTCTGCTGAGATCCAGTTGTCCAATCTCCTTGCCACCATTTCACTCTGCTTTGTAAATAAAACCAGATGACTACCCTTCCTTCCTAAAGTCAAGGCGCCTTGGTCAGGCCCCACTAGGTAGATCAGGCCAGGAAATCAACTTCACAGGAAAGTTAACATTTCTTTTATTGACTCTAATAACAAAATCTTGTAGGTCAGATTGTACTGTACTCTTTTTGTACTCCTAATTAATGGTCTCGGATTGAGTGGTTTCCAAATGTTATCTTATTGCTCTGTTTTGGTCCCCAAACTAGGTAACAGTGCCTGCATATTTCAACCACGATCATCCTCCTTACTCTCTGCACCACCTCAGCACCACACTTCTACAAAGGGCTTTTTTTTAATGAGTGAGCAGATATCCACACTCCAAAACAAATGCAGAGAGGCCATGAAAAGGACAAGGAGCAAGACATTTGATGCTGGTCTTTGTGTTACCTTTGGTTACTTTGAGAGGACCCTGACAACACAAGGAACAGCCTGGTCACTGTGAGGATGACTAACTAACACAGCATGAAAAGTTTGTTTGAAATTCTGCCAAGGCAAAACTGGTAGCGATATGGATTTTGTCAAGAGATGATATTGGAATCAAAGCTTATTTCATTTTATTTTATATGTAGGTAACTACATGTGTCTCCTCATCCCATCTAGACTTCCCATCCCATCTAAAGTTTGATGGCCAAAGGTTGATTTTGATTGCAGGGTCCATATTTGGAAGAATCCAGGATCCATATTTGGAAGCAGCTGAGATAGCAGTGAAAAATGATCTCATGGTCTCATTCTAAAGCTAGTCCCAGCTTGAGGAATTAATACTTATCTATCTGGGCTCAAGGTTTGATAAAGGTAGAGATTTTATTTTTAAAAGCATTGTTGTCAAAGGCCAAGAACATACAGTATATAAAGTTTTTGGACAGAACATGATAAGGAAGACTGACTTTCTAATATAATAATTTTTAAATAATTTTAAGGATGCTTGAAAAATCTGATCATTGTGAATTTTAATATAACCTAATCTGATTCAAAGCAAAACCGTGGATCAAAGCTTGATTCACAATACTGTCATGAGGACTTCCTGATCATTCAGGTACAGGCTACATCTCAGAAGAATAGCAAATCATGTTTTTGAAATGTGTATTTGAATGTGTGTTTTCATGCATATCCTTTTTTTAAGTTCCTCTCCCAAAGATTAATGAAGAAAAGGAATGCAAATGACTGGTTGGTAAACATATGCAAAAGTGATGTGAACTGGAAATAGATTAATTTCCTAAGTCCTGTTTTTATCACTCCGTGCTGCATCAGTATGTTTTTCAGTCTGAAGTAAATATCTGATCAAAAGTTATTCCTCCTGTCGGTCCACCCAACCCCCATACATACATACACACAAGGGTATAATTTAACAAGATGAAAAACAGTATCTGTGAGAGGGACCTTGGAGTCCTAGTCAGAGATGATATTCAGCCTGTTCAGAGCAGTTCTGGTGTATTGGTAGTGAAAATTTTGAGTAGTTTGGAGAACTGGCAAATACCACCTCTGGCTGGGCCTGGCCACCAGGCCTCACCGGGCCCATTTCCTCTGCTATATTCCCTTGCTTTTTAGCTCATGCAGCAGAGCGCATCGCCATGCCTCAGGTGAACTAAAAAAAAAAAAAGCTCACCTCACCAGTGCTGACACAGAAGGTGGTTCTTGAGCAGTATGTGTGCAGGCAAAGCGCACATCAGCGAAGCACTCTCTTATAGAACTGGTAGGAAAATCGCACCAACGGCAGGCCCCACCCACCCTGCCTGCTTGTCTCCACTGCTCCTCTTGCTGGGAGAGCATTTTGTGCAATTTAGCAGCTGTGAGCTGCCACTTTCCTCTAAGTCCCATCCAGAAAGCGTTGCAGCTGAGAGAAACAACGTTCAACAAGGCTGCTGCTTCTCTGTGCTGTAGCAGCTCACAGCTGCTAAATTGCACAAGATGCTCTCCCAGCAGTGCGAAGAGAATCAGCCACTGCCCTGGAGAGCAGTGAGAAAGTCTGCTCAGTCGAGCCTTACCACATGGCAGAAGCCGCACATGAGGGGAAGCCCTGCATGCAAACACTCGCATTTTTCACAAACCGGTGGTGGGATTATTTGAAACCCACAACTGGTCCTAGTGGACAATCACTTAAACATGAGTCAGCAGTGTGCGACGGCAGCCAAAAAAGCTAATACAATCCTTGGTTGTATAAACAGAGGCATAAAATCAAAATCATGTGAAGTATTACTACTGTTTTATAAATCCTTAGTAAGACCACACCAGGAATACTGCATCCAGTTTTGGTCACCACATTACAAAAAAAAAGATGTTGAGACTTTGGAAAAAGTGCAAAAACAGCAACTAAGATGATTAAGGGCCTGGAGACTAAAACATAAAGAACGGTTGCAGGATTTGGGTTTGGCTAGTCTAGAGAAAAGGTGGACTGGGGAGTTATGATAGCAGTATTACAGTATTTGAGGGGCTGCCACAAAGAGGAGGGGATCAATTTATTTTCCAAAGCCCCAGAGAGCAGGACAAGAAACAATGGATAGACTCTAATCAAGGAAAGAAACAAACTGGAACTAAGGATGAAACTTCCTAACCGTGACATCAATTAACCAGTGGAACAGCTTGCCTTCAGAAGTTGTGGGTGCTTCATCATTTGACGTTTTTAAGATGAGACTGGGCAGTCACTCATCTGAAATGGGATAGGGTCTCCTGCTTGAGCAGAGAGTTGGACTAGAAGACCTCTATGGTCCCTTTCAGCTCTATTCTGATTGATTAATTGCAAATAGATGTCTATGGTCGTTCTGTTTTCACATGACTATCAATTTTGGAAAGACTCCTGCCCTCCCCACGCCTCCAATTATTATGATCTTTTAAAATGTATTTTAGTAACTGAACTTAAGTGCTGTCTTAAGATTCCCTTGAGATTTTAAAAATAGGTTGTACATTTTATCAGAATTAAGAGTTTGAATTGGTCTTAAAGAGGACCATTGTACTGTAACAGTGCCAGGTTTGTTGTTGTTGTTGTTATTCTACCAGACAAATGGCAAATTTATGATGTCCTTTTTAGCAATCGTTTCATCATTTTGATACAGGTGATTGAGAAGCATTGGATGAAACATAAGAGTACTTTAATTTTTTCCCCCCAACAGTATTATGTCTTCTCTGTCCCATCTATTTTTGCATCAGTTTGAATATGAATCTTCAAAATGGGGAAAAACTTTGATCTGGCTAAATAAAATTGACCGATGTTTTATGAAACATGTCTTTTAAACACAGAGCTAAGAGAATGATTGTGTTAAAAGATTTGACTAAGGCAAAATGACATCTTTCTTTTTTCCTGGTTCGGCCAGTACCCTGGAGAAACTTTGAAGAAAACAAGCCTTTTGGTAAAGTTAATCACTACTTCCCAAAAGAGAAATTTGTATGCCAGTCCCAGACTGGTATAGATGAAGGACTGGATATGGAAATTTGGAAGAAATTGAAGGACTATCAACCTATCAGATCAAAATTTTAAGATGTTAGATAGGTTATCTCAAATGAGGGAACCATTGATGGCTTGTTTGTAGATACATCGAACACTCCTCAATGACTGATTTATGTCTTCTCTTAGAAGAGGTTCTCTTTGGAGGACAAGACTAATAAGCAAACATTGTCAGAGTCCACCTCTATTCAAAATATCAAAAAGGGTCAAACAGACATCAAGCATGTATTTAACAATAAAATGACAAGAATTGTTTTAGATTGTAGCAGGAAATAAAATGCAATCAAATCAACCGGTGGTTCCCATTCCATGTCACATGAGGATGCTAATGTTGTCAGTTTATGGAATATTATAAACTTTCAGACAGACTCACTCCTTTCTTGTTCATTACTAGCTTGATTTCCTCCATTTAAAATGTGTCCAGTACTTGAAGTTTCTAAGGTTGTCACCACATTAAACAACCTACCTAAATATTATTATTACTGTTAATATTCTTCACAGGATATTTTCGGGGTGGGGGGGGGGCACAGTGAAAAATGAGCCTTGATACTCCAAAGCCAGGAGATGCAGTCCCTTTGACCTGGATCTGCAAAGTCTATTGTTATAGAGAGCTTATTTAAGTCTTTTCTCTTGTTAGCTGTTACATACACATTCCTAAGCTGATATGAGTGACAGTGTTGAGATGCGGAGAGATTTCTGGATATAATCACCTGTCCCAATCTTCTCCTTTTTTAGGGCTGTCTCCTCAGTTGAATGAAATCCTTAAGGACATGCTTCCTTCAAATTCTTAGGAAAGCTTTTCTGAGATGCTTTTTACAATTGCCCCTATTTTTCTCTCACACAAAGCAATGCATGCACACACAAACGCGCACACACACTCGCATTGTATCTTGTTGTTATGTAATATTTTTCCCTGAAGAGTAAAGATAAGGTTTGGGGTTTTGTAAAAACTTCTGAAGTTCTTTTATTTAAAAGCTCTCTATCACGGCAACAAAGTAGACCTGTAAGATATGATATTTCTTTCAGAGAAGACTTTGCATTGCGTAGTTAGTTAAACAATGTAATGTTGGCTGAATATTCATATGTAGAGAGTGATTGCACATTTTTTTCCATGAGGCAAACAGAATTCACCAGCCAAACACAAAAGGCTGCCTCTGTGCCAAGAGCAAGCCAAAAGCCAGATTGATACAGATCTAGAAAACCTGTATCACCCAGGTATGTGTGGATCTGAGGCACCAGTACCACTCTTGTTAGAAATAAATTGGAGTCCTAAAGAAATTGCTTATCACCCTACATCCACCAAGTGCTCCTTAGTCAAGTATTACTAGCTGTGAAGATCAAGGTTAAAGAAAAAGCAAGCCTTACCAGTTATGCCACCCACACCATGAAAGATGGACTTTTTCATTAATTATTAAATATCCTCCTAACCACTTTTATGTAAAAGCAAAATCTTACTGTCTGTGTCATACTCCTGTCTTTTTATACAGTTTTTGGTATTCATAAACATGAATTTTGGCATATCTTCTTCTATATCCACTTGTATATGGAAATATTTCATATTAGCATTAGGCAATTTCATGGTGTGGATCATTAGACGAGGAATTAAAAATAAATCTGCCTACACCGTAACACTTATGTGGAAATCTATTATATGGTACCATGTTTGCAGTTTGGTGTGTCATTCTGGTCTATGAACCTCAAAGAAGCAATGTCATGCATAAATTGGTATGTTGGATCCAAGTCACCACTTGATCATAAGCCCATTGAGATAATATTATTTCTTGAAGGTTGTGGCTGTGGAAAAAAAATGATCTCTAAGTACAGTGCAGTGGAATTCTTAGGGAAGAAATGGACTAATATAAGGGGAAAAAAGGAAAGTGACAATGGACTAAGAAAGACTGAAAGGCAGGTTTCTTTCAGAATGTAAGAAACTGAAATCATTCAATGAATTGGTGTTGGACTGAAGGAAGATTTAAGAAGGAAAAAGGAAAAAGACCATACCATGCTTTATCACAACTATTTTTGCGTACTTAGCTCTGACCTAGTTCTACTTTATCCATATGAAAGAGAATCTGATTGGTTTCAGGACACCCAAAAGCTTCTATTGGAGTCCCCAAAAAAGCCATCAAGAATTCCGGTCCATGTAAAAAAAATAGGAATGCTGAATAAAGATATTTGAAAGTTTGAACGTCTGTTATATTTGTATTTCATATTTCTTTATATGTCATTCCAGTGGCTGTTGTGACATAAATACAGCGATATCAACATATATACGATATTGGATTCCATTTTATGGGATTCATAGCCTGAGATTCGGTAGAGTCTGATAGGTTTTGTATTATTTCTCATGAGGTTCTTCAGTCTCATGATAACAAAGCAAGTCAGCATCATCTAAATATCCTTTTGCCATTTACAAATAGAATAATTACCCCCCAAAAGAATCTGGATCAAATGCTATTTGACTTAGAACATAATCCTGCACTCAGAGGTATGCAGATCAATAAGAAGCTAGTGTTCTATTTTTCACACAGACAGAACAATAATCTCAGTCAGTGTCAGCATTTTTGAAAGGTTTTTTTTTAAGTCTTTAAAAACCTATAGATTGTAATCCTACCCAGCTACTTCCCAGACTGGGCACCCATGGAGGGAGGGCAAGGGCCGAGGGATAGAGGAGAAAACATTCATCATGAGATCACAAGCTAAATTCCACTCCTTTTGTACTTCTTTGGCAACATTACCTCCAAGTTCCTAAGGAATGGGTGTTGCATTATGATGTTGTAATACCTATTTCATAAACTCTCAGTCTGTCTCAGGTACTCCTGAGAATATTTTTTTTCTGTCTCAAGTAGGATCTCTCTTTCTTGAAGAATGGAAGAATACTGGAAGAAGAATTAAAATAATATTGTTTTTGAGTCTCTTATTTGGAGATCCAGTTCATCAGATATGAGTTGCTCTCTTTTTCTGAGAACTTCTGAGTAGCACAGGCCTGGAGCTTTCCCTCAGCCCTGAAGATGTGACACATGCAGGAGTGGATTTGAGGTTACTGAATACAGAAAAGCAAATGACCTCAAGTTGCTTTCTGCTTTCTTTCCAATGATTATGATTGGACTTTTTTGACCCATACTTCACATATGAGAAACTGGATTTGTTGAACATCCTAATGTTTACACCAAGTATTGTTCATTTAAATCTCTTCCCCTTTTGTAAGTAAAGTTCCATAAAGGTTTGAGAAAGGTGAATAAAATACAGAAGAATGAAGTTTTATTAATATTATTATGACCACTGACATTCTAAAATAGAAATATGAAGACTCTCCATATTTTCATTATTAGATGTATATCAGTATTCTCTTTCCATTAAGCATGTCCATCTTCACTCTAGCTGATGGAAACAGAATTATTATTTCCGGTAGGGTTTCTTTATTGAAAGTAGTATTGGATGTCCTGTTCTTAAAAAAAAAAAATCCAATGATAATAATATAGACCCTGTAATTAAACTGCCATCAGCCTCTGATAAGTCATGAATGGCAAACCACCAAATGAGCAAATAAAAAAGAACAGAGGGGGGCAGGAATACAAAGAGCTGCATTATATGACCATCATATGGAAATATTAAATGAAATAAAAAAACATAATAGCCATCATAATGAAGTCAGAGAAGTACCTTTGAGATTTATGTTCAAATCATTATCTGTGATGGGGAGAAAGCATTCTTGAATCTCTGTAATTACTTGCACTCTTCTGAACATCAGGGCAAAATCCTCTCATCTCTTATCTGTTCTCCATTGCAGTCCCATTGATTAGCTACATTAATATTCTATCATGCTGTTTCATGACGGAAAAAGATAGTAAAGGTGGCGTTGCCACAAAACAGGTTACAATCTGTTGTATGTATGTCAAAATAAAATGGTCAATACCCAGTAACCTAAGACTGCACATCCTATCACCATTTTCTTATGACTGAACCCAACACAATCCAATAGGACAAATAATGTGGATTTTGATTATAGGTTTATTCTGTAAATGTATTTATTGTTTCACAAGCATTCTGTCTTCTTCTAGGTGCTAACAAAGGCCATCAATTGAAGGGGCATATCTATGGTGCTTTAATCTTTTTATGAGAATCACAAAATGACTTGGGTATGGTGGAGGAGTCACTGTTTTGAGAAAGGAGATTCAGCCTGACTAATAGGAGGAATGTCCTGATGATAAGAGCAATTAAGCTGTCTAGAACAATTTAAATGTTGGCTGGTTGGCCAGTTGCTGAGGATAATGTAGGGAACTCCTGCACAGAGCAGGGTATTGAGACTAGATATCCTATAAGGTTCCTTAAAACTCCTTTCCAAGGAAAGGAAAGGAAAGGAAAGGAAAGGAAAGGAAAGGAAAGGAAA
>NW_020769311.1:21972956-21999531 GCF_900518735.1 Pseudonaja textilis | reverse complement strand
AAGGAAGGAAGGAAGGAAGGAAGGAAGGAAGGAAGGAAGGAAGGAAGGAAGGAAGGAAGGAAGGAAGGAAGGAAGGAAGGAAGGAAAGGGGGGGAGAAAGGAGCAAAGAAGGAGGAGGAAGGAGAAAGGATCAACTACTAATGTCCAGCAATGCTAAATAAAGATAATGGTCCTTTTTTGCAGATCACTAAGCCACAGTTTATTAAATAAACCATCACTGCTTGGATTCATACATCGTTTTTTTCCATAAATTATGATTTTTAAATGACAGTGACTAATTTTGCCAAATGTAAACCTAAATAAACCACTGTATGGCTTAATGCAATGTGTGAATCAGTCACTGTAGATAAAATGCACAAGGAAGAACAGTGCGTACAAGTTTTGGAATGTCTTTTTTTAAAAAAGCAAGTGAAAAAAGGAAATAAATAAATTTCTTAATAAATACTACCATCTATGTCCCCCCCACCCCTTCAAACAGAAAGAATGACAAGATACTAGATTAAAAATAATGCTTCTCATTCTCTGGATAAATCCTTATTTTTCAAAAGGTCTCATATAGGAACAATACAGCAATGACATTTTAAGCCACCTTGAAAAAACTTCACTTTGAAGGGTAGTATATTTAATTCTGGTTTTAATCTTTTGAGAAATTACAACAATGCTTTCATAGATTACGTGGTTTATGCTTTTCCATTAAGAGTATATCCTTTATTATTCATTTAAAAATAATAAGTTCCTTTTCAGGCCAAATGGCTACCAACAGAAGCCAGGTTTTGTTTATGCATTTTTCAGCAAAAAGCGTATCGGGGTGGGGAGGTTGAGCACCGTTGAATCCTTACAGTTCTTTTGTGCATTCCCTTTATCAGAAAAAAAAAAAAAATGAACACAAGCAGCCTGGAGAGAAAGCGGCAAAAATCAGACTACGTTGCATTTCTTCAGAAGAAGAACCCACCGAATGTAATGCTTTATTATTTGCTTTCCCCTTTCCTTTCTCTTCACTCCTTTGGCTTCAGCTAGCTTGAGATAAATATAAAACAGAAACTGAAATGTGGGTGCAAACAATATTGGGAATACACTACCCAATATTGAAGGCTATTATTAAAAAAATAGCCAAAGTATAAATAGGTTTTATATTTTAGAAAATATTTGGGCAAGTTGTAATAATGTTCTTTGTGTGGTTTTCTCTCCTCCTCATCCTCCTTCATTGGATTTCGGCCTGAGGAGGGATCTACATCAGCCTGCATATTTCATCACCTTATTTTATAGAATCATAAGGCTGGAAAGGACTTCAGAGGTTTTCCAGTCCAACCCCTTGATTAAGGCAGAAGATCTTACATCATCCTGGTCAAATAGCTGTCCAGTCTGTTTTCATGAACTTATCATCTAAATATCTAATCTGGACCCTTCCTTGTTTTTATTCCTGCTCTTATACTATTTGTTAACTCAGTCTTCTGGGGTAAAACTCTCAAAGGATAAAATTTTAACACAGATGTGATTAGTCAGCACTAAAACAGAGAAAAAAGAACAACAGGAGCTTATGCCTTTCTAATTCAACTCCCCCTCTTTTTTTTTTCCTGTGCAATCTGACATCCTTTCTGAGATATTTGCCTCTTAAAATCATTTTAAAATGATTTTAACTTGGTTGCATTTTTAAGTGAAAAATGAGGTAAAAAAAGATATTTTCTGTCATTCTACCTTGGTTCTGCAAAACTTTCCCAAATAGATCCACCTGGCACTTATTTGAATTGCATATTCATTTTCTTGTTTAATTGTTCAATGATATTGAAATGAACAGAGCTATACACACATGAATGTATGCAATAAAAACAGAGGCTGGAAATAAAGCAGTCTATCCATCCCTCACTGTGAATTTTGACAAACCTGTATATGATTAATGGAGAAAATACGTAGCATATATATTTATGAGAAATGAGGCGGCTTGGTATAGTGGTTAAAGGAACTGGTCTAGAAACTCATCTAGTTCTAGTTCTGCCTTAGGCACAAAGGCAGCTGAATCCTTTTAGGCCAATCACTCTTTCTCATTCCTAGGAAGAAGAGCAGGACAAACCACCACCACCATCACCCCAAATCATTCCAGAAAACTCCAAGAACATCTGGTTGCCAGGAGTTAAGACTATTTGAAGATGCATACATATGCAATCATTTTCCCAGGAGAAAAAAAAGACAATTATTCTGTAAACTGGCAAAACTGCAAACAAAAATGTACAAGTTTGGAGACATGCAAAATAATGAACAAATTATTATGTGATCTATTTAAAAAAATTCAGAACTGACCCACAAATCTTGGCAAATTTGCAGAACCAGAGAAACCCCAAATATCAATGGATTCACTCGTCCTTAAATTAGAGAAAGCATCAATGCAGCCTTCCTTATCTGGTGCTCTCCAGATGATACTTGCCTGGGGGGGGTGATGAAGTACTATAGTCCAAAACATGTGTAAAGGGGATGTAGATTTCTTTCAAAAAGGAAAATCTGAATAGCCTTCTTCTCATATTCTAACGCTAACTTAAATAACACGGGAAGAGGGAGAACAAAAACAAGCATGCAATCTTCTTCTCCAGCCCTCTTGTAGAAAGGAGCCTTCCCGATTTAGAGGTTTGCCTGGAACACAAGGTGGGTTGTGATAGGAAGGATGGAGAGAGTGTAGTTAGAGTTCCTGTTTTTTATTCTCTCTCTTTGGAAGTGTAAGAAGTTAGCACCCACCCCTCTACTAGAAAAATGAAATAGCCTAGACAATATTAAAAAGGCAGAATATTTCCCCTAAAAGAGAAGTAGAAACTCAGAAGCAGAAACTCATCTTAGAAGCAGAAGCTCATCCCCCACCTTTGCTAATGGGTGGGCCATTAAGGCCTGGACCAGAATATTCTATATAACGAAGGCCTCTACCCATCTCACCACCTAGCTTGGGTAGATTGCATCAGCCAGCACTCAGGTGATGCCATGTGGTCCAGACAAAGTCTACAAAGTTAGCTAACACCCTCTGCCCCTAGGAGCCTGATAGTCAATGAGATACATTTCTTAACACAGGAACAGGAAACACTAAGGTGGGACCCAACAGAGGGTATATAACTAAGGATCTCTCAGCATCTTGCTCCCTTTTTTTCCTTCACCCAACCTCATGAAGCATGTGATCGTCCTTTTCACTTTGGGGCTCCAAGTCATGTGGTCCTGTCCACCATTAAACCATTTTTCCAAGCAGCCTCCATGTTTCCAGTGTCTTTTTCCCCACTTGGAACTGAACCCAGAAGGTTATTTCTTCCAATAGAAGTAATTTCAGAATGCCTGAGTTTTGCTTGTATGCACTTTGCATGTATAGGACTCAGTGTCTCTCTTTACACATATGTGTTTATGATCTTGATATACCTGGGAAACAACTCTCTTATTTTAGAAAGCTGAAGATCTGCCAAGAGCTTTCTATTTTATCTTTACTTCTTCTGACCAACAAAGAGGAACAGACACAGAATCTGAAAGCACCAGGTGCCTTGGGAGATAGGGAAGATTAAATGATAGGATTTGAGACCTTATAAAAAGAGCAGGCTGAGTGCAGCCAAGTAGAGACATTTGATTTGGGGGAGAGGGAGAAGCAAGCAGAAACAGGGTAAATCCTGTAGTTAAAATAAAAAAAGACAACTAGATGAACAAGGCATTCCAGAGGTTTATGATAGTTTATGAAAGATGGCCTAGAAGTAGAAATTATATGTTTCTGCAGTGTGTGGATGGGAAGAATAGCCCCAAAGTAACTTGCTGAAGCTGCATCAGGAAAAGTAAATTAATTCTATTGAATTTTATTGCTGCTTCCTCCTCCTCCCTGTTTATTTTTTTTCCTTTCTCCACTTTTAATTTTCCTTTATTTCTTCTTTGCACTTATTTTAGAATTTCAGAATTGAACTCCTGGCTGTAGGCAGAGTGAGCCTGCAATACTGCATTTTAACCACTGCAACACCACGGCTCTATAATGTGACACTGTTGTAAGGCTTTGCGGAGGTTCTGATGTGCAAGACCTCCAGCATTTCCCTGATCTACTAAAGCAGTAATTCTATTAAAGAAGGAAATACATTTTGTCTGGAATGATTTGTTTGTGACAGCTGCATGCTGGTTCTTATTAATTATATCATATCTATATAACTGCAATTTTGTCTCTTCTTCGTTGCTCCTTCTCTAGATTTCACAAATTAAAAGATGACATGATCACTTTTCCCCAAACACCTTCGTGTCTTCAAACAAATCCCCTCTGTTACTAAAGCTTAGTTTCAGGAGACAAAAACTTGTGTATTTTTTTCTCTTCCACTTTCTGGCAAATGAAGTTATCATCAGGCGGGACAGGAACTTAGTTGATAGTTGGTATGCTTTAGTGTTTTTATATATCACCTTCTTGAATGGTTTAAACTGAGTTTACAAGTTTTGTATTTATTTATTTTAAAGCCAGTTACAATTAGCAATTAAAAGAAATTTTTGCCCATTTTGCCCATGGAAAGATTATGGAACATGCTGATTATTAATATTTTTATTGAGTTATAAAGTATTGTAAAATACAAAGTAAATAGAAAATCAGTGGGTGGAGCAGAAAGAGGAAAGATAAGAAAGAAAAAGAAAAAGAAGTCTTGACTTCCAACTCTCTCTGTTGCAGTAGAATAAGGCATTAACATCAAATCACAACTTTTTGCTTTTTCTTAATGATATGAACAATCTATTTCTATAAAGTTCTATCAGTCTACTAAAACCAGAGTTTCATTCTTCTCCACATCAAGCACAAAGTTCAAAAGCAGTCTTCATGTGGAAACAAAAGTACTTATATTCTTTTCTTTAATCAAAGTGGTCAATTTTGCCATTTCAGCCAACTCCATCAACTTCTACAACCATTCGTCCATGGTAGGAATCAAAGTGTCCTTCCATTTTGGGGGATACTGTCAACATATATAATTACAAAGTTCCTTTTTTTTCTCAAATTCTTTTTCCATTAAGCCCAAAAGGAAAAAGTTCTGATTTCATTTTTATCTCCATCTGAACATCGTGAAGACTCACTTATAAAATTATTTGGACAGGTCCATGATGCAGTTAGGAGCAATAAAGAACACAAACTCAAAGCAGGTATATTTCATATAATGCAACAATTGCACACACAAAAATATCTTCCCTTGTAGTCTAATCCATTTATATGCAGCATTTTATGACTTGTTCAGGAACAGGAAATATTATAATTCTGCCTCAAAAAGGATCCTCTAGAATTTGGTATCTCTTCTATCTGTCATATAAAGTTAAATTCTGTCGATTTCTGATTGAACAATACTTCAGGAGAATTTGCATAGAGGAGCATCACCTCTCAAAGAAGCTTAAGGCAAACAATGACTTTGATCTATGAAAATTAATTCCAGCTAAAAGACACAAAGGAAAAAAAACATGCAAGTGTGTACCTTTCTTATAGAAAGTAAAGTCTTTTCCAAGACATTCTACACTTGGCAACTAAATGGAATATTCATGTTGTTGACTTGGCCAAATAAAGATGTGGTTTTCCTTTGTTTTCTTTCAGGAATGATACTAGGGAAAAAGGATTGTCCAAAGTGTGAAGATCATCTTAGATACCCAGCTGAAGAAAGCAGACACCTACAATAAATCAGCCAGCAATGACATAGGAAGATGCTGAAGTCAGATGATCATATTAGTAATAATATCAAATGCAGCATTTCATACTCTACAAGAAAAAACATTGGTAAACCACTTGTGTATTTTACTAGTAAAGTATCAATATCAATAAGAATTAATCAGAATAGACCTGGAAGGCACCTTGGAAGTTTTCTAGTCCAACCCACTGCTCAATCAGGAGACCCTAACTAAACCATTTCAGACAGGTGACTGTCCAGTCTCTTCTTAAAACCTCCAGTGATGAAGCACCCACAACTTCTGGAGGCAAGCTGTTCCATTGGTTAATTGTCCTCACTGTTAGGAAGTTTCTGCTTAATTCCAGGTTTGATTTGTTTCCATCCATTGTTTGTTGTCTTCTGGTGCTTTGGAAAATAAGTTGGTCTCCTTTTCTTTGTGGCAGCTCCTCAAATGCTGGAATACTGCTATCATGTCACCCCTAATCCTTCTTTTCACTAGACTGGTCATACCCATTTCCTGCATATCCCTTTATATAGTTTTTTCTCCAGGCCCTTAATCATTTTAGTTGTTCTTCTTTGCACTTTTTCCAAAGTCTCAACATCTTTTTTGTTATGCGGTGACCAAAACGGGATGCAGTATTCCAGGTGTGGCCTTACTAAGTCTTTAGAAAGCATTAGTAATACTTCACATGATTTTGATTCTCTGCCTCTGTTTATACAACCAAGGATTGTATTAGCTTTCGCAGCGGCTGCTTCACCCATCTAGCTCATGTTTAAGTGATCATCCACTAGGTGTCCAAGCAAGGGTGGGATTCTACTGGTTCAGACTGGCTCTATTGAACCGATTGTTATGATTCTGTGCAGTTCGGAGAATTGGCAAATCATGCCCCTGGCTGGTCCCATCCCACTCCACCCACCCAGTCAGTCCTTATTGCACACGTGCGACATCATGCAGATGCCCAACATCACTGACTGCATTCTCCCCTGCCCAGTCACTCCTTAAGGTATTTCTTTTCCCCCTCCCAATGATCAGTTGTTTATGCCAGGATCCCCCTCCCTGTCTTACTGCTTCACCCAGGAGGCTTCCCTGAGGCTCAGGAACCCCAAAAATGGAGCATAGGGGGTGCTGCGTGCCCTCCCCAGATTCCATTTTTTGCCTTCCTGGGCCCCAGGGAAGCCTTCTGGGAACAAAAACCCTCCAAGAGGCCTCCCTGAGGCCCAGAAGACAAAAAAAAATAGGGGGGGGGATGTTGCTGCAAAGAAGAAGAAGAAGCCACATCCACCCAGTCACAAGGACATGCCCACCTAGCCATGCCCAAAGAACCAGTTGTTAAGAAATTTGAATCCCACCCCTGAGTCCAAGGTCCCCCTCATAGTTACTGTTTTGGAGGTGGTTTTATCTAATATGTACCTGTAACTTTGGTTTTTCCTGCTTAAGTGTAAAACCTTTCTTTTCTCCACATTGAATGTCATGTTGTTGGATAGGGCCCATTGTTCAAATTTGTCAAGATTTGTTTTTTGATCTTAGTCACATAGATTCATAAAGTAACACGAACATGAATACATGAAGTGATTGATGATTTAGTGCAGGAAAAGGGATTCTAGAAGGGGATAACCAGCAGCAGGGTGGATGTACTTGATTATAGTGGCAACAGGTTCACTGTTGGAAGAGCTGAAGGACCAGATTCAGGACAGATTGTTTAGTTGTGTGGTTTCTAAAAGTCAACATTGGCTTGATGGCACCTAATCAATCAATATAAAAAAGAAGGAGACAGACCAAAATAGTCCTCGGTGTCTTTCTGAATAGATAATCTCAAGAGGGGGAAAAGATCTATGCTGTTCAACCCCATATTCACCCAGCTATCCCTGGAGGCGCAACAGCAGCAGCCAAAGCATGGAGCGAAAGTTTGAGCTATATTAATATGTTCAAAGTAACTTATTTTTTTATTTCCCCAGTCTTCTAACTTTTTCTGCAGAATAAATCTTTACTTTCTGAAGTATTTATATTCAAGTGATAGAAAATGCATTTGATTTCTCTTCTCGAGATATTCAATCTGTATGAAAGTCTGATATCTAATATTTAGTCTTTTCCCTGGTGGAAAAGTCTGCGGAAATGTTGGCATCCATTTTATTGCTCGTATACATTTTGGATGTTTGAGAAGGAAAGGATGTTAAGTGTCACTTGGTTTAAAAGTGTGTCCTAGAAGGCAAACACAATTCAGGAAAAGTTGTGAAGATTGAAACTCCAATATCCCGAAGCTGGTTCTTCTACTTGAATAAATAAGAATCAATTCTAGAAGAGAAATTGATTTTAAGTGTTGTTGTTTTTTTCAAGAGGAAATTCATTTCCGTGCCAAATATGCCCAGGCTCATGGAGAAACCAATACCTAGAGAAACAATTTGGAAGCAACATGGAACTGAAAAATATCAGGAGACCAAGAGACTCATTATTCTCCTGCCAATTCTTTTTATTTTTATTTTATTTATTTATTTGTCAAGTGATTATAAGATAACAGGTATAAATATAAACATAGTTATAAATACATGAAATGGATACATATAAGAGAAATAAAAAGAAACAATAGGACAGGGACGGTAGGCATGTTTGTGAGCTTATACACGCCCACTACAGACCTCTTAGGAAAGGGGTAAGATTTGCCTCAATTTTTTTAAATTAAAAACAATAAAATCAGCACTTAATAGGTTTTTTTACACATGTAAAAAATCACTTGCCCTCAAATACAGCACTCATTCATTCCATTTTTTAGGATTAATTCAGGATCATGTGAAAAAAGTACAAGTGGTTTGTAAGGAAGAGAAAACAGCCTGAGTAATACTTTTCAAAAGCCATTCTGATACATTAGATTCTCCTTTTAAGCCATTTAAGATATTCCTTGCAAAATTCCTCCAGGAGTACAACATTGGGTGTTCCTAAAACACCACACACCCCAAACATATAGTTACATACAGGTTCTGCAATATATTTGGGAACATCTTATCACAGCCTTTCCTGACCTACTGCCTTCTAGATGTTTTGGATTACAACTCCCACATGGCTTTCTAGTCTTACCTCTATCTCTGTATTGCTCTGCTGCCTATTAACTATAATCCTTTGCCACTGCAAATAAAAAGAAAATCAATGGCAGAGCATCTAGCTCTGTATGAAAAATCCTAGCCTCAATCCTCTTTCACTGCCTCTAGAGTCCCCTTCAATTGTGATACTGAATGTTGTCAGCTCAAAATTGATGCTGTGGTTTTCCATCATTGTGAAGTAAGGAAAAATGCAAATGAGAACTCTGATTGATTTTGTTCCATTATCCATTTGTTCACTTTTTTGACTATTCATGGCATTCTCCAGAGTCTTCCCCAACATCAATATTTTTTATACAGATAGTCCTCGAGTTATGACCACAACTGAGCTCAAAATTTATATTGCTAAGTGAAACATTGTTAAGTGAGTTTGCCCCATTTTATGACTTTTCTTGCCACATTTATGAAATGAATCACTGCAGTTGTTAAATTAGTATCACTGAGAAAGTTTGGTGGCTCGGGTGGCTAAGACGCTGAGCTTATCGATCAGAAAGGTTGGCAGTTCAGTGGTTTGAATCTCTAGCACCACATAATGGACTGAGCTCCCGTTACTTGTCCCAGCTTCTGCCAACCTACAGTTCGAAAGCATGTAAAAATGCAAGTAGAAAAATAGGGACCACTTTGGTGGGAAGGTAACAGCATTCTGTGCACCTTCAATATTTAGACATGCCAGCCACATGACCACAATGATGTTTTTGGACAGCGCTGGCTTTTCAGCTTTGTAACGGAGTTGAGCAGGGGGTGGGTTTCTACCGGTTCGCACTGGTTCTATAGAACTGGTTGTTAACATCACCGGTAGTTCTAAGAACCAGTAAAACCGACCCCTGCTAGGCTCCACCCCTCTCCACCACTCCTATGGGCCAAAAACCATTTTTTATTACTGCGCATGTGCGAAAATCCTCATTCTCCCCTGCCTGCCCCTCCCTTTGCTGCCCTGCCCCCTGCCCCTATCCACCGCTCCAAAGTAAAAAAAACCTTTTTTAAAAAAAACAGGGTTTTTTTACTGTACATGCACGAAAATCCCTTCCGCATTCTCCCCTCCCTGCCCCTCCCTTTGCTGCCCCAGCCCCCAGCCCTATTCACCGCTCCAAAGTAAAAAAAAAAACGTTGTTTCGTGTTGCTACATACAATGTATAACATCAGTGTAACAAGAAGTTGCCTGTCTCCCTTTTGGTAAGTTGCTTTTCTTTATTTATGTATTTATATATATATTTACTATCTGTTTTTATTTTTATTAATCATAAAAACAAAACAGATACTAAATAAATAAATAAACACATAAATAAAAATTATTTTACTATTCATCTTGACGTTTCTTCTGTGTCAGACAAATTCTGTGTCAGACAGACCTGGGACATTGCACTTAGCTCCATTATCATCATCATCATCATCATCTTTTATTCATTAAACATGAAACTCAGTCAATTGAACATTTTAAAATGTATCACAAATATTGAATGGTTCTGATGGTTGATACAGGTTGCTGCCAGCATCCTAGTTATCAACCAAGTTTCTTCTTAAAAATGTATGTTGTTCTGATTAGTGTACTTGTTTGCAGGTCCACTGCCACTATAGCAGGAAGCTGCAACTTCTTGATGTATTTTGCAAATTCTTGGCCATGGCACCAAGTGTCCTGATGACAATGGGTATCACTATTACATGTTTCATCCATAATTACACAGTTTTTATGGCCAGGTTGCGATATTTTGTGATTTTTTTCCCCTTTCTTTTTCTTCGACTCTGGCATCTTCTGGTACTGCAATATCGATAAATTGTATGTTTTGGTTTTTGACAACTGTGATATCTGGCATGTTGTGTTGCAAATGATGATCCATCTGTATTTGAAAGTCCCACAAGATCTTCACCTTCTCATTTTTGATAACTTTTTCCAATTTAGGTTCCCATGACTTTCTGGATACAGGTAAGTCATATTTTTTACATAATAACCAGTGGATTAATTTAGCAACTTGGTTGTGTCTAGCTTTGTAATCAGTTTATGCAATTTTGCTGCAGTCACATGTTAAATGTGAAACAATTTAGACTTTGTCATTGAAAAGTCGGCAGTTTGGATTGTCAGTGGATTTTTGTGTTTTGCTTTCATGGCATTAATTTGTGGTGTTTGTTCTTGAGCAGTAAGTATTAAACCTTCCGTTTCTTTCTTGACTATTCCCATCTTAAGCCACTCCCATGTCAATTTGTTATCATATTTTCCTTCAATGTTTTTCAAGTGCTGTCCATGCAAAGTTTTGGTTTTCCATCCATTAAATCTGTCATCCAGCTGTTTTTCCTTATATTCCGCCTTTGTTTCTGTTGTTTTTATAATGTTTTCCATTTTCACAGCCTGCAGCAGTTCTGTACTTTGGTTCACATAGTCATTCAAACTTCATTTTTCTTTTTCTACAATTTGATGGATTTCCAATAGCCCTCTGCCCCCTATTTTTCTTGACAGGTACAACCTGTTGATGTCATTTTGTAGGTGTAAAGTGTGATACATATTCAATAGTTTGCACATTTTTCAGTCAAAGTTTTCTAGTTCAGCCACAGTACAGTTGATGATTCCAGTTGGGTAGCGTATCACTGGAACTGCCCATGTATTAATAACGTTAATTATATTTCCAGCATTCAGTTTTGATTTTAATATTTTGCAGACCCTCCTGATATATTCCTTTTGTGTTGACTTTTTGACTTTTCCATTCAAGATGTTATCTACTTCAAATATGCCTAGGTATTTATAAACATCATCTTTTGCTAATGCTTTCATGATTACTTCCATTTCCCAGTTCTATTCCTTCTATTTTTTCCATTTTTCCTGCCTGCATGGATAATATAGCACACTTTTCAAGACCAAAGTTCATTCTGATGTTGCTGCTAAACAATTGAACTGAGCTGAGTATGGATTCAAGTTCAGTTGGCTTTTACATACATTTTTAAATTGTCCATGGTTTATCTTGCCATGCTGGCTTGAGATTTGGTATCCCAGTTTTGTGGTTCATAGGATTATTGTCAGTGGAATTAATGTGATGTTGAACAGTACCGGTGAAAGTGAATCCCCTTGGAAGATTCCTTTTCTGATGTTGATTTCACCAATATTCTCTCCATTTGTTGTTAAAACTGTTTTCCATTTTTGCATGTTTGTTTTCAAAAAAGTACAAATATTTTTGCTGAATCCAAAGTTTTCCAGACAGGTGTTAATCCAGCTGCTGCTGCTGCTACTGCTGCTGCTGCTGCTGTTATACATTGGACTTTCAATCCCATTTTTTTCTGTGATTTGGCTGAAACAGGGATGGGGATGGGAGAACATTATATTTACACAGGGCAAAGGGGATTGATGACTGCTGCTGATTTGGGAATATTATATATTGATTTTTTTCCCTTACCACATTCCAGGAGGTTTCTAATATTGTGTAAGCAAAGGCTTAATTGTGCATGTATATCCATGTGTTCATTTATTTTGCTTTCCTGTAGAACTGTTGGTGAAAAATGTGTTTGGAGAGACAGATTGTTTTATGCGTACGGGGCCTCTTGCAATAAAACAAAATAAAATAAGAGGGCATGCTGTATAATTGCACATTATGCAAACATAGCCTGCTTTCTCCAGCTATTTAAGCCCAAAATGCATGCACAAAAATGCCCTTTTAGGATGAAATGTATCAATTGTATGACTTGCACTGGCTACTTTGATGCAACTAGGGAATTGTACTACATGCTACTCAAGAAAATTGGTATTTTGTTATCCATGCACCATTGTTAGAAATGCAATACTGTAGTGACTGCAGTAAATTATAATACAACTGAATAGGTGTGTTAGAACAGAACAGAAAACAGAAAAGAACAGAATAGAATAACAGAGTTGGAAAGGACCTTGAGGTCTTCTAGTCCAACCCCCTGCTTAGGCAGGAAACCCTATACCAGGGTTGTCAAACTTGCAGCCTGCAGGCCGGATGTGTCATGTGCTGGCCGTGCCCACACCTGGTTTAGTGAAGGGGAAAAAAAGTTGCAATACGCCATGATGACGTGAGTTTGACATCCCTGCCCTATACCATTTCAGAGAACCTCCAATATCTTCTTAAAAACTTCCAATATTGGAGCATTCACAACTTCTGAAGGCAAGTCATTCCACTGATTAATTGTTCTAACTGTCAGGAAATTTCTCCTTAGTTCTAGGTTGGCTCTCTCCTTGAGTAGTTTCCATCCATTGCTTCTTGTCCTGCCCTCAGGTGCTTTGGAGAATAGCTTGACTCCCTCTTCTTTGTGGCAGTCCCTGAGATATTGGAACACTGCTATCCTGTCACCCGTAGTCTTTCTTTTCATTAAACTAGACATACCCAGTTCCTGTTCTTCATATGTTTTAGCCTCCAGTCCACTAATCATCTTTGTTGCTCTTCTCTGCACTCTTTCTAGAGTCTCAGCATCTTTTTTACATTGCGGTGACCAAAACTGGATGTAGTATTCTAAATGTGGTAAACATTATTTAAATATACCTACTAAAACATATGTATAGTTTAGATTTTTTTTAATTGTTCCCTGTTCTTTTAAGTCACCTCCTCTTTGTATGTATTGAATTCATATGGGTCATGGGAAGATACAGCAGGTTCAGAGTGATAAAAGCAGCTTCACTGCATTGCAATGAAAGTCCCACTGCTTATCTACATGTGTTGTTATGTTGCAGCAAGAGATGTTGCTTTTGTTGCTCTGATGAAACAGGTGAGAGAATAACAATACCACTGCAATAGGACTCAGAAATTTAAAAAATATTCAGTCCTATTTAAGAGCATATCTCATAAGATTCTATCTGCTTAGGGATCAGGCAAAGAATACAGTCAGTTCAGAATCTGTTTAAAATAAAATGTAAATTGTCCCAAACTGGTATCAAAGGGTTCTTTTCTGCAGTCAATGTTCCACTGCATTTCAGGTCATGTTTGTTTCATGTGACTTTGGTATACACCATGTATTACCTTTTTAATGAATATGTGGAAACTGGTTGTTATCATGATATATAGCAATACTGAAATTTCTGATAAAGAGAAAGAAAAACCCATAGTATTAATCAAGGAATTGGAACTGACTTCAGATGTCTACAGGTAGTCCTCGACTTATCATTCATTTAACAACCATTTCAAATCAAATCAAATGTTTATTTCAATGCACAACACGTGTACAATGAAATTGAATGTTTTTTGTCTGGAGAACTTTGGACATGTCCCATGTAGGGCACCTGTGTACCATAGGTAGCTGCAAGTTCATAGACCCCTTGAGGAACCTACACACCAAGGGATGATGGGAAAGAGAATCCAAAGTCCCCGAAGAGAAAACTGAAGATAAGGCCATCACCTGCTGTGAAGCGTGTTGGGCGAGAGCCCTCTGTCCATTCCATCCTGGAGGGACTCCAGAACCTCACCTATCAATGCAGATGTGACCGTCCAGTTGGTCTTGGCAGACCATAGGTAAAAAGCCTGGATCATGGCAATCACCCTGGAGAAGTAGTTGTCCTTCCTCAAGGATCCCCACTCAACCACCAGGCAGCCAGCTGCAGCCATTGCGGCTCCAGATGGACCAGTGCCCTCTGGCTGAGGGAGATCTTGCTGGGAGGAATCCTTCAAGGTCAAGCCACCAAAATTCAGGTTGACACATATATAATTTCTGGAACATCTCCAAGTCTCCAGGAGTTCTCCAGGATCTTCTGTGACTGCTTCCAGTACCTTAGGATATAATTCATCTTGTTCTGAAGATTTGATTTCATTTAAATTACCCAAATGTTCTTTTAACTTCTCCTTGTCTATTTTCAACTTCAATTTCCTCTTTTATCTAATGGGGAAAAACTGCAATTTAGACTTTATTTCCTTTCTGAAACAGATATAAAACACAAGTTAAAACACCTTCTCATGACATTTTACTAATTCATTCCTTTCTCCTCACAACAAATTCATTGCCTTCTTCTTTCTTTCTGCATTATATGCCCCTCCTTCCATTTCCTATTTCCAGTTTCTTCCATGTACATTTTTTCCCTCAGCATTTCTGAAAGGTTTGTGTATCTATGTTCACCTCGTCACATTATTTTCTTTCTGAATCCTGCATGTCTTATGTCTGATTAAACAAAATAACCATTCTCCCTCCTTCTCTCTCTCTCTCTCCCTCTCTCCCTCCCTTCCTCCCTTCTTGAGAGAACTTTTTTATTTTTCCACAAGAAGTTGCCAGCCTGCCTACAATATAATTAGAAATTTGGCAGGCATTTCTTCTGGATATCCCTTGTGACGACTGAGTGGAAAAAGGAGCTGAACTCAGGGCTTATTCCTTTATTTTACTGCCCGTTTTAGAATTGTTTTAAAGTAATTCCTAATGCTGGTTTACCATGCTATGTAGAATGTAAATCACTGGCCAGGACGCTTGATAGATAGCTTCATTCAACAGGCATGCAATGGCCAATCCAGTACCTTAGCCAATAGTTACTGAATAGCTTACTGGAGAGAAATGAATAGATTCCATTTCAATCCTTATAAAAGATGTTGGCTAAAGCATTTCATTAAGCCAGCGTCATGGATGTGAGTTGTCAAAATATTTTAACATCCTCTTCTGACCTCCAAGCACTTTCCTTTTCCCTTTGCTGATTGCACTAGCCATGAACCACCCTTGTACTCACAAATGACAACTTTAGCTACTAGAATTATTGCTCAAATTAATTGCCCAGAAACATGCTTTTAAACCTTCCACTCCATGTCACAGCACATTTAAAGGGTAACCTGTGTAGTTGTTTTTTTTTATTTTTGGTGGGTTTTTTTTTTTTACATGTGCAGTTTTGAATGGCCTTTTCCAGTTTATGTGGCCATTAACACTCTATTGGCACTGTCAGGGGTAAGACACTCCTTTCTTTTAGGCATCCAGAAAGAAATTCAAGGAAATAATCTTTCAGGCTTCATGGTAAGATGGTTCCACTCCTCCTTTTTACATAAACAGTACTGCACTAAAAATAAAAAAGATAGAAAGGCAGCAGTTTGGTCAATGAAAGATGGAAACATCCAAATATTGAACACAAAATAAATTCTCCTGCATCATATATACATAAAAAGAAGGGAGAAAGAGAAGCTGGGATGGGGAAAATTTCTATAGTCAATGTGATTATATCAGTAACTTCTATGTTTCCTGAAGAAGCATGTTTTCATTTTGGGGGGGAACCCAAAGGTGCTTTTTCAGGAGGCAACTGAACTTTCTTGTTTGTTTTTTCTTTGAAGACAGCCATGACCTAAGAATCTCTACAGAATTTTAGATATAAAATTTGGATGAACACCCTTTCAATGGAGTGAGAGTAGGTGGATTTCCATAGAAAAAAAATGCAGTCCACAGGAACCAGGAACACTACTCAAGTGACCCTGAGGATACAAATTAACCTCCAAGTGCTTCAAAGACCCTCTAAAAGGATGCAAATGAACAGCTGTCTTCAGGGAATACAAATCCTTCCATCCCCTCCTATCCTGTGAGAGCTGAAGAAGCTTCTTGGATGACAAGGGAAATGTCTTCAAAGAAAAAACAAGAAAGGCCAGTTGCTTCCTGAAAAAGCACCTTTGGGACCTGGATGACTAAGAATCTCTATAGATTTTGAGGGGAAGTTGCTGGCTTGGATTCAGGGATATCTTTCTATGAATGAGAGGGCTCCTTCCATTTTTGGAAGCTTCTAATTCAATATTTAAATGTTGTAATGTGTCTATATGTCCACAAAGATCAAAACTATGCAAACCGTGTACTCTCTATGACACTTTATGAAAGGGAAAGATGGAGTTTAAAGAAGCAGTATGGGAAGCAAATTGATTCTGTCAAACTTTGAGTTGGAGAAGACTTCTGAGAATATTGTGGACAGAGAAAGAACAAAGCAATGGATCATCAAACAAATGAACAGAAAGTCCTCATATTTGAGACACAAAAGACTAATCAAATTATCCCACTTTGGACACATTAAGCAAAGACCCAGCTCTCTAGAAAAGGCTCTAATTCTCAGAAAGGAAGACTAGAAGAGGATGACCAGCAGCAATGTGGAACAGTTACAATGCTAATGAATGCACCATGATGATCGGTGGCATTGGTTGAAGTGGGAGGGAGCAAGAAAAGGAAATACAGAAAGATTGCCCCTGCTTGCTTTTTCTGCTGGCTGGGTCATTCTGAGTTGATTAGTACTTGTAGATCAGGGTTGTCAAACTCGAATCATCACATTGTTGTCACATGACGTATCGTGACTTTTTTCTCTTTGCTAAAATGAGGGTTGGCATGGCCAAGTGCATGACGCATCCAGCCCATGGGCCATGAGTTTGACACCCCTGTTGGAGATACTTTCACTGACCTTTGTTTACCATTATAGAAGATGCTAGTCAGATTAGCACTTTGCTTTCCCCAAATTGCACCATATTCTTAATCATATTGTAGTAATACAGGGTGAGAAGATGATGGTGCCAGTTTGAAAGTCTGCCATTGTAAAATTAGGTATTGTCCCCCCCCCCTGTTATTTTCTCTTTTTGAAGTCTTTCTATCAAAGAATTCCAGTGGCTATTTAAAAGTTGATGTCTTCTTCTAAAGTCAGGTGTTCACCTGCAAATCCTAAGCATTTCCCTCTTCCCTCTTAATGCTTCTTCAGCTGCTCTCTCCAAGAGAGTGGAGAGCAGTGACAAGAATAAGAGAAAAAAACCTGTGGTTTCCCCTAGCTTCTTCTCAAGACAGGAGTGCAGAGAGCAAGTGAATGATCAATGAAGACAGATTCATGGAGTCAGGCCAATTCCAGGATCAAACTTTTTGTCCAATGCCTAATTTCAGATCTAGGTCTCATCTGGTGATAGAGCTGTTCTTGCCAAAATTTGGAATCCATACAGTGCTATTTGACATCAGAATCTCCCCAGCCACAACAATAATGCAAAGGGAGAAAGATTTTATGAGGTTGCTATAGTTATAGCTCATCAATTAAATTTTTCAGCTTTCCAATTTCTGTCTAAACATAGATAAAAGAAGTGATAAATAATTCTCTGGAATATAATGTGATTAATGACGAATCTGAAAGAAGGAGAAACCTGGTTGTGTCTAGTCTGATGAAAAGAAGGACCACGGGGTGACCATGATAGCAGTGTTCCAATATCTCAGGGGCTGCCACAAAGAACAGGGAGCCAAGCTATTCTCCAAAACATCTGAGGGTAGGACACAAAGCAGTGGATGGAAACTAATCAAGGGAGAAGCAACCCAGAACTAAGGAGACATTTCCTGACAGAACAATTAATCAGTGAAACAACTTGCCTCCAAAAGTTGTAAATGTCCAACATTGGAAGTTTTTAAGAAGAGATTGGATAACCATTTCTCTGAAGTGGTGTAGGGTTTCTTGCATAAGTAGGGGGTTGAACTAGAAGACTTCTAAGGTCCCTTCCATCTTTGTTTTTCTAATTAATTCTGAGCTTTCAGAGAGTTATCCTGGAGACAAAGAAATTGACAAAGTCCTGAGCCTCATTTCATAATTTCTTGCCTGCATTTTGTTGGATTGGAAAGAAACTTATTTAATGTTAACTAACTTTTAATATATTCTCAATAGACAAATGAAATGTTAAAGTGGATGAGTTTAGCTCATCTTCAGCGCTGTATTTAGGGTCAAGAAAAAGTTGGTTGTGCTGCGAGATTGACAATTGCCTTAATGATATTTTTCCCTTGGCAAAGATCTTGAAGAATTTTACAATAATGATAATGATTAAAATCAACAGTTGATAAAAGGCTTTATCTCTGCCTCATTTCACTTTGACATTTTGGATTACAAATGTCTAGATCATCCTAAACAGTTAATATAGGACAATATGTAAGAATGTTAAGATATTTATTTATGAATTCAAAACATTGTGAGAATCAGGGATGAAGCTATCAACAACAAAAAACCCTCCAAATAAAAAATATTAAAGATTACTCAGAATTTGCTTGTTTTTATTATAGTTTCCTTTTGAAGAAGGAAGGACTTAAATTAAAATGTGCTTAGCACAATAAACCATTTCCCTAGCACTTGTTGAATATTTTTTCCATGATTAATTCCAGAATACAGTCTTCAGAATATAGACATCCTTGGGGGATTAGTCAAAATCTACAAGATGGTGGGCTTGGCACCATGATGGACACCTTGTTCCTTTTGTACATTGCAATGTCATTCCTGCCATCTTTTAAATGTACACAGAGAGAGAGAGAGACATACACACACGCTCACACAGATATCCTCTGCAGACGTTGCTGCCCCTGCCACATTTTTGCAGCTTCAGAGTAGTCTACAATTAAACTGTTGAATTTGGGTCACTGAACTTCAGTGGCATCTTTCTTTTTAACAAATAAAGAGCCAGCTAGATGGAGTTAACCTTCTGCAAGATCCAGCTTTGATCTTGTTTTGCACCAAAATTATTTAAAAAGAGAGGGTGCGGGGTGTCAGAAATATCCTCCCTAACCATTTTGATAACATTACCATGTCATTGGCTCTCAGATACTCAACAAAACTCAACCATTTCAAAGTGAGACTCGGGGGGGGGGGGGGATGTTGCCTACTCCCATTTTTAAACATTAAGAAACCATCTTTTGCTTTCACAACAGACTAAGTAATAATAGACTGGGATATCCATCTCTCATCTTTGTATTCATGAACCTAAGTCCCAGCTCCTCCTTCTCTATCTTTTCCATATGCATTGCTACGACTTTAGTGTTTTCAAACTGTAAAGTCTTTCATTTCTTCTCATGTTCAACTTTATTTCTCAGTCACATCACACTTATCACTGCATACAAATGATAGGTGTCAAGCTTATCACAAGGTAGTCCTAGCCTTTGTATTTTGTCTGTGTGGGCCTTCATGTTCAGGAAAGCAAATTGCACGTAAGCTAAGCTTGACTGACAGATTTCCTCCGGCAGCCAGTGTGTTCTAAACACCTCAGCCTTGTGGGAAGTCAGCTGATCTTCTCCAGCCATCTTCCTTCCTTCTCACTCCCCCCTGCCCACCATTCCTACACAATTTAGATGACAGCTTGTCTTTCTAAGCAGACTCCACAAATCAGGAGGGGCCTGTCACCAACTTAGCAGGGGTTCTCCTGACTTAGATGCCAACAAGAAATAAATAACTGACAGCTGCTTGGGGCTAAGCGAGCTCCTGAAGAGGCTTCTGGAAACTTCGAGGAATATAAAACTTCAGCCTGAAATTCACAGGAAGTACACAAAACAAATGAGTGACAGCAGTAGCTACTCAGTGTGTATATCACCCCATGGATTTCAATAGTTGCCAAGTTTACTTGCTTGTTAAGGATGTCTAAAGATTGGGCACTCTGATGCTAAACTGAGTTATGGGAGGACTCATGGGAAGGCTGCAGGAGAAAACAAGCATTTCACTCCTTCTTGGCAGCAATCCGAAGTTTATTAATACTCGGAAGTAGGTCTTACTGAAATCTGTCAGGAAAAGGTTTGCTATTCATTAATTTGCTTTTAAATTATTCACATCCTACTTTAATCATATACTAATTATTGCTTGTTTAAGTAGCCACCCCTGCCAACATTCCCTCAAATGAAAGGTACTTCCTGTATCTCATCAAAATTGATAATTCAGCACTTCATGATTTACTTGAACATATGAGGATCTGTCACTGAGACATTTAATCATACTTTTTTAAAAAGAAATTGTAAATTGTAATATAATGTAATGTAATGTATAGTATGGTAATGTAATGTAATGCAATGGTAATGGTAATATAATGTAATATAATATTGCAATACGATAGTATGTTGTATTGCTCTCCCTGCTGAGCTGCTGGATCTGGTGGCTGGTTCAGGGAAACACTAGTTGTTGCTTGGAATGGGGATGTCTCTTTGGCCTTGGATCATATTGGATCAATATGGTACAATACATATTGTATTGTAGCCTCTCCCTGTGCACCAAACTTGGGCTGTTCATTGATTTACCAAGGGCTTCAGGAGATGTAGCACCAGCAAAGGCATCTGAATTGCTGTGAGAGGAAAACTTAAAGGAAGTCTGAGCAGATATGGGTAAAAGTTCATATTTGGCATTATCTTGTAGCTATAAAGGTGGAAAACTCTCAATATTTCTTGGTCCTTATTGCATCCAGTAATAGCTTCCCTGTTTAAGAGAAACCAGTGTACGATGTTCTGAGTAGCACAGTTTTTTGCACTTCCACTGATGTTATTGCAGGAAGCTGCAATTTCTTGGATGTATTTTGTAAAATTCTGGGACATGGTACCAAGTGTCTCGATGACAATGGATATCACTCTTACATGATTCATCCATAATTGCATGGTTTTGATGGCCTGGTCATGATATTTTGTGATTTTTTCCTGTTCTTTTTCTTTGACTCCTGTGTCTCCCGGTACAGTGATATCAATAAATGGTATGCTTTTCAGTTTTCAATAACTGATATCTGGCATGTTGTGTTTCAAATGATGATCCATCTGTTGTTGTGGTCCATTGGTGGCATGCGGAGCTGGCAGCAGAGTCGGACAGTGGGGAGGAACATGAGTCAATCCTGGAGTCTGGAGAGGGCTCAGATGAGGAATCTGCGTCTGACACAAAGTTGGGTCCAGGACCATCTGAAAGCTATGTGCTGATTCCAGAGCCTTCAGAATATGACATCAGCGAGGCAGAGGAACAAGGGGAGCTTGTTCCCAGTGTGCACTTACACAAAGCTGCCAGAAGGCAAGAACAATTAAGACAAAAGGGGCAATTCTGGAGTAAGACTTGGAGATGATTGGTCCCTCCTATAAGACATAAAGAAGGAGCAAAGGGACATGAGACTTTGCAGGAAGCAACTTTGTTCATTCTGGTCAGCTGAAAGCTCCGTGTTGACTTTGTGCTCCATTTGGCGTTATACAGATAATTGGCAATTTAGTCATTGACAGCACTTCAAGGAAGATAAAGGTGGGTGCTTATCAGCCTTACCTCGAAAGACTATGGCAGACTTCAGTTGGACTATTCATAAACAGTTTGGGACTCGTTACAGACTGTGAATGCATAAAATTCACAGCCATTGAAATAAAAAGAAGGTTTTTGGGAACAGCATGTTATTGTTACTGTCTCAGGAAGGCTTGGTCAGAATATCTGTATTTGAAAGTCCCACAAGATCTTCACCTTCTCATTGTTCACAACTTTTTCCACATTATTATTACTAATATGAATATTGTTGTTATTGTTGTTATTGCATCAAGGAAAAATTTAGGGTTGAAGATGTGCATTCTCAAAAATCTCCTTCCTCATTCTGTTACCTATTTTGGTAGAATAATGTAACAAGCTTTGGTGAGTGTTTAGAAATCCAAAGACATGTCTATATAATAGACAAATCAGATGGGAATTGTATTTGCGTTTTGAAATGTATTAAATGGCTGAAGAGTCTTCCCCTGCTCTGCTCAATCTTTTAAAAGCCCAGGCTGCTTTCAGCAAAGATCTCTCTTTGCAGAGGATTCTTCTCTTTTTAAGTGTTCCTTGGACTGACCAGGTACCTACATGCTTGGAAGGACCAGGTGATCACAATTGTCACATACCTGAAGAAGCATTCTTTGTGTGTTTGGTGATTGAACTGCAGATTTTCTCCGTGGTAAGAAATAGACACTAGTCCAGTGCCAAAATGTAAGGAACATTTTATGAGCTAAATGTGAATTTAACATTTATTTTAGAATCCACTTGCAATATTCTAAAATAAAACATGCAGGAATGGAGCCCTTGGGGAAAAGTTGTTAATAGATGTTCCTCTTCTATAGGATCTGCAATTCCCATATGACAGCTATCAGTCAATATAACAGTTCTGAAGTGCTTTATGAGATTGTGTTAAATATGTGTCATTAGTGGCAATTACTGACTGGAAAGATGTTTTCCAGAATTAGAAAAGAAAAAATCCAATGCTAGTATAAAAGATAGGAAATGTTATGGTTGTTGTTGTTTTAAAGTGATGGAATCAGAGCGTTAAAGACAGGTAACATTTTTGTACCTCTTCAGTTTAAGGGTGCTTGATTTTCCATTGTTAAGAGGAAAGCTATATTCGTTTATGGTAACTTCCAGCAATGCCTTTCTGGATTCTATATAAGGCAAAGGAGACAACTTTTGAGCAGAAGAATTAATGCATTCAAGTTTGATTTCAGGAATCTAAGCAAGGACAAAGCAATATCAGAGCCTTTAGCCCTCCCAGGATACACTAGAGCAGACCTCAAGGTGACCACATTGGAAAAATGAGAGTTTAATAACATGATTGCATAAAAGACTGCTGAACTCACACACCAAAAGGTTTCAGACTCTCTCAAAAGGTTTCAACAAATATCGTGGGTGTTTAAATGTATGACAATTATTAATTGATAAGGGGCTTGTAGGCTGTCTCACATGTCACCTGCATCTGCATAAATATCTCCCTCTCCCTCTCCTTGCTTCATCCAAAATTAAATCCTACAACAGTCCAGCCACTCAATGCATCTATGAAGTGAACCTCAGTAAAGGGCTTATGCCCTTTAATAAAATGTGTTACTTGGAAAAGATATTCTCACATTCTTTCTAATTATTTGACTTGGTGTTATGAGTGACTCAAAAAAAATGAGGTGGTACAAGCTAACTAAGAATTGACAGATACTGAATGAAGATATAAAATGATATGTTTGCATTTCTTCCCTACAAGTTGAAGCTCTTTTCAAGTTGTGCTGAACTATCTTCTATGGCAATTTCCTCAGATTGTGTTGTTCTGTACCAATCCAGTCTATTTCTTTTTATTTTGTCTTAAATCAGTCTGTTACTACTTCTGCCCATCTTGAAGTGCTCCTTTTCTGAATGTTGCCTCACTGATGGAGAAGGATAAAAGTATTGTCTTAGATTTATTTGAAAAAAAATAAAAGGTATACAAGCGATAGGAGTATTTTTAAAACAATAATTCCTTGAGTTTCAACTCAACTTCAAGTGATTTCAAATGTTCATCCATGTAGTCTTCTTGATTAAACAGGGTTGGGTCAGGTTAGGACTTGAGGGAGAAATCACCAGGAGTTGTGACCTAGACTAGAAATTCAAAAAATATATCCTCAAAAAAGGCAATTGTGTAGAATGGCCATTTCTTTTACGGGAAATGGGGAATGGCCATTTCTTTTGCATTTCTTTTAATTGATTTGGACAGATATCAACTGAAGATGAGGTTTTGAAACTCAGATCCTTTTTCTGCTTATAAGTTTTATCAAGTTATTCATGTCCCATCAGTTAAGATCTTGTTTCCAGCTACATCTAATTAAATGTTTCTAAGAAGCTATTTTTTGTTCTTAACATTCTTCTTTTGGACTCTACTGACCATGAATATCAAAGCTTGACTATCATGACAATGCACTTTGATGTTCAAAAGCAGCAGAATATGTTAAAGACAAACAAATAAAATGACAATGATAAATACAGTGAATATCCCTATATCCACCTATACCAGAAGGCATTGTTTGATAGAGCTCAAAGGTCTTGTAAGAATGACCCAGCAGAATGCAGTGGAATTTGTATCAGGCACTTGGTTTGATATCATTCATAGCCACTGCTTCTGAGATCCACTCACTTTCATTCCCCTTTGATTCCTATAATTCCTATCCAACTGTGGGAGCTGTAGTCCACCTGGAGAATATCAAGTTGGAGGAGGAGGTTATGCAGGAATAGAGAGGAGAACGTGGTTCCCAGAATATGGTCTATGAGTGAAACTGCTGAGAGAGCGATGTAATCGTCTCTGCAAATCAAGATGAGCTAGCTGGTCAATGAAGCATGTCTGGCATTTTATTTCTCATATTGTTTGGAGATAGGGATTCAGCTGAGTGCATTCAGCAAATAAAGATCAAATAACCTGCTGTGAATAATGTTTTAAACCCGGGTTCCTATCAGGATCTCGTTATAAGCCCATATACTCCGTTGGATAAAAAATAAGTTACACATGGCTGGAGGCAGTATTGCTTTCTATGGAAGATGAAATCCATTTTGGAATCGAAAATGTTGTGGGCAGGAGGCTGCATATTTTTTTTAATGTTTGAGCTGTATGAAAGTGCTTGATTGAGTACATCTAGGAGATTTTAGCAGTGTTTCATCTGGGTCATGCAGGAATCTGGGGAGTTGGATAAAAAAAAAAAGCAAGAGAGTGCTAGTGGGAGAAAAAAGGGAAGATCTGTCCAATGAAGAAATATGAGTTCCTAGTCCCTAAGTTACTGTGAAAATGAAATTAACTCTTGATCCAACTCCTGGTTGTCACCAGCCAGGCAATCAGTCTTAAAGAGCTGCCTATATTAAAGTACTTAGGAACTTAGGCGACTGTAAGGGAAATCTCTGGCCCCCTACTTGTGACAAATGCTTAAGCATGCTCAAAGCTACACTTTTAAGTTCTTGAATAGAAAAGGGAAAAAAAATGTCATTAATAATGGGAAATGGGAAATTTGAGTGGAAACAATAATGGAAGACTGAAGGGGCCTATCCAGTCACCTGAATTAACCACATTGGTAGATGTGCCATACTAATTTGCCATACTAATTTGCTAGCATACCAAGAGGACAAAAGGAATTTCAAAGGAAATGGTTAATGAAGTAGTGATTGGATCATTTATGTTAAGGATGCAGAATATGTGGAAATAAAATGCAGTGGTACCTCTGTTCCACACAGTATGCCTCAAGGATATATCATAGGAGCAGACATTATTATGTTCTACTCAAAAGAAAACAGCTACTGCTTTTGATCAACATTAGAGCTTTTTTTAATCTTATTATGCATGAAGCCAGCATGGTCTGCTGGACCAGTAAAACTTCCCAGTTAGCCATGAATTCTAGGAAGCAATCTTTGCAGTACTTCCTACCTCTCAGTTTCACCACTCACAGAGATTGGTGGGGATAATAGTGGAACTCCTGGAAAAAAGGTGAAATACAAATGGAAGAAATTAATAAATGAAATTAGTGGCTTTTAAAAATGTGGTATTTTTCTGTACTATTGAATCTGGAACACAACTGAACACAGTGAGGCCTAGTTAGATTACTGTTCTAGAGCAAACTAGTGCATAGGTCACTTGTTGGATATTATCTGGTTTCTCCTATGTTTATATGTCCAGAATTGTGATTTATATTCTTTTCTTTCTCCCTTATATAGCTGAAGAAACAGAATTGCAAGTAACACATGATTTTTTAAAGCCAACGTGAATTGAAGGCCTTGAAGAGAACTTAGTGTGTGTGTGTGTGTGTGTGTGTGTGTGTGTATGCATGCATGCATGTATGGTATTCATCTTTGTTCAGGTATTTTCCCACGTCATTATAGTTGTGCTTTTAAAGTTGTAGCGACGTTTCGGCAGAATCTCATCTGCCATCATCAGGCTTCTGTATTGTGTTTGTCTGTGAGTCAGGCTTTCACAGCCATTTCTGTTTTAATTTTGGTGCTAGCCTACTGCTGTGCCAGAATGGTTTTTTCTTCATCCTGATTGTTTGGGAGTCTTGGTCTGTGTTTATTGGTCTTGGAGTTTGCTGTGTTCTGCTTGATTGGTGATTCTAATATCTTCTGTCTGTTTTGTAGCATTTTTTTTTGTCTTGATTGGCTGGCAACATTGTGTTTCCTGTATTGGAGGCTTTTAGTTCGGCTTGGCTTCGGGTAAATGGATGGCTATCATTTTTTAGGAAGCTAGGTTTCATCTGGGTGCCTGGTTGGGGTGTGTTTGAGCTGGAGGTATCAGGGGTGGTGGTTTAGGGTTTGGGTTAGAGTTAAGGTACAACTTTAAAAGCACAACTATAATGACATGGGAAAATACCCGAACAAAACTGAATACGAGAGAGAGAGGGGGGGGGAGAGAGAGAGAGAGAGAGATGTGTGGAAATATATTTCTTAATTATGCAAAGGAATTGTTTTGTCTGCATGCTATTATATC
>NW_020769311.1:21944194-21962340 GCF_900518735.1 Pseudonaja textilis | reverse complement strand
AGAGAAGAGAAGAGAAGAGAAGAGAAGAGAAGAGAAGAGAAGAGAAGGCAAGGCCAAACAATGCAAACAGCAGAGACTGGTGAGTTTTCTGGAGAGTTTGAGTTGTCTATATGTGTGAGACCAAGTGACATAGACAAGTAAGTGAAGGTTGAAATGGGAAAAAGACAAAATGAGAAAATAAAGATTTCTTCTAGCAAATGATGAAGCCTGCCTAAGAATATATGTTCTATATTTGGAGAGCCACTTAGCTGCCCACCATTTTATCTTTTTTTGATCTGACAGTTTCTCCCTTTTTTTACAAGAGAGCTTCAGACAATCACTGCCCCCCCCCCCCCCGCCCAAAGTTTCTGTCTTGTTCAAGCACAGCTATCCTGGTCAGTTTCTGATAAGGTAGTGCTTCGTAGCATGAAAGGAGGGCAGCAACAATGTACAGTACATTTCTTTGCTTGAAGTGAGCATATGAAGAATATTTTTTTCTGAGCTTTCCCAGAGGCCCTGGACAAGGAACAAAAAGCAGAGCTCTCAGTCCATGGTTATTTGGAATGATGAGGGGGTGTTTTTTTTTCCCTTGCCTTAAACTTTTTATTAATTTTTTAAAATATAAATGGGGGGTGGAACCTTAGCACCCGCAGCTGAGCTTGAATCTGCCTGATCTATCACTTCTCAGAATGATAGAAAATTAATCACTGCCTGATCTATCACTCCTCAGAATGATAAAAAAATTTGGAAGAGACTGTTTTTAGGCCACTGAGATCAGCCTCTTATTGACAGCAGGGACTCAAAAATTAAGGTCTCCTAAAAGAAGGCTGTGTAGCCTAGAACCACTTTCCCTGTATAAGTAGTTTCACTGCCCAATAGACAGGCATTCTTGAAGTAAAATGAGGGAATACCTATTTATTTTGAGTTAATTTGAACACTTATACAAAAGTAATCCCATTTTATGGTAAAGTACGGATATAAATTGCTAACAGTCTGGCCAAGTGATCCTTGAAAAATCTTGGAGAATTAACAAAGTGCAAGATAAGAGGTGTCCTGTTTTCAGAACAGAAATGTATGTTGTAGGTAGAAATTTCAGGGACTTACAGACCTAACAGCCTCAGAAGTATTTTGAGCAGATCCCAAATAGATCTACAAGCAAATACCTGCAGAACAATGACATACCAGAAGTTAGCATGGATTTGTTAAGAATAAGTCTCACCAGACAAAATTTATCTCAGTTTTCAATTAAATAACTTGTTGAAGACTAAAGACATAATTAAATTTGTGTTACAGTGAAATATATGTTTAGTACTTCATGGCATTTTGATTAACAGGATGGATCAGATGGTATCAATTAAAGAGAATGCATAACTGGTTCAAAAAACTTAAATAGTTTCATTAAAAATTCCTTATCAAACTGGACTGAATGGTTCCATACAGTCCAACTTTTTTATTAATGCTTTGGATGAAAAGGTGGGTTGGAGAAGCATATCAATTTTCTGTCTTCCCATAAAACTGGGGAGAGAGAAATAAAATTTAAAGGAAATGTAATAGGTTAAAGAAATAGGCTGAAAATAACAATGAGTTTTGGCAAAGACAAATACAAATGCTTTCATTTATTGAACAACAATCAAACGCACAAATATAACATAGGGAACACTTGACTTAGTAGTAGTACCTGTGAAAAAGAGCTTGGAATAGTAGTTGCAAATGAATCAGCAGTGTGGTCTGGTGACCAAAAAGGGAATTGTACTTCAAACTGAATTAATCAAAATATATTTTTATAATCACAGAAAAGAATAGTTCCACTTTATTCTGAATTATTCATTCTCTATATTAACTATAACCTTCTACCAGGCATGTTACTCTAAGATCAGAGGTGGTATTCTGCAGGTTCTGACCAGTTCTGGAGAACCGGTAGCAGAAATTTTGAGTGGTTCAGAGAACCGATAAATACCACCTCTGACTGGAGATTTTACAGTATCCTTCCCCTGCCATGCCCACCAAGCCATGCCCACAGAACCGGTAGTAAAAACATTTGAATCCCACCACTGTCTGAGATAGATGCAAATAAAACAAACAGAATCAGAGAAGAGCAATGAGGATGATCAGGGAATCAATCAGAAAATAAAATCCTATAAAGAGAGACTGAAGAATTTCATAGATATAGTTGATCTGTGTGTATGGGGGTGGGGGAAACGGCAGAGAAGGAATTGATAGCACACTTCAAAGAGAGGATCAAGGCCTATTTTTTAATCCCAGTGGGAAGGTCATGGAAAAATGGTATTAAATTACAGCTAGGCAGATTCTGTTTCAACGTTAGGAAAAAAAAACATCTAAACAATAAAAGCATATTAATAGTGGAACCAATAATCCAGAGAAAATCTGAGGGTACAGGAGGAGCATCCCCATTACTGGGTATATTTAATTGGAGGCCACATAATTATCTGTCATGAATATTTTCTGTACTGAGCAGAAGGCTGGACTGAATGGCCAAAGTGACACCTTCCAACTTCAAACTCTTGTTTTCTCTTTGAGTCAGAAGTAGTATCTTAAATCCATTATCCCAATCCTTTAGTTGTAGTGTAGAAAATAGGTCTTGACCTTACTTTAGTTTACATCCCTTTAGATACTTGAAAACTGCTATGATATCTTTCTCAATTGTCTTTAAGTTAAACATATGCAATTCCTTATGTCTCTGTTAGAAGGATTTAATTTCAAGTCCTTTGATCCTTCTAGTTGGCCTTCTGTGAATAATACTGTATAATACACTTCCTTCTCTACCATCCTGTAAGATTGCATGCATAGAATCATTTTCATGCAGCATATAGTTTTTCTATATGTATATTTCCATTGTCTCTCCATAAATGCATTCAAAAAGTTAATGGAACTGAGGTGTGTCTTTATTCTTGTATCTTTATTAGTGGTGCATGCAGTGATGGGATTCAAATAATTTAACAACTGGTTCTCTGCCATAATGACTGGGTGGGTGGGTGCCCTTATGACCAGCTGGGTGGGTGTAGCCATGGTAGGCATGGCCAGGGATGTGAGAGGCAGCACTTGGCCTCCTGCATCCCCCCCAGAGCAAAAACGGGCCACAGAAAGATTGTGCCGCACCCTCCTGCACCCCATTTTGGGCCTAGTAGGCCTCCCTGCAGCCTCCTGAGAGCAAAAACAGGCCACGGGGGGCCTGCACTGTTATGTCCTGAGGACTCAAGGAATTCTCACTCAGGTCCACTCACTTGTGTGGGCGTTACTTCCCCCATTCCCATTGGTCAGTTCTCCCCAGCAGCCAGCTATAAAAGCAGGCTGCGGGGTCCAACTGGCTGCTGATTGCTGCGAGCCAGTTCCAGGCTTGGCAAGCACGGTCAGCCCTTTATTTGTAAATAAAGTACTGTTGCACTCATGCTCTGGTTCAGCCTCTCATTGCTCAAACTTAACACTGGCGACGAGGATGGGATGGCTACCAGAAGCACCTTGCAACCGCTGAGTCACTAGCCACCGATCTACAGCCCAGAGAGAGCGATCGGTTGGCAACAGGGGAACGCTGATCCGCAGCCAGAGAGAGCGGTCAGCTAGCGAAACGAGCGATCAAAAAGAGCAAACGCAGATCCGCAGCCAGAGAAAGCGGTCTGAGTCAAATAGTTAGAAGCGTCTGTAGCCGCTTGTTAGCCACGCTACGGGGAAAGTGAAGCGCTGCGAGCCGCAGCCGCTCTGCATTTGGCGCGGAATTCAAACGGGTGTCATTTGAATTTCGGGCCAGTAGGAATCACAGCACAGCGCTGTAGAGAGTCACTAACGCCCACTTTTGGCGCAAATCAAGACACCTCCAACGGCTAGCAGCCAACGTGGTAACCCAGAGAGAGAGAAAGAGAGGGTAGCAAAAAACCTCTCCAGAGCTGATATCACTTGTAACTCACGAGCGTTCGTAGTCCCAGAGAGATTTCTCCCGCAGGTAGCCCAGCCGTTCCAGCACCATGAATTCCAATCCAGTATTCCCGGCGTTTAAACCAGACGAAGAGAAGTGGGAATCGTATAAGAACCGTTTCAATCATTACATCGATGCGGTCGGCCTGTCGGATGCGGGAGAGCATCGGAAAAAATCCTATTTCCTAATCTACTGCGGAGCCACTGTTTACGATACCGCTGCAGCACTCGTGGCGCCGAGAGAATTAAAAAACGTTCCGTGGTCCGAGTTGCTTGAGATCCTCACAAACCACTACGCTCCCAGACCTTCACAAATCGCCAGGAGGTTCACGTTCCGAATGAGAAAGCAATCAAGTAAGGAGACCATCAACCAATATATGGCCGCCCTCAGAACAGCAGCCCTGCACTGCGGGTTTGGAACATACCTAGAGGACATGCTCCTCAATCAATTGGTTTGTGGGGTCAAGGATCTCAACCTACAGAGGCGACTGCTAGCTAAGAAAGACCTCAACCCCGCGCAAGCGGTAGAGGAGGCCCTAGCAGCCGAGCTAGCTACGAACTCAGCCTCCGAAATTCAGGGCCCAAGCGCCAAGCTAGCAGTGTTCCCAGTCCATTCCGAAGAGGTGGAAGCGGAGGAAGGCCACAACGATGAGAACGATGTCCATCGCCTCACCAATGACAGACGGTCGCAGGTAGGGGCCAAACAAGAATACACCGGTCCACCCAAGCACATCACCCTGTGCCTAGCCTGTGGGGGATCACATCAAAGGGCCACCTGCAAGTTTAAAGGAGCCGTTTGCAACAACTGCCATAAGAGGGGGCACATTGCGAGAGTCTGCCAAGCCCCCCAAAGCGCTGCACAAAGACCCCTGTCCTCGCACTCGGGACCACAGAGGCAAGTATTAAACTGTCGCACGCACCGCCTTGCCAGGCGTACTTGCCACTCTGTTAGTAAAATTTCTCTCTCCGTTTCCCTAGAAGGTAAACCGTGCCACATGGAGGTTGACACAGGGTCAGCGCTCTCAATAATCTCGTGGAACACCCTCAAGAGACTCCACCCCAGCCTATCTACTACCCGGCTTCAGAGATGCCAGTTCGGTCTGAAGGACTACCAGGGGAAGGCCATTCCCGTGATCGGCAGAGGCAAGTTCTTTGTCAGTTTTAGAGCTTTTAAAGGCCACCTACCTCTAGTGGTAGTTAACAGCAACCTACCCACCTTATTGGGGCTCGATTGGTTTCCCCACCTCGGCCTAGGGTTAACAGGAGTCCATGCTGTCTCAACCTCAGACACTGACTCCTTATTCGCTGACTACGCAGATGTGTTCAGCGAGGAGCTGGGGTGTTATAATGGAACCCCCATCTCGTTCACCGTTGACCCCCAGGCAGCCCCAATCAGATTAAAACCACGTAGGGTTCCATTTGCTATTCGACCAAAACTAGACGCTGAATTGGATAAACTACTAAAACAAGGGGTCATTGAGCCAACAGATTTCGCCAAGTGGGAGACGCCCATTGTCACACCCCTAAAAAAAGATGGTAGCCTGAGAATTTGCTCGGACTACAAGACAACAATCAATAAATATTTACAAGTTAGCGCCTATCCCGTGCCCGTCATTCAGCATTTATTGCATACATTCGAACCGGGCAGTATTTTTGCTAAATTGGATATGTCTCAAGCATATCAACAGTTCCCTGTTGATAACCAAACAGCGGAACTTCAGACCATCGTCACTCACAGGGGTGCCTTCTGATGCAAGCGTCTCCAATTTGGCGTAAGGGTTGCCCCGGGCATTTTTCAATCCCTCATGGAGCAGATTTTACAGGGCCTCCCTGGTGTAGTACCCTACTTCGACGACATCTTGGTCTCGGCCAGGGACAGACCCCAACTCTTCCAGAGAGTGCGAGCAGTGTTAGAAAGGTTCAGACAGCATGGCCTCAAGTTAAAAAAAGAAAAATGCGCCATTGCCACTAGACAGGTGGACTTTCTGGGTTATAAAATTGACGCCTCTGGCATTCACCCCCTGGAGTCCAAGGTCAGGGCGATCCACGAAGCTCCCACACCAACCTCCAAAACGGAGCTACAAGCTTTCTTGGGACTCCTAAACTTTTATGCATCCTTCTTGCCCCATAAAGCCTCAGTAGCCGAACCCCTACACAGATTACTAGACAAAAAGTCACCGTGGCACTGGGGGCACAAAGAAGACCAGGCGTTTAACGCCGTCAAATCACTACTTACGTCAGAGGCAGTGCTCATCCAATTCGACCCCAACCTTCCTTTAGTACTGGCAGCAGACGCATCCCCTTTTGGAATTGGGGCGGTCCTTAGTCACCGACTCGCCAATGGCGCCGAAGCCCCCATCGCCTTTTTCTCCAGGACGCTCTCGGCCATGGAGCGAAATTACAGCCAAATAGACAAGGAAGCCCTAGCAGCTGTTGCAGCCGTGAAAAAGTTTCACGAATTCCTTTGTGGCCACTTCTTCGAACTGGTCACCGACCATAAACCCCTCCTGGGCCTACTGGCCGGCGACAAACAGATACCTCAAGTCCTCTCCCCTCTGATGACACGGTGGACGCTTTTTCTAGCGGCCTACTCATACAAACTTATCCACCGCCCGGGCAAAACTCTATCCCACGCTGACGCACTCAGTCGCTGCCCCTTATCCGCTCCGGCTGAAGACCCAGCTCCTGTCAATGCCATTTTTGAAATCACCCAGTTGGACCTGCCCATCACCACCCTTGACATCGCCGCCAAAACCAAGGCAGACCAAACGCTCGCCCAGGTGCTCGACTGGGTGAGGAGGGGGTGGCCGGGAGGCAATGTTGATAACAAATTCGCACCCTTTAAGACTCGCATGCAGGAGCTGTCCAGTTTGCAGGGTTGTCTACTGTGGGGCACTCGAGTGATCATTCCGACCTCGCTGCGTACCCGAGTCCTAGAGGCGTTGCATGAGGGACACCCCGGCATTGTGAGAATGAAGGCGTTGGCACGCAGCTACGTATGGTGGCCGGGTCTAGACGAGGACATTGTCAATTGGGTAAGTTCCTGCAGCATTTGCCAGGAATCCCGTCCTGCTCCCCCCATCGCCACCTCTACCAGATGGGAGAGCGCCAGCGCCCCTTGGTCTAGAATCCATATCGATCTGGCCGGCCCCGTGCATGGAAAGATGTTCCTAGTGGTCGTGGACGCTTATTCCAAGTGGATAGACGTGGCGCAGCTATCCACGACAACCACACTAGCAATCACCAACGTGTTAACGCGCCTGTTCGTTACCCATGGACTACCCGACTCCTTGGTCTCCGATAATGGCCCACAGTTTGCATCAGTAGAATTCAGCTGTTTTGCAGCCAACCTAGGCATTCGCCACATTTTAACAGCCCCATTCCACCCTGCGAGTAATGGGTTGGCTGAAAGGGCCGTCAGGACCACCAAAGAGGCCCTCGCTAGGTTTGGCAGAGATGACTGGCACCACAAACTCTCACGGTTCCTGATGAGCCAGCACTCAACCCCCTGTGCAGTCACCAATAAGTCCCCAGCGGAACTTCTGATGGGCCGACGCCTGAGGACTGTATTGGATAGACTGCACCCACAATACTGCCCTGACTCTCCCCTCGCTTCCACTTCGGGGGTTAGACATTTTATGTTACAGGAGCCGATATTCGCCAGGAATTTCGCTGGGGACCCACTTTGGATTCCGGGCGAAGTCATCGCCGTCACCGGGCCGAGATCATATAGAGTCAGGCTAGAGGATGGTCGCGTCTGGAGGAGACACATAGACCAACTCAGAAGGCGCCTCAGCAACCTCGCAAACAAGGATCCAGAGTCTCCAGTCGAAGGGGAACCGTCCCATCCGCCACCCAGCCACATCGCACCCAGTGACCAGTCTGCGCCAGCGGTCGTTCCGGTCAGCCCAAACCCGGACAACAGCGCCCAGAGAGTTGATCAGCCGGATCCAACCCACGAGAGTTTGACTCCAGAAACCAACCCGGTGGTTTCCGAGGATGCCCAGTCCAGAGAGAGTGTTGGTGACACTATGCCAGCTCAACTGTCACAGACTGATGCCGAACAGTCAGACAATGTTCCCGAGTTGCGCCGCTCCGGGCGCCAACACAAACCCCCCATCTACCTCAAGGACTATGCGTGTTCGCATCTGGGGGGAAGGGGTGTTATGTCCTGAGGACTCAAGGAGTTCTCACTCAGGTCCACTCACTTGTGTGGGCGTTATTTCCCCCATTCCCATTGGTCAGTTCTCCCCAGCAGCCAGCTATAAAAGCAGGCTGCGGGGTCCAACTGGCTGCTGATTGCTGCGAGCCAGTTCCAGGCTTGGCAAGCACGGTCAGCCCTTTATTTGTAAATAAAGTACTGTTGCACTCATGCTCTGGTTCAGCCTCTCATTGCTCAAACTTAACATGCACCACACCCCCGTGTCCCATTTTGGGCCTAGTAGGCCTCCCTGCAGCCCCCTGGGAGCAAAAATGGAGTGTGTTGGGGGGTCCTGGAAGGGAAGGGGAGGTAAGGGACTAGCCAGCAATGTAACTACCAGCTCAGCTGAAGTGGTGCGAACCGGTTGAATCCCACCATTGGGTGTAGGCATGTGTTTGTCTTGTTCCAATTTCTTCAAGCAACCTCTCTCCAATGGAAGATATATTTCAGGAGCTGACATATCCCAGAAGAAAAATGGAATAACTAATTTTGCTTGAAGACAGAAATATGTCCCATAAAATTACTGAGGTGTTCTGGATAAATGGGATTAGAATTGGTGTGATAGCAAGAGAATGGCAAATTTCCTCCCTGGTCTTAGTTTGATTTGGTTTATTTCTCCTATAACCCGATTGTGATGTTTGACTTTTCTCTAAACCCATTTCTTCCGCATGGTGAAAGCCTCACAGAGCCAGAGAAGAAACTGCAAAGTATCTGATATACAGTCATCAATGATTGGAAATGTAATCATTAATTCCATAGTCTTCCAGGCAAGGCAATAGAGCAGTGAGTGCCAGCTGCCAATGAAATACTGTGTCAACAGAATAATTGCTGATCTTAGCTTTTCAGTCTTTTGTATATTACTTGTTCCTCGCTCCCCTATGAAAAGGCTTTGAAAGATAATTAGTGAAAGGGATGCTGGGTTGAACCATGTTTCAGACAAGTCCTCCTCCCACCTCCCTCTCTTTTTCACAGCTGTCTGTAATAACTAGGAGGAAATGGAACTTTAAATATGGAATGTACAGATCAGCATCTGAAGGCTGCCTTGGACTTCCTCGTATTATTTTATGTTCATGGATTTTAAATTTTCCCCCTGCAATCTCACCTACATCTATAGTATCTTATGTACATTGCTCCTTGGCCACCCAGGAAAGAGCCAAGAAATGTTCTGCATCATGTTCAGACAATAGGTATGATTTCCCCTTTGAAAGTACACTGGGCATCCAGGGTAGCCAGATCTGAACCACTATTTTGAACACTGAACCACATCTACATCCTGAACCACTTGCTAAGTTAGCTTGGTAGTGTTGAAAGGCTGGAAAATGCCTTTCTTCTGAGGGCTCGATTTTCCTGCTGGGAGGGCTCCAGTGCAAGAACACAGACAACTGCTTGGAAGCTGGTTCTTTTTATTTTTCAGGAAGGCAAGAGATAGCAAGAAGTCTGCGTTCCTGGGGCTAGCCCTCTTTGTATAATAAACCCCTGATTTTTATGCATTTTCTCCTTTTGTGTGTGTGTGCTTGTGTTTGTATTTCTTAATGTTTTAAATCCTGTCTGGGGTTGTCTTCATTTCCACCGGAGGGTAAACTCTGCGGGGTGGTTTGATTGGATTATCAGTTTCGTCCTAATGTTTTCTTATATTTGTTTTGTGGCAATCTCCTGTCTGTCTCCTTTGCAATATATTTTATGTCTATTTGTTTTGCTGATTTGGCATGACCTGTTGTTTGTAAGGGATTTCTTTTTCTTGTTTCCCTAGCTTTCTTAATTACTTGGCTTTTGTCTAGGGGGCTTCTTTCAATACCTTTTATTAAATCTCTTTTCCTATGCAAGTTTGTTTTATGGCTGGACTGATGATCCCTTTGGGTTTTTCCTGCTTGGGTGTCACCACTGTCCTCATGAAGTTCCCTTTCCACAGTAGTACAGAGATTTTTATTTTTTTTAAAAAAAAACTCTTTGGGAAATAATTGTTGTTAAAGGATGAACGACAAGCATCTCTCAGGTGTTAACTATTCATAAAGTTACACACAATCCCTTTGGTTATCCAATTTATTCAATAAAAATGCAAATGCTTTCAAGTTCCTACCACCTCTTCTTCCATAGAGCTGCACAAGCTTCTTTCTAACAGAGAAGGGATGGTCTGGAAGACAACTTCTGGATAGATTTCTAAGTCTGCCTCATCATCTTCATCAAGTCATGCTCTTCACTGATTTGGTCTGGATATAAATCCTCCAGATCAATTCTATTGACTTCTATTGTGCTCTGCCTTTGTCATCTAATTTTTTCTGCCTATTGAATTATCTCCTGGCTGCTTGCCTGCCTTTCCATCTGCTATATTTTTGCATTAGGGCTCCACCCTCCCTTCTTCTGATGTGAGTTTGACCTGTCAGTGGTCCCCATGAACTAGCAATCATATAGCAAGCTGGGATGATTATTAAGCCCACCCAGCTAAGAACTTCTGGAGACGATTATTACTTAGTTGCTTGTGGTGTGTGTTTAAAATGTGCCTCCTACCACTCCTAAAATAGTTTAAATCAGCTCATCACAAACAGTAAAAAAAAAAGCAACAGTAACATCCAATTAACAAGTGTTTAAAAAATAGAATTAAAACATCACAGAAACAGTGAGGCAAAACCTGTTCCACAAAAATGTAAGTGTGCATTTCATAAAAACAATATCAAAAATATCAACATCAACATAAATTATCACATTGTGTTTTCTACAAAAGTGTGTTCCCCGCATGTATTTTCGTTTGTGTTCTTTAACAACTAATATGGAGAAATAAGAAATATGACTGGAACCATGGATCCTCTTTCCTCTGAAAAATTAGAGCACCTCCTCCCACTGTTCAGACTGGTGGACACCATTAGAACAAATTTCATTATGTCATTGTGCTCTGACCAAGAAAGTGTTTTCTTTCATGAATATTAAACCTTATACCTTCATTAGATGGCCTCAAGTTCTAATATTATTGGAGAAGTTCCTTTGCAACTATCTGAAAGCACTTTGATTCTTTTCTGTTTACTTCCTGTGTCCCTAGCCACCCTTTCCCCAATTATTGATAAATGAGAGTATATTTTAGTGTACTTAATATATATTACGTATTTTAGAGTAGAATGTATTTGACTTATCACCATTAAAAAACAAAGAAAAACTCCAAACTCTCCACCAGGAGCCAGGTAATAAGGTGAATTCCTTTGGCAGGCCTGAAAAGGGATATATTTCCTACTGTACTATCCCCAAATACCTCCAATTACCCCAACATACATTAAGCTGCCCAGAATCACTTCAGACAGCATGAAGGGTGGCATACAAGTTTAATAATAAATAAAATTCAAAATCTTCAAAAAAGGAGAAAAAACAGACCCAGGAAACTATAGACCAATCAGCCTAACATCAATACCCAGAAAGATATTGGAAAAGATAATAAAAAAAACAGATCTGCCAACATCTAGAAACAAGTAAAATAGTAATTAGCAGTGAGCATGGGCTTGTTAAAAATAGATCATGCCAAACCAACCTTATTTCATCCTTCAACATAGTGACTAAATTAGTAGACCAGCAAAATACTGTGGACATAATATATTTAGATTTCAGCAAGGCATTCAACAAAGTAGACCACAACCTACTTCTTAGTAAGCTAGAAAAAAGTGGAATAGATAGCACCACCACTAGATGGACTCACAACTGGCTGACAAACCATACTCAATGAGTAGTCTTTAATGAGTCTAAGTTGACATGGAGGGAACTAAGCAGTGGGGTGCCACGAGGTTCTGCCTTAGGCCCAGTACTTTTCAATATCTTCATTAATGACTTAGATGAGGGAATAGAAGGGAAACTTACCAAATTTGCAGATGATACTAAGCTGGCAGGAATAGCTAATACCCAAGAAGATAGGCTCAAGATCCAGATGGATCTTGACAGACTAGAACAGTGGTCGCCAACCAGTGGGCGGCCATGGAAAAATTTTGGTGGGCTGAAGAAGAAATGCCCCCCCAAAAGCAATTAACCTGGGCCGCACAGTTCTTGCACCTCCCAGCTCTCCAAGAGACCCCGGAGTCAGGCCCCTGAGATGCACCAGCTCCTACACCCAGCAGCAGCGGCAACAGCAGTCCCCTTCTCCAGTGCCCACTGTCAGCTCTTCCCCATTAGTTCTCTAGCTTTGATTTTCTCCCGGCTCTCTCTCTTTCCTCCCCTCTACCCACATGCAGGCAGGAAAGGAAAGGGAGATGGAGCCATACACAGCTCTACCCTTTTCCAGCCCTTACTGCCTCTCCCAACATCAAAGCCTTGGAAATGCAGGCAAAGCCACCACAGCGGTAACATCCTGAGTTGCCTTAGCATGCTCGGTTAGTTAAGAATCGCCTTACCCAGAGAAGGAAGTAGAGCTGGAGGAGGAGGAGGCAGTAGTGGAGAAGCAAGCAACTCAGGGCACTACTGCTATGGCAGCTTTGCCTGCGTTTCCGGGGCTTCGATGTTGGGAGCGGTACTAATACCACGCTATAAAGCCTTAGTAAGACCACACCTAGAGTGCTGCATCCAGTTTTGGTCACCACATTATAAAAAAGATGTTGAGATTCAAGAAAAAGTACAGAGAAGAGCAACCAGGATAATTAGGGGCAGGGGTGGGTTTCTACCAGTTCTGTCCACTTCTGTAGAACCAGTAGGTCTGAAGAGCAGCAAACATAGAACCGGTTCTATGTCTGCTGATGTTTTTGCCCACCCACTCCCTTGGCTCTTACCTGACCTTTATTTCTTGATTTTTCAACTTCAGCTGCTGAACGAGGCACAGCTGCAGTTAAAAAAGCAGGAAAAAAGGGCTTTTTCAAAGACTGCTTCTCTGCACGCAGCGTGCTGATGACGATTTACAGGCATGCCAGCACAGCATGCAGGGAAGCACATCATAAATCACTGAACATCGTAAATCATCGAACCGGTAGTTAATCCTGTCAGATCCCACCCCTGATTAGGAGACTGGAGACTAAAACATATGAAGACTGTCACAGAAACCGGGTATGGCTAGTTTAGTGAAGAGAAAGACCAGGGGAGACATGATAGAAGTCTTTCAATATTTGAGGGGCTGCTACAGAGAAGAGGGGGTCAAGCTATTTTCTAAAGTGCCTGTAGGCCAGACAAGGAATAATGGATGGAAACTGAACAAGAAGAGATTGAACCAGGAAATAAGGAGAAACTTTCTGACAGTGAAAACAATCAACCAGTGGAACAGCTTGCCCTCGGAAGTTGTGGGAGTGCCATCACTTGAGACTTTCAAGAAGAGATTGGACTGCCATTTGTCAGAAATGGTGTAGAGTCTCCCGCTTGGGTGGAGGATTGGACTAGATGACCTACAAGTTCCCTTCCAACTCTGATTATCTGTTATCTGTTAAATGAAGTTGACAAGCCATCATGAATATTTTGTTAGAAGGTGAGTTTTTCATAGCTAACGAGCCTGTTTTTTCACCTCTTGCCATCTGAAAGAAAATACTAACCAATAATTCAACTTCAGTTCTAGTGTGAAAAGTGTGAATTTTCCTTGGACACATCCCAGGGAGAAGGAGGAAGCTGCAAGGAACTTTCCCTAAATAACTCAATAAAAGGCTTGACAAACAGTTTTGAGGTTCTTCCAGAATCCCCGCGGAAGCCTCCAGTTCTTTGGAAAAGGCCATTAACATTTGTTTAGTTATTTTGAGGCAGAAATTGGCAAACTTTAATCTGAGAAATTTCCTGTAATTTATTGACACTTACACATCTTTTTCCCCCCACAGAATCACTGCTGTTTTTAATTAGCACAAATTAATCAATAGCAGAGGCCATGCTGAGTTCCATTCAAATGCAAGTGCCAATTGCCAATTGCATGCTAAACATAACAAAAAGTGAAAACAAGCATTTGAGATGAAGCTTTTTAGGAGACATGCTTTCTCAACAAGGCAAACATATTAAATAAGACTATGTGGAAACCTGCTCAACATGCTGCAGACTTCAGTTGTAATTTTCATTACATTTTACATTTGGATGTCATTAAACATTTGGATGCTGTTCCAAAATAAGAGAGAAGTTGGATACAAAATGAATTGGCCAAACTCTTTTGGGGTGAAATATTGATTGTTGCATTAGATTTGGCAGTTGGGATAGGGGGGATAAAAAGATAATTTCACTCAATCAGTTTATACAGACTTCATTCAAATCAAATCAAAATATTTTATTATGATCACTGAGCAGAAAATGCATATCTCATTTTTTTGTTCTCCAGCATTGATTCCACTGGGCTCATGGCAACCCATCATCTGACCTGCCTATAATCGAACTGATGAGTAAAGAACCAGACAGCAGTTCTGATTGCCATTTTATTGTTTTAGTAGCTTTTAATAAGGTACATTGTTTTGCATTAGTTATATTATATTTGAAACTGATCAAGGAGAGATTCAACCTAGAAGTAAGGAGAAATTTTCTGACAGTGAGACCAATCAACCAGTGGAACAGCTTGCCTTCGGAAGTTGTAGGTGCTTCATCACTGGAGCCTTTCAAGAAGAGATTGGACTGCTGTCTTCCAGTTTGAGCCTTTTCATGGACAGACCGAAACCACGATTGTGTGCGGTTTCGATCTGTGCTCACCACTGGAGTGCCCTGAACCAGCTGGTTTCAGTGTGAAGCCACCCCGTAGTGGTGGTGAAGAGGGAGGAGACTGCCAGCAGGGTTGAGGAGAGCTGCATCTCTCCTCCACAGCTGGCCATTACTCCCTCTCCCGAAGGTGGTTGCAGCGGTGGTCAGAAATGGCCACGTCAAAGAAGAACTCGACCGGAAAAGAATGTGCAGGAGGAAGATAAGAAGTGAAAGTTTTGGCTGACCAGGTTAAACTGCAGAAGCAACAACTAAGGTACCCTGGAATTTAAACTAAAAAAATGTAACATTGTTCCCAAAGAAGACTTTCAAGCAGTGAAGGAGAGTGAAAAGGGAAAGGATTTGGTTTTTTTTTCCTTCTCTCCCATTCCATATACTGACAGCTAAGAGATTTAAATAAGAAATTGAAAAAAAATCAACTTTGACATCAATAGGCATTTAAGCTGAAAATAAAATGTCAAAGGGATAATAAAAGATTTCTGGATAATCAAAAGCTTTTAAAAGCAGGAAAGGAGAGAGAAAAAATAAAAGGGCAGGATCTGGAAAAAAGGGAGGAGACTGCCTGGAATTAAAAGGAATTTACAGCAAAATTTCAACAAGACTTCTAAAAGATACATTTTAACTGAAACTTTGCAACTAAATAGTAACCCCAGGAAGAGAAAGTGGTAAAAAGAAGCATGAAGAAACAGCTTGGGAGTATTTGGATTATTTGTTGATCTCTGGATTTTTGGTTATTGCATTTGAATGACTAAAATCAATCGGGTGGTTGTTTAAAAGTGTTTAAAATGGCATTACTTTTAGATGAATTGAAAATGGAACTTAAAAAGTACAAAGAAGATGCACAAGAAGGGAGAGGTTATTTTGGCTTCTTATTTCAATTTTTAGAAATGGAGATATGGAACTATGAGAAACAACAAGAAATGCCTGCAGAACAAGAAGACTGGGACAAAGAAGAAGCCATCTTGAATGAACAAGTAATTTTATATAGGGGGGGAGGAAAGTGGGGAAAGAGAATGAAAATTTTAAGATTTGAAAAAACAACCAAGAAAAGGAAGCATAGTTTGAAAAGTGTAATATTAGAAAGCAACAGAAGAGGGGAATATAGAAGATAGAATTAGAAGTAGAGAGACAAGGGGGTAAAAGGGAGAGGGAGAAGAAGAGAGGGAAGAAGGAAAGGAAAAGAAGTTATAAAGGACAGAAACAAGATATGGAGAAAGAGGGCCTATTTAGAGATAATGGGTGAAAATTTAATTGGAAAAGGGATTCTGCAAAGCTACATAAGATAGTATTGTTATATTAGAAATAGAAATAATTTTAGAAAATATGAAACAATGTATGATTAATATGGATATGGATAAAATAGTTATTGTAATCTAGTGAAATGTTTGTTAATAAATGAAATAAAATGAATGAGAGAATTGAATTAGGAAGGGATGGGAACATTTTAATTATTTAATGCTTTAAAAAAAAGTAATTACGGAAAGCTTATAAGTGTTCCCAAGGAAGTATGATATTTAATTGAAAAGAAATGTTAAAGATGTTAAGACTTTAAAGAATATTAATGATAGAATTGAATTGGAATGGAATGAGTGTTTTAATTACATATATTTCTAATCACTTTTTAAGAATATAGTGTGTATTTTAAGAATGTACCAAGCAGAATTTGATTGGAAGTTATGTATTATATTGAATGTTATAACCTCAAGGTATATATTGAAGCTTAAATAAGAGTTGAATGGATAAATTTAAAAGATATAAAGGTGTCATACTCCAATTAGTAACTACAGGAGAAAATTTGTTTAATGAGAAAAGAAAATATGAAATTGGAACAGGACAGACAAAAGTATAAATATAATGATTTGAATTAAGATGAGATAATTAAAAATTGAGAAAATTAAGAGAGGAGAAAAACTATGTGGAAAATGTAAAGCAGTAATAAGATAACATAAAAGTGAGCATGAAATTGAGTTTGTGTCTGTATAAAGAAGTGTAACCCGGGACCATGCTATTTTCAAAAAAAGATGTTTTATTTGTATTATGGTTTTTTTTGAAAACCCAAATAAAACTTTCAAAAAAAAGAAGAGATTGGACTGCTATTTGTCAGGAATGGTGAGGAGTTGGACTAGATGACCTACAAGATCCCTTCCAACTCTGTTAATCTGTATGTTTCTTTTGTTTTCTTTGTGCACCACTATGTCACATGCTCTAAGTTGTTCAGCCATATAAATGCTTTAAAAAATGAATAACGTCCAACATCAACCACATATGTAGGTTTTACTAGGTACACAGTGAAATCAAAGCTGAGAAAGACTACCACATACCCGTCTGTTGTGTATTATAAGCTTTCTTTCTGTGTCATGACACCTGCCCTATGGAATGAGGGCTCTTCTACAATCTGCTTGGACACCAGCCTACTTCTCTTTCTCTAGGCAGAACAAAGAATAACTCTTCTAGTCCAATTCCATGCTTAAGCAGGATATCCTATACCTTTTCAGACAAATGGTTGCCTAATCTTTTCTTTAAAATCTCCAGTGTTGGATCATTCACAACTTCTGGAAGCAAGTCATTCTACTGATTAATTGATCTAACTGCCAGGAAATTTCTTTTTAGTTCTAGGTTGCTTCTTTCCTTGATTACTTTCCACCCATTGCTTCTTGTCCTGCCCTCAGGTGCTTTGGAGAAGAGCTTGACTCCCTCTTCTTTGTGGCAGCCCCTGAGATATTGAAACACTGCTATCATGTCTCCCCTAGTTCTTCTTTTCATTAAACTGGACATACCCAATTCCAACAACTATTCTTTATATGTTTTAGCCTCCAATCTCCTAATAATCTTTGTTGCCCTTCTCTGTACTCTTTCAAGAGTTTCAACATCTTTTTACATCACGGTGGTGAAAACTGGATGCAATATTTCAGGTGTGGTCTCACCAGGGCATTATAAAGTGGTACTAACACTTCATATGATCTTGATTCTACCCTTCTGTTAATGCAACCTAGGACTGAGTTGATTTTTTTGGCGGCTGCCACACACTGCTGGTTGATATTCAAGTGATTGTCCTCTCTAGCACTCCAAGATCCCTCTCACAATAGCTACTATTGAGCCAGGTACCACCTACACTATACCTGTGCATTTGGTTTTTCTTGCCTAAATGTAGAACCTTACTTATTTCACTATTGAATTTAATTTGGTTAAATAGGAACAATGTTCAAGTTTTCAAGTCTCAAGGCTTTTGGTAATTATCAGTGAAGCCCCCTTTTAGGTGGTATGGTTTTAGTTTTTTGCTCTATGGTTTGCTCTCCTTCATTCTTATATATTATTATATTCTTTTTAATGTTGCTTGTGAACCACCCAGAGTCATTGGGAATTGAATAGTATGCAAATAATAATAATAATAATAATAATAATAATAATAATAATAATAATAATAATAATA
>NW_020769311.1:21925630-21944184 GCF_900518735.1 Pseudonaja textilis | reverse complement strand
TAATAATAATAATAATAATAATAATAATAATAATAATAATAATAATACAATATACTAGATACCTTTTAACCTTGTCTTCTCTATTTCTAATAGCACCCCAAATTTTCAGCTGGAGAATCTGCCAACTTGATTCTTGATAATTGGAATTAAACCCATGATCTCCTTCATGGTTTCCAGATGCCATACCATCAACCTATTTCCCCCCATTAAAAGCTCAATATCCATAAGGTTGTGATTGTGCCACTGACAGAGATGGCATCCCATATTCCCTAAGATAAAATGTTATCTAGATGCCCCGATGAACCAAAACCTGTGTGAACAACCTGAAGTTCAGCCCCAACAAAATGAAATCCTACTATTCAGTAAACAATTTGACCTGAAAATAGGAGTAAAAATTATTTTCAAGCTCATATATTATATTGAGATGAAAGATATAAATTAGGTTTTGTATTATAACAGATTTATTTCATTAAATTTTTCTGAGACCCTGTTTTAAATTCAGATTTTTTTTTCAGATTAATATAGTATATGACAGACAGTTTGGTGTAGTGATTAAGGTATCATGCTAGAAACCAGGAGACTACTATGAATCCACCCCCACCCCCCAATCTCTCTCTCTCCCCATCTCTCTTTATCTTAGGAAGCAAGCAGGAACAAAGCCACTTCTGAAAATCATGCTAAGAAACCTGTAGGGACTTGTCCAGATAGTTGCCAGAAGTCAACCTGACTAGAATGCACCAAAAACAAAACAAAACAATATGGCTTGCTGAAGAGGCAGTACCTTCTTGGATCTGAAAGTTTAGGGAATAATAGCAACCAGGAAGGGTTTATCTAGATATGTCTTGAATATTTCTTTTATCTTTGAAGTTCTAAACAGTTTCCTATCCAGATACCTCTTCCTGTAGCCTGACAGTAACATACCATCTTCATCAGATAGTTAAATAACCCATCTCAGAAGGCAACAGGTTAAGTACTATGTAAGGAAGAGTCACTGTACTCTACATGTATTTTAGCAATAGTACTTAGACTTATATACTACTTCATAGTGCTTTACATCCCTCTCTAAGCAGTTTACAGAGTCAGCACATTACCCCAATAATCTGGGTCTTCATTTTACTGACCTCAGAAGGGTAGAAGGCTGTGTCAACCTGGAGCCAGTGAGAATCAAACTGCCAAACTGCTAACAGTCGACAGTCAACAGGATTAGCCTGCAGTATTGCATTCTAACCACTGTGCCACCACAGCTCTTTGTTACTTTGTCCTATGTTTCTGGAATACATGGAATGCTGATAAGTTGTGTATACATGAGAATGTTTAATTTCATGGCTATATACAACATTTGACTTAGCATTTTCCTTGGGGTCTCCAATCTTTTGGAGGAAATTTAGCTATTGTGGAATAAGTTCTTTCCGCACATCCAAGATAAGAAGCTACACTAATACTATGATTAGACATTGATTAGACAAGGGACTAAGCAGTTAATTTCAATTTGTCCAATGGTAGGAGCAATTCTGATGGACAAAGACTCCTTTGAAAGAATGATTCTGACGGTGTATTAGTTACATGAGAAAGGCTGCGCAGAACAAGACTTACAAGCATCATGCTTGAGCCTTACCTCCTTGCAGCCTTGCTTCTGAGGTACTCATAATTACTAATAACTCATAATTTGATGGAGAAACACATCAGTTTTGTAAATGGATGTGTTCAGGGAATGTAAACTTGCCTACAGAAGCTACAAATATCCTTTCACTTACACTAACCAAAGAAGATGGGTGTGAGTGTGTGTGTGTGTGTGTGTGTGTGTGTGTGTGTGTGTGTGTGGAAATCAGTATCACTGGAGGGAGGCTGAAATTGTTAGTGATGAGATATTAGCCTCTTCTTAATGCTGTAAGCAGACTTTACAGAGAAATTATCCTTCTCCTTGGATATCTCACCACAACTAAAGAAGGAAAAAAGGTTAGAGAGGATCTTACCTGCAGCCTATTTAGTTTTAGTAGACATAATAGATTAGTTGGCCTCATTCTTAAGATCTTGACAGAAATGTATAAGAGAAATTACAAGGCATGATATTGAATTTAAGCCAGAGATTTTCTTATTGGGGATGATCAAAAGAAACCTGAAGAAACACATCCAATACGTCATTCAACATATATGAACAGTGGCAAGAATTATTTATGCCCAAAGCTGGAAATTAGATGGCATAACTTTTGAAAATATGGTAATAAACAAAATACTTGATTGTACTGAGATGGATAGGCTTATGAGGAAACTTAAAGGTAAAGAGGAGTCTGAGTTTTATGAGGTTTGGGAAACATTGTACATATGGTGGATAAGAGAAATAAGGTTTGATACGAAAAAGAATTGTAAATATAAGTAACGCTTGACACAGAACTGTTAAAGATTATCGTAGTTATGGGTATGAGTAGTAGTACGTAGTACTGACATAGTAAATAAGCCAAAAGGAAAGGAACACATTTCGCCATAATACATTGTTTCAGAAAACATGTAAAATAATGCTGCCTCTGAAGCTCAGGATTGGAATGCTAATTGTTCAATCCCTGCTATTTGTTCTGTATTCTGAAGGAGAAATCTTCTACTCTTAGGACAGCACTGACCAGATGCAGAACTTCTGTCCTTGCCACTCATAGTAGTTTTATTGCTAATATTAATACAATTCCAATATAGCTTTACTGAGATGTTTGCATTTGTAAAAGTTCTCTCAAACAAGGATGGATAAACTAAAAAGCAAGGCTGCTATTCTATGGATGCCTGCTTCCATGTAAGCCCCATCAAGCACAGTTGGAAGTTTAACAGCATAAATATATACCGTGTATAGGATACACTAAGCATTTCAATGTCTGCTGCATCTGCATGTGTTTTTGCCTAAAATATAATGCTCATTTCTATGTACACCTTATGAGAGAAGAAAAAAAAAGTCTTACCCAAGCTTCCATTGGACTGATGGTGGCAGTCTTGGACTAAGATACCTGGAAGGTGACATGTTGGAGAAGGCTGACCACTATCTATTAATTGATTCTATTGATTATGTGCATCAAATGATGTTTGATTCCTAGGAACCATATAGATTTGCTCCATGCCAATCTATTCTTAACCTGTTCTTTCAAGTCTCCAGTAGTACGCTCATCACCATGTAATTGAGACCACCCATCTTCCTGCTGCTTATCCTCTTCTCTTTCCATCTACCTTTCACAACATTAGAGCCTTTTTCAGAGAACTAGGTCTTTGCCTAATGTGTCCAAAGTAGGTGTCAACTTAAAACATTCCTATGCCTGTTTCCAAGTTGCCATAAGAAAGAGGTGGGGAGGAACCCTGAAGAACATATGGAAAATGAACTCAGAAACACATTCCAAGCTTATCTCACGAAGATTGTAACTGAGGCAACTGGGTATTCTGGGCCGAAAATCCTCTATTGGAGAGCATGATTGATGACACCCAATGCATGAACGTATTTTGTTGGACAGTCTGAATTATGATACACCCAGAGGGGTGGAGGGAAATAGGGTCATAGATGATTGTAAATTAGGTATCTCAGAGTCAGCTTCATATAGGTCATGCCAGTATGTCACTCCTAATAAATCCTTTGAAGTTTTTTGAAGTTTGGCTCAAGTCTCATGATTTAATTAGGACGATTGCTTGAATCCTGACAGTAGGATAATTTGAACTTAATCATTTGTATCACAAATGATCATAAATCTGAGTTGATTTATTCAATGATCCACTGGGATGTTGGCTGTCCACAGTGTTCTAAAGAATCTTCTACAGTACCAAAGTTCAAAGGCCTCAAAACTCTTCCTGTCCTGCTTCTTTGAAAAATCCATGGAATGTCACAAAGAATATCATGGCTTGTATGATTCTGATCTTTGGAGGTATTTTGCAGACACTTCAGAATATTTAAATATCTTTTCCCAGTTCTTAATATATGCTCTACCACATACTGGTCTGTGAAGTATTTTTTGACCACTCCCTATTATCTTTCCTGATGCTATTGATTGATTGATCATACTTCTATGCCACATCAATCAAAATAATTGAGTGGGTGACATAAATAGAGAAACCAGATTAAAACATCCCTACTAGAATAAAACAACTGAAAAACAATAGAAAAATAAACAAACCTGAGCAACAAATCTGAACAACAAATTAAAATGGCAATATTTTTATGTTGGAAAGCTCTTCAAAACAATTTGATCTTCCAAAAGACCAACAAAGAGGGAAGTAGTCTGTTCTCCACAACTTGGAATATATTCTGTAATATCAGCATTGCTACCAAGAAGCCTCTTGCCTCAACTCCTAAAGCCATCCCAAAGTGCAGGATTTGCAGAAGTTTCTTTGAAGTATATCTCATTGGATGCTGATGGAAGTCAGGCAAGGGTGGGATTCAGATTTTTTAATAATCAGTTCTGTGGGCTTGGCTTAGTTGGTGGGCGTGGCTTGGTGGTCATGTTATTGGCTGAACATGGCCAACTCAATATCACTCACATCGAGGCACACATCTCCTCGCCTGGCCTCTCGTGACTGTGGGGATGCTGCAACAGTTGTAAGTGTGAAAAATGGTCATAAATCACTTTTTTCAGTGCCATTGTAACTTTGAATGGTCACTCCATACAAGCAAAGTATCAGCAAAGGAGGGGGAAAAAATTCCAGAAAGGTTCCTGAGACAGGAAGTCTGGTCCTGCCAAGAATGTAATAAGGGTTAACGGAGAGGCAGTTTCTGTAAGCAGCACCAGCATGTTTCCTTCCTGCCTTCCTTACAGGATTAGGACAGTAATTTCTTCTAACAACCGGTTCTCCTAACTGCTTAGAATGTTAACAACTGGTTCTAGCAAATAGGTAGAATCCCACACCTGAAGTAAGGTCATGAAGATACCCAATAGCTAAGCCTAGAGGGCAATGCCACACTGCACTTTGATTATCCCCCAGTGTTCTAGAGCACATACAGTCCAGCACATCATAAGGATTCACTCTTATGTTTGTTTAGGGACTGGCTAATAGTATATTACTTGATAGTCACTGCAAATATGATCTGCCTTTTCAACCCTTCTTCCATTCTGCAAATATGATCTGCATTTTCAACCCTTCTCGCATTCTGATTCTAATTCAAAACTCACCAATGTTGTTTGCTATCATAGATTGATTGGGATAAGGAGCATTATGATGCAGCATATCTAGGAATGTCCCATTTATTATTATGCAATTGCATATCCAGTACTCCATGCTCTTCTTGATTTCTTTTATGGACTTTCAAGGAAAGGCATTTTGAGGGAACAAATTCCACTGGACTTTTCCAGATTTCAAGTGTAGCCAGAAGGCTTCAGAATGAAGGAAACATTTATAATGGAATACAATCTCAGCAGTGCTGTTACAAAAAGAAAATTTAACATATTATCAAAAACCTGGAACAAAATATTAAAAACAGGAAGTGTTTTATGGAAGAAGAAAACTTGGGAACTTGTCAAGCAAATGTGGCCTAGTTTTAGTTTATTTATTTATTTATTTATTTATTTATTTGATTTGATTTGTCAATTGTTTACAAGATAATAAGTATAAGTGTATACATAGTTATGAATACATGAAATGGGTACATATAAGAAAAATAAAAGAAAAATAAAAGAAACAATAGGACAGGAACAGTAGGCAAGTTGGTGCGCTTATGCACGCCCCCTAGAGACCTCTTAGGAAAGGGGTGAGGTCAATAGTAGACAGTCTAAGGTTAAAGTTTTTGGGGTTTGGGGAAGAAACTACAGAGTCGGGTAGAGTATTCCATTGATCACTCTGTTGCTGAAGTCATATTTCTTGCAATCAAGCTTGGTGAGGTTAACCTTGAGTTTGTATCTATTGTGTGCTCTTGTGTTTCCACCACTACAGTTCCAGAAATTCAAAGCTCAGTCCTCCATTCTGGTACAACTGTATTGTTATTAAGGTAGGTCACATTGTCAGCCAAATCTAACTCAAACCCTTCTATTTTCTCCACAACAACCAAGTGAGGCAGGTTGGGCTGAAGGGGAGTGACTGGCTCAAAACCAAATGGCTTCTTCTATCCATCAGTTTCTTATTCATCTTACCCAACACTTTGTCCAACTGTGTTACCTCATAATTCATTATCTCTGTTCCCTCATTGTGAGAGAAAAGGGGTCACCCACCAATTGGTTTCCATTTTAACTCATTCTGTCTGCTGCATCATGAACGTGTGAGCTATAATCACCAGGGGTCAACATTTTTGCTTTCCATTATCTGACTTTGGCTGATGATGATGTATGAAGCAGAGAGAAAAGAGATAGCTTGATTTTCATAGGCTAGGTTTTGACCCTGCTGGGCTTAGTGTAGCATGAAACTAGTTTTGACTAGTAAACTGAATAAATATGCTCAGAAAGATGCAGAGGGGTAATATATATGCAACACCAAGGTGCCATTTTTATGAAATGATTCACCAGTGGGTTAAGCAGGAGCCAAACACATTTAGTCTGTGATGAGTTTCAACTGAAAAAAAAGGAAGCTTTTCATGGCCTAATCCCCTCCTCGCAACTGGCAGCCTCCTTTGCTTTGCCTTCCTAGGGACAATAGAGGACCTAGTTAGAAAGATCAGCCTTTGCAGACATTCAAGTCACGCTGCCCAGAGCTAGGCCAGCTGAGGTAAGGCTGGGGTGTGAGCTGTGAATGTAAGCTTATTAGAATTCCCAGAGTGCGGGAAACTGGATTGTAACTAATCATACTTTACCCTCTGCATAGGCAGCTAGCAAGACAAATTCTCAAAGCAGCCTAATGGGTATGATAATTCTTGTTTTATTTTCCTTCAGAAAACAGCACTGATGCATTCAGACTGTTAAACTTTCACTTTGACAATTCACATTGGAAAATGTTTCCAAAATGTTTGGATTTGATGTCCTTTTTCATCCTGCTTTTCATTTCAGTGTATGTGTGTGTGTGTGTGTGTGTGTGTGTGTGTGTAGAGAGAGATCTTTCTCTTTCCTACAAAGAAAGATTGGGAGAGAGTATAGAAAAGCCACAGAGATTTTTTTGAGATATTGTCTTTATGCATACAGTAAAAGAAATGGAATAGGGATAGGAATGCATGTACTGGCCATATCTCCAGACTGCAGCTTACAGGTTTCTGTAAAAAGACAAGCTGATGTAGAGGTGGAGGGAAGTTAGCAGCAAAGGGAAAAGGGGAAGAGACCACAGCAACTGAAAGTAGCCAATAGAAGCTGGGCAGATTCAAGCCCTGTCACAATTATCTCTGAAGCAATGTAAATCATGCATCTAGCACGCCTAGAAGAAGAAAATACAGATAGTCCATGACTTATGATCATTTGTTAGTGACTATTTGAAGTCAATGAAAAAAGTGACTTATAGCAGTCCTCACACTGATGACCATTGCCCCATCCCCACAATCACATGGTCAAATTTCAGATGCTTGGCAACTGGCATGTATTTATGATAGTTGTAGTGTCCTGGGCTCACGTGATTGCCATTTGCAACTTTCTCAGCTGGCTTCTAACAATCAAAGTCAGTTTTACTTAACAACAATGTAATTTGATTAACAGTGACAGCAAAAAATGGTCATAAAATTAGGTGCAACTTGTTACGTTCGGAAAGGAGGGAGGCCACACCAGAGCTTTAGTCATAACACACTTTATTCGGAGGAATAAAGGGGGCTGTCGCGTCTGCAGCTAACAGCAGACCTGCCAGCGAACAGCAGCTGGCTCAACCTAGCAGCCGGCTTTTATAGCCGACTGTTGAAGGGAGCCAGCCAATGGGGACTAAGAACGCCCCTGCAGGAATTGTGGACCTGATGGGGAACTGGTGTCAGCCCCGAGGACATAACACCCCTTCCCCCCAGATACGAACATGAGTAGTCTTTTAGGTATGAAGGTGGTTTGTGTTGCCGCTCTGACCGTCTTAGTTCGGGTGTAGGAGCGGGTGGCACAGAGTTCGGGACAGTGGGGGTTTGGTCCCTTGGTAGCTGTCCAGCCACCCGATCTTGCTCGCCGGTCGCCGGCTGGGTTGTCGAATTGCTTCGGTCTCCCGGTGCGGTTGAGGAACTGCTGGGGACGGTTGCTGGTTCTGTAGGATGGTCACGGTCAGCCGTCTGCTCCCTCGGTTCGGTTGGTGGAGACAGGTTACTCTGAGTGTCCCAGCTGGGTGCCGGATGCGGTGCCTGGAATGCTGCCGTGGTCTCTGGGTCGGTGGTGGCGTGCTCGTTCTGCCGGCTCCTCAACTGATCCAGGTGTCTCCGCCAAATGCGCCCGTCTTCTAACTGGATGTGGTACGACCTGGGCCCCGTGATGGCCACGACCCTGCCAGGTACCCACAACGGGTCTCCCGCGTAATTCCTGGTGAAGACTTGATCCTGTAAGACAAAACTCCTGACCCTACTGTTAGACCCAATGGGTGTGTCTGGGCAATAGTGAGGGTGCAGCCTGTCTAGTATTGTCCTTAAGCGTCTGCCCATCAGTAGCTCTGCCGGAGACTTGTTTGTGACCATGCAAGGGGTCGAGTGTTGGCTTATAAGGAATCTAGAGAGTCTGGAATGCCAGTCATCTTGGGTAAACCTGGCGAGGGCCTCTTTGGTTGTTCTGACTGCTCTTTCAGCCAACCCATTGCTCGAGGGGTGAAAGGGAGCCGTTAGGATGTGCCGGATGCCCAGGTTGGCGACATACCGGCTGAAGTCTGTGGACGTAAATTGAGGACCGTTATCCGACACAATAGTGTCCGGGAGACCGTGTGTGACGAACAAACGAGTCAGTGCTTGGGCGACCGCTCGTGTGGTGGTTGAGAGTAGGAGTGCCACATCGATCCATTTAGAAAATGAATCTACTACTATTAGGAATGTCTTGCCATGGAATGGGCCGGCCAGGTCAACATGTAGACGAGACCATGGTGCGTTGGCGCTTTCCCATTTGGTGGGAGGGGTGACTGGGGGTGCTGGCCGGGATTCTTGACAGGGACGGCAGGAGCTTACCCATTTCGCAATTTCATCGTCCATGCCCGGCCACCATACATAGCTCCGTGCCAACGCCTTCATTCGTACAATGCCGGGGTGCCCCTCGTGTAATGCCTTCAGGACGGGTCTGCGTAGTGATTCCGGAATGACAACTCTGGTCCCCCATAGCAGGCAACCCTGTAAACTGGAAAGTTCCTGTTGGCGGACTTTAAAGGGTGAAAATTCGTTAGAAGGGTTACTACCCGGCCAACCCCTCCGTACCCAGTCCAGGACCTGGGCGATCAGTCTGTCCTTCCTGGATTGGAAGGCAATGTCTCTCGCAGTGACTGGAATTCTGAACTCACTGGTGTCAAAAATGGTGTGGACTGGGGCCGGATCCTCCACGGGCGTTGGTAGCGGGCATCGGCTGAGGGCGTCTGCATGGCTGAGATTTTTTCCTGGACGGTGAACTAACTTGTATGAATATGCTGCCAGGAATAAGGTCCATCTTGTCATTCGGGGAGACAAGACTTGTGGTGTTTGCTTCTCTCCGGAGAGAAGTCCCAACAACGGCTTGTGATCTGTAACCAGTTCGAAGTTGTGCCCAAACAGGAATTCATGAAATTTTTTAACCGCGGCTACGGCAGCTAGGGCCTCTTTGTCGATTTGGCTATAGTTGCGTTCTGTCGTTGAAAATGTTCTAGAGAAGAACGCGATAGGGGCTTCGGACCCGTTGGGTAGTCTATGACTTAATACGGCCCCAATCCTGAAAGGTGAGGCATCTGCTGCCAAAACTAGCGGTAGGTTCTGGTTGAATTGGATCAGTACAGCGTCTGAAGTGAGGAGTGACTTGACTGCCCTGAAGGCGTGTTCCTCTTTGGGTCCCCAGTGCCACGGAACATTTTTATCTAAGAGTCTATGTAGTGGTTCTGCCACTGATGCTTTGTGCGGCAGAAATGACGCGCAGAAATTCAGCAGGCCTAGGAAGGCTTGTAGTTCTGGTTTAGACGACGGCGTGGGTGCCTTGTGAATGCCTTTAACCTTTGATTCTACCGGGTGGATGCCAGAGGCGTCTATTCGGTACCCGAGATTTTTCTTTTTTTAGTTTGAGGCCATGCTGTCTGAATCTGTCCAACACCCCTCTGACTCTGAGGAACAGCTGTGTTCTGTCCCGGGCGGAAACCAAAATGTCATCAAAGTACGGAACCATGCCAGGGAGGCCCTGTAGGATCCGTTCCATTAACGACTGGAATATGCCCGGGGCGACACTCACACCAAATTGGAGGCGCTTGCATCGGAAGGCCCCTCTGTGGGTAACAATGGTTTGTAATTCGGCCATTTGGTTGTCCACAGGAAACTGTTGGTAAGCCTGTGACATATCCAATTTGGCGAATATTGTTCCGGGTTCGAATGTGTGCAGTAAATGCTGGATTACTGGCACTGGGTATGCGCTAGTCTGTAAATAGCGATTTATTGTGGTCTTGTAGTCTGAGCACATCCTTATACTACCATCTTTTTTGAGGGGTGTGACAATAGGTGTCTCCCACTTAGCAAAATCCGTGGGTTCGATTACCCCTTGTTTTAACAATTTGTCTAGTTCTGCATCCAGCTTAGAACGCAGAGAGAATGGCACTCTCCTCGGTTTCAAGCGGATGGGAACTACCTGGGGGTCCACTGAGAAGGAAATAGGTGTGCCCTTGTAGCACCCTAATTCGTCGCTGAAAACGTCAGCGTAATCAGAGAACAGTGAGTCGGTGTCAGAGGACGAGACAGCATGTACCCCCGTTAAGCTAAGGCCAAGAGAGGGGAACCAATCCAACCCCAAAAGACTAGGAAGGGCACCATCAACTACCACTAATGGCAGGTGGCCTTTAAAGGTTCTGAATTTGACTAGGAACTTGCCTGTTCCGATTACTGGAATGTTCTTTCCTTGGTAGTCTCGTAAGGATAGGCGACTCTTCTGCAGCTGTTTCCTGGACAGGCTGGGACGTATTTTCTTGAGCGTGCTCCATGAAATAATCGAGAGCGCTGACCCGGTATCGACCTCCATTAGGCAGGGTCTACCTTCTAAATGAATGGAGAGTTTAATTTTATTGGGTGTTAAGAAGGTATGGTTAGCTTGATAGCATGTAAAACAATTTTCTACTTGCCTGGACGGCCCCAAGGGGGCGTAGGATGGTGGCTTTTGTGGAGCCACGTGCACTGCCTGGCACACCCTGGCGATGTGTCCTCTTCTGCTGCAGTTGTTGCAGGTGGCACTTTTGAACCTGCACGTTGTTCTGGCATGGGGACCCCCACAGGAGAGGCACAGCGGGGTGTGCCTAGGTGCGTTGCCTTCTCTCGGTCTAGTTCCTACCTGTGGCTGCTTGAATGGTTTGAGACGGTGCACCTCAGATTGCTCGATGGGCTCTTCTTCGTTCACTGCCTCCTCAGAATGCACAGTGACTGGGTTAGCTTTGGGGGTGCTTCCCTGTATTTCAGCCGCTGACTGTATTGCCAATTCTGCAGCCAGGGCTTCTTCGATGGCTTGTGCGAGGTTGAGGTCCTTCCTTGCCAACAACCGCCTCTGTAGCCTTGTATCCTTGACTCCGCAGACAAGTTGGTCCAGGAGCATGTCATCAAGGTAGCCTTTAAATTCACAGTGCAGGGCTGCTGTTCTGAGGGCTGCCATATATTGGTTTATGGTTTCTCCCTCCGCTTGCTTCCTCATGCGAAATGCGAAACGTCTCGCGATCTGCGACGGTTTCGGCGAATAATGATTGGGGACGGTCTCCAGTAGCTCAGACCATGGGACATTCTTGAGTTCTCTTGGGGCGAACAGTGCTGTTGCTGTGTCAAATATGGTGGCCCCACAATAGCTCAGGAAGAATGACTTCTTTTTGTTGTCTGTAGCGTCGGCCAGACCCACAGCATCAATATAATGGTTAAATCGGTTTTTATAAGAGTACCATTTATCTTCGTCTGGCTTAAATGGCGGGAACGCCGGATTCGCATTCATGACTGGTTCAGCTTGAGGCAGGTGAAAGAAGTCTCACTGGGAATACAGGCCCTGGAAAAGGTAGCAGCTACAGTTTGTAGTGCTGTTAAACGAGTGTTCAGCTTCTGAGTTCTCTCTGGGTTGTACAGGTAGCAGCTGCGCTCGCAGTGCAATTTCGGTCTAGTGATTCAGCTTGTGGAATCTCTCTGGGTTTTCTCGCTCTCTGCAGCCCTTGGTGGCTGGGAACAGACGTTATAACTGACGTCTGTTTGAAATTCGCGCCCTTACAAGGGCGAGGCGGCAATGGCTGCAGCTGCGCGCTGACAGCGATTTGAATTCCGCGCCTAGATTTAGCGGCCGTGAGCGTCGCGCTGGAGCTTCGCTACACAAGATTCTGGCAAGCTTGCTGTTGGGCGGCTGAGGCTCTCAGCGCCCAACTCTCTTGTAGCTTATTTGTGATCTTGAGCGACTACACGCTCCACTTCGCTTCCTTCTCAAATGGCTGACCGAGCTCTCAACGACGCGGCTACGGTTCAGCGCTTCAGATTCGTGACATTCAGCTCTTGTATAGCTGCTGGTTGGCCACATCCCACCCTCGTCGCCAATGTTACATTCGGAAAGGAGGGAGGCCACACCAGAGCTTTAGTCATAACACACTTTATTCGGAGGAATAAAGGGGGCTGTCGCATCTGCAGCTAACAGCAGACCTGCCAGCGAACAGCAGCTGGCTCAACCTAGCAGCCGGCTTTTATAGCCGACTGTCGAAGGGAGCCAGCCAATGGGGACTAAGAACGCCCCCGCAGGAATTGCGGACCTGATGGGGAACTGGTGTCAGCCCCGAGGACATAACACAACTCACTTAACAACCACCTGGCTTAGCAATGGCCATTCCATTTCCAATTGTTGTAAGTCAAGGGTTATCTGTATTGTTTTCACATTGGATAAAAAAAAAAATCACAAAGTCAACAGGCTTGGTGATGGGCTGGGGAGGAAAGAAAGGCTATATCATTTTTTTTTAAATAAAGTTTTACTTGGGTTTTCACACATACAAAATACAAGTAAAACATCTTTTTTGAAAATAGCATGGTCCCGGGTTGAACTTCTTTATACAGACACAAAGCTCAATTTCATGCTCCTTTTTGTATTCTATTCCATAACTTATACTATTCTACATTTTCTATATAGTTTTTTCCCCCTCTTTTAATTTTCTCTATTTTATTTTGATTATCTTATCTCAGTTCAAATCATTATATTTATACTTTTGTCTGTCCTGTTTCAATTTCATATTATCTTTTCTCATTAAACAAGTTTTCTCCTGAAGTTACTAATTGGAGTATGACACCTTTATATCTTTTAATTACATCCATTCAACTCTCATTTAAACTTCAATATATACCTTAAAGTTATGACCTTCAATATAATATATAATACATAACTTCCAATCTAATTCTGCTTGGTACATTGTTATAATACACACTATATTCTTTTTTTTAAAAAAGGATTATAAATATATGTAATTATAAACCCTCATTCCATTCCAATTCAGTTCTATCATTAATAATCATTAAAATCTTAACATCTTTAACATTTCTTTTCAATTAAATATCATACTTCCTTAAAGACACATATAATCTCCATAATTAATTTTTCCCTTATTTCTCTTCACATATGTTTTGTAAATCATTAAATATTCATTTTGTTACATTTATTTATTGACAAGCATTCCACTGAATTACAATAGCTATTTTATCAAACATTTTAATCATACATTGTTGCATTATTTCTATTTCTAATATAACAATACTATCTTATGTACATTTGCAGAATCCCCTTTTCCATTAAATTTTCACCCATTATCTTTAAATAGGCCCTGTTTCTCTATATTTTGTTTCTGTCCTTTATAACTTCTTTTCCTTTCTTTCTTCCCTCTCATCTTCTCCCTCCCCTTTTTACCCCCTTGTCTCTCTAGTTCTAATTCTCTCTTCTGCATTCCCCTCTTCTGTTGCTTTCTGATTTTATACTTATTTTTCACTCTATTTTGGGTGGGTTGTTTTTTCCAATCTTAAACTTTCCATTCTCTCCCCCCCCTTTCCTTTTTCCCCCCACCTAAGATTACTTGTTCATTAAAGATGGCTTCTTCTTTGTTGCAATTTTCTTGTTCTGCAGGCATTTCTTGTTGTTTCTCATAGTTCCAAATCTCCATTTCTAAGAACTGAAATACGAAGCCAAAAGAACCTCTCCCTTCTTGTGCATCTTCTTTGTACTGTTTAAGTTCCATTTTCAGTTCTTCTACAAGTGGAGCCATTTTAAACAGTTTTAAACAACCACCTGATTGATTTTAGTCATTCAAATACAATAACCAAAAATCCAGGGATCATCAAGTAATCCAAATAGTCCCAAGCTGTTTCTTCTTATTATATTTAACAAAGGGAATATATCTCTAAATAATATAACCATAGATTGTTTCGTAGCCAACTTTATTATTAAGTACTAAGTCATACCATATCTGGATTGCAAAAAGCTGAGTGACCATTAAAACATACAGAAATCTCTAACCAATTGTTGCCATTCTATAGTCATTCAGATTTTTTTCAACAATGGTATGGTATTGTATGCCTAGAAATATAGTTTAAAATAACATACAGTGTATAGAATATTATTTTAATGTGTTCAACAACACATTCATTGCTTTCTTGCTAATTTTAGTTTTATCTGTGAATCTTTCTAGGCAGGGGTGTCAAACTCGCATCATCACGTCATCATCATGTGATGTATTGTAACGTTTTTCCCGCTAAACTTGGTGTGGGCGTGACCAGCACATGATGCAACTGGCTCATGGGCCACCAGTTTGACACCCCTGTTCTAGAACTTCTGTTTATGGAACCATATTTGTATTAGGGCAGAGTTCCTGACTTCAAAATATCACAGAGTGACATATCAGAGCTGAATAAATCAATCTGTTAAGAAAGAGAAACAAATATGAGTATGTAGATCCCATCTGAAGAAAACAATATTGAAATAAAGTATTAAAATTAGTTGTGATATTTACCAATTTTAGAATCTCAAAGGTCATTCTCAATCTTGTTATTTAACAAGTCATGGGAAAGATTAAGGTCGGATTAAGCTATGCAAAGGAAGAATAAATTATTCCATATTCCCTGCCTACCTTTAAAACATTATTTGATATATTTTAGGGCTCCTTCCAAACAAAAATAAACTTTAAGATTCCTCAAGCCCCAACATGCACACACACACCACCACCACCACCCCAAAAAAACCTAGCTTCCAAAGACTTCATCACAGTTACAGAATGTGCAATATGTTTTATTATTCAGTGCAGAGGTGGTATTCAGCAGGTTCTGACCAATGCTGGAGAACCGGTAGCAGAAATTTTGAGTAGTTTGGAGAACTGGTAGTAACCTTCCCCGATGAATGGGGAGAGAATGGAAGATTTTGCAGCATCCTTCCCCCTAGCCATGCCCACCAAGCTTCACCCACCAAGTCATGCCACGCCCACCAAGCCACACCCACAGAACCAGTAGTAAAAAATATTGAATCCCATTACTGATTCAGGGTGAAATCCTGGGAATCCAATGTTCTCAGAATGACCTTTCCCAAAAATTAACTACAAAAACGGTGTTGGACAAAAATTGACATTCTCTGCACACACTTGTCTTCTGTGGAAATGCAAGGCTTCTGAAGCCTTTCCATGTTGCCTCCTAGAACATACAAAAGTTGTGGGCTGTAGACCCAAAGCATGCTTAACTTGACCAGTCGTTAATTCAGACATGTTTTTTACTTTCTAATCTGAGAGCATAGCAGCAGGTTATTAGGATCAAGCTTCACCAATTGGACACATACACTTTCATAAACTTCATCCAATTCTTCTTGGTATCCCATGATTTTTTCCATCAGGAACATACTGACAAGGCTTCCTTGCTGCAGTGGATCCTTTTACAGCTCATATAGCTTGCTCCAAATGGACATGGCATATCTTCTGAAATCCAATCCATGTCTGGAAGATGGATTTTGTGTTGACGGGCCTTAGGCACAAAGTTTTGTAATTGAATGCTTTGCATCAATCACTCTAATTTCCTTGGAGGACCAAGTGTGTTGAGTTTGCCTGAGTTTGGGTTTTACACAACACAAGTGACAACTGTATGGTGGTTTTACCTTATTGCTTTATGGTTGCCTTTGTTTTGATTGGCTCTCATTATGTTTTTAATCTGTTTTTATCATGTAAACTGCTAAGAGTCCATCAGCATAGAAAATGAATGAATGAATGAATGAATGACAGTTTGGGCCTAAAACTTTAGAAGTCTATATTTTCTTTTGAGTCTTTCTTCTTTGATAGTGTTCAAGAAAGTCAGGTCCTTGTTGTGCCCCAAAGCTAGAATACATTTATAGTTTCTGATCAAAATGCTCTGTTTTGTCTTAAAATATTTACACAGCAACCCAGATCGTGATGAAGATGAAGCAGGACAGCATGTTGCATTAATGTCTTCATTTGTTTTGTGTGCAATAAGAAAGGAAACGGCCCTGATGCTTTAATTGGCTTCTTCCAATCATTTGATTTTTATCATTCTATTATCCTTATCTGCTCTGTAAAGTCTCAGTATTGACTACTTTATTCTGAGATAAAAGCTTGAATCACAAAACATTTAGTGCATGCTTAGCAAAGGATTGGAAGAGCCAGTATTAAAGGCATGATCAATCTATTGCTTATCAATTGCTTCCAATAAAACTTCACAGAACCATGTTGGGGGAGGTTTAACATTGAGGCAAGAGGATGCAAGATGACATGAATAATTCACATAATTGACCATACCACAGGCAAGATACCTGATGGATCTACACATCAGTTGGTAATCTTCTATAATATAGCCATCAATGAAAAGCAATAGATAAGTTTGTATCATTTTTGAAGTTCCACTGAATTTTTCTTGGTCCCTTTTTTGCTGTTTTTAAAAATGAGAATAAAGGAAGATTTGTTGATGGATTAACAGATCATAGCAGAACAATTAATTTAGCTAAAGGCTTTTGCCTTTATGGTTCTTTTCCATTCAGATTTGATATTTAAATCTCTCAAATTGACTGAGTTGATACATTAAGCCATAATGTGGTTTCAGGGATATATCTAGTCTATTTGGTCTGGTTCTGATGAACTGGTTGTTATACTGCATTGAAAAATCATTTTAGGTTTCTTTGGCAGTCACAAATGATACAACCAAAACAAAGGCAGCAATATTTACATTGTCTTTTTTTGCTTTTGCTCTGTAGGATTTCAGTCTTTCTGCTAGACCATTGTACGATTTAATGGAACTCATTTTCCTGACCGTCTTTATGCCAGATATAAGAGATTGGAGTGGGAGATCTTATATTAAACTGTTATTAAATAACACTCAGCTTAGAGGCATCCACTCGAAAAATGCCTGGTATCCCTGCACAATATAGGTCCCAACCCCTTTTTAATGAATGTTATGTGGGAAAAGTGATGGGGCTTCAACTGCATGGTCATCACCACTGTAATTTATTTTATTTACTTATACATCAAGAATAAGGTACATCTTATTCTCAGAGTTACTTTTCTTGGCATCAATTCCCTTCAGACCACTGATATGGCAAAAAGAAACTTATTTGTCTTGCTCCATCGTGAAAATTAAGAGTCACCATTTTTCTAAGGAAGCTTGTTACTTTCATTTGAGGACAACATTGATTTTGAAGGAAATGGCATTCAATGAGGTGAGAATTTAATAAAACAACATGAAGGAATCACCTCTTTTGCTCTTCATTGCAGCAAAGGAAGATAAAGCCGCTTGGAGTCTTTCCCCCGGATTCTTGGCAGCAGGGGCTGTAATCCTATTTTGGCAGGGGGATTAGTATTGGAAAATATGGGTAGTGGAAACCACTTTCTAGAAATAAGAGTAAATAGTAATTGTGACAACAATACATATTCAAAAGCAGGTAACAATATTATTATTCTCAACCATTACCCTGTGATCCTCCTCCAGACATATTTCTAAACATAAAATATCCAAAGTTAATCTCCCCTCCAAAATGAAAACTTGCGAGGAGTGAGAATGGCTACTAGGAGATGAAGATATAACTGCTGCACCATAACCTACTATATTACTATTACATTATTGTTGGGAGCATCTACCAATGCACTTACAGCTTGAAAGGATTATTTGGTGACCTCATCATTGCCCAGGGATGCCTGTGGAGACTCCTTTCATGTCCCTGGTATTTTTCCATTGAAGTAGTACCTATTTATTTACTTGCATTTGCATGAATACCATAACCTAAAAATGGAGCAGGCAGTTAAGCAGGGAGGACAAAAGCCAGGAATTTTCTCAAAAAGATTGCTTCAATGGGTACATAAAAAAGGAAACAAACCCTTAAGGATCAAAGTGGCCCTGAAGCCTGCCATTCTTGGAGTCCTCCTAGTAGCTTTTGTCTTTCTAACTATTCCTTGGCAACCTAACTGAAAAGGACATGCTGTAAGGGAGTGTGTGTGAGACAGAGAGACAAAGAAGGGAGGGAGGGAGGGAAGAAGGAAGGAAGGATGGAAGGATGGAAGGAAGGAAGAAAGAAAGAAAGAAAGAAAGAAAGAAAGAAAGAAAGAAAGAAAGAAAG
>NW_020769311.1:21903805-21914731 GCF_900518735.1 Pseudonaja textilis | reverse complement strand
AAGGAAGGAAGGAAGGAAGGAAGGAAGGAAGGAAGGAAGGAAGGAAGCCACACCCAACATGGCCATGCCCACTCCGGCCCTCAATGATCAAACTGCCCTCAATGCAGCCCTCAATGAAATCAAGTTTGACACCCCTGACCTAGAAGAATTTTTTGGGAGGGGAGAGAAAATTTTTCTGATCTGTGTTAAGTTTAATGACTTAGAACAAACTTAGCCACCTGGGGCTGGCAGAGGAATTCTGGAAACTGAAGTCTACAAGTCATAAAGTTGCCAAGTTTGGATATTTCTGACAGGGTGCTACAGGTCAATGCTATATGAAGGACAAGAAATGGAATTTTAATGGTGATACTGGGAGTCATAACGAGGCCCGGGAACAACTGCTTAAACATATCCCACTGACACTGTAAAACAATTAGCATCCTTAACCCCCCACCTTACCTGATTTAATAGTTTGTGTTTTCATTTATTGTGCTTTTGCCCTCACAGATCTTTTTAACATTTCAACAATGGCACAAGCTTTGGTGTTGACAATCTAAATGCGAAGCTTAAGGGGCCTGATACAAAAGTTTTTGCTAGCAAAACAGTTGAAAACAGACTAGGGTGGGGGTTGGTAGAAGTTGTGAAATATCACAATATAAACATGGAAAAATTCTGCTGAAACATTCATCTGCAAAATAAAGAAGGATCTTAAAACTAGTTTATAAAGCCAAGGCTGAGCTGAAAGTATGGTATGGAAGGTGAATTCACACCTCTTCAAATCTATGCTTTCACACTCAAAATTTACAGCTTGAAGTTTACTTTGCTACTGGGGTAGATTATAACACCTACCAAATGAGTACATAGTATTCCTCCAGAGTTTTGGGGTGACATTTTCTATATATAGATGAAATATGTAGGTTTTTCTGCCCAGATTCTCTTTCTAGAGAACCATTTTACTACATCATTCCAGAAAACTAGCATTTTGTCAGAGATGAAAATAAAAACTAATCAACTCCCTCTCCTGGCAAAGAATAATAACATTGCAAAATGTCCTCTTCTGTAGGAGAAGGGATGGCAGAACCTGGGGGTGGAGTGAAAGGGGGATCACTCTAGAATCCTTATGTAGTCACAAGTGAACTAAGTCTAACCCCTTTGAGCACCATTGATCCTCTAAGCAAATGCTGACCATTCATTGAGAAGATTTCTGTGCATAAGATTTTAGCAATACATCAGTTTAATTGAAACTTCACACCTGGTCTTTCCCACTTTGCAGATAAGTGGGAAGAACAAAGACAAAACATCACTAGAAGTGAAAAATTGTATATTTTTTTATGAAAGACGCATCAAGAGATGCAGGTATAGCTTAGAGCTCAACCCTTCCCCACAGAAGAATAAGCATCCCAAAGAAAGATCCCATTCTTCTGCCCCAAACCTTCCCCCCGGAGAAGCTTTCCTCCCTTTCTTTGTGGGAGGAAACAGCCTAGAATTGATGTCCTCCATAGTGTCTCTTGAGCATCAATATACCCACGTAAGCCTTCCTTGACAAACAGCAGACTCTGTCCTACCTTATTGATTAATCTAGTTTTTAGATTTGCTTAATTAAAAATGACAAATGGGAAGCTGCCATGCTAGACCATTAAGTATCACTTTATTTGTGAATCCCTATATGGATGCCAAAGGTAATCTCATCATGAAAAGCAAATGTAACATAACAAAGTTCAGGTTGTTTATAAACAAAGGTAAAGGTACTTTGGAATGGTAAAAAAAAAAAACCCAAACCATCTTCCTGGCCAGAAAGTAGTGGAGATCAACCTGTCTGGTTGTTTTGGTATGATTGGCACATCTCTTGTTGTTTCTGTTGTTATTGCTATGTATTTCTTCTGAAAAATATGTTTGCTGATAAATTAATTTAAGTTTTATACCAAAGCCTAAGAATTGTCTAATTGTCTGTCTCCATAAAAGCAAAACTGTTTCTCATAAACATCTCTGCATTGTAGCTACTTTGCTACAGTTTACATAATATGCTTTCTCAAAGGCTGGGGAGCATTAGGATAGATTCAAGTGGAAGGCCTGGTTGTATTAAATTTACCTCAGTCCTCATATACCAGTAAGTAATCAAACAAAGGATCCCCAGTAATTGATTGATTACTGCTACTTCCAACACTCATTCTGTTTTCTCCCTGTCTTTATCATACTTATATTATGCCCTCTCTGCATGTGGCATCTGGGTCTAGGTAATGATCCCAAAATAGCAGGGCAAAATTGTTATGTCTTTGGGACTGGTTGGAGTCCCCAACCAGGTCCGCTGTTTGAGCGGGAGCACCAGCCGCTCCCATTGGCTGGCACCGTTTGACAGCCGGCTATAAAAGGCGGCTGTCGAGCAGTGCCAGCCCCGTTGCCGCCAGCTAACCTGCCTAGTTAGGAGGCAGACGCAGCAACCCTTTATTCATTGCAATAAAGCCATTTACGTTTCACTCTGGCTCTGCCTCGTTTCCTCCGCCACTCTACAACAAAAATGTATTAAACCAGAGTAAATTACTCACTATAATTTTTGATACAAGTGATGCTTGAAGACATTCTATATATATATATATATCTCCCCAATAAGTTAAAAAATCTTTAAAAAACCTCTTTGTCCTTTTCTACTCTTCTTGCTGTATTTATTAAGTTATTTTAGAGTAGAGTTGGATTATTCAACAAATATGCACAGAAGTCTTTCTAAGAAATGTCCCTAAATTTATAGTGTATGAACAAGATCCCTTTCATTGAAACAATACTCAAGTAGTTACTGTATTTCCTTTGTCTACTAGCTTTAGTCCAGGGAAAAGCTATCTTCCATGTTTTGCACAGTAGTGGGAAATGAACAGAAGAACTAACCATGTTTTAGTAAACCTGAATAGATTTGGCTTTCTGAAAATATTTAGTCTATCGCTGATGGGAAACCCAGAACTTCTTTATCACCGGAAGCTTCTCTTTATTTATTTATTTTTAGATTATCTAACACATCAAAGCTTTTGATTTTTCCATTTCCAATCTCTTTTCACTAAAGTATTTTATACATGCTTTCATCATCACTTTTCCATATCACTTAGGAGCTTCTGCAGAAAGCAGGGAAACACTTGCAAAGTTGCCATCCAAGTATTTTATGCAGATACTGTAGAAATAATACACTGCCTCAGAAAATACATGAGTCCCTTCTCGTGAAAGCATTCCCTTACCTTAAGAGCATCTAAATCATGAGTTCTACTATCAAGTGGGGTGGTGTCCAGAAAGTCCAATATTTTCATCACTTCCACAATAGAGCTCCCCCCTCCCATTTTAGCTCTTCAGTGTGTGAATAGAATGCAGTCATGAGTGACTCCGTGCAACAGATGTATAATTCATTGAAGTTACAGTAAAAAGAGAGGTCCAATCTAGAAATAAGGAGAATTTTTTTTACATTTAATTAATCAATGGAATAACTTGCCTCTTGGAATTGTGGGTGTTCCATCACTGGAGGTTTTCAAAAATAGACTGGAAAACTATTTGACCAGGATGGAATAAGATCTGCTGCTTTGACCTAGGGGTTCAAGCAGTGGTGGGATTCAAAAAAAATTTTACTACTGGTTCTGTGGGTGTGGCATGGTGGATGTGGCATGGCTTGGTGGGCATGGCTTGGTGGGTGTGGCATGGCTTGGTGGGCGTGGCAAAGGAAGGATACTGTAAAATCTCCATTCCTTCCCCACTCCTGGGGAAAGGTTACCACAAGGTTACTGGGATGGGGCCAGTCAGAGGTAGTATTTGCTGGTTCTCTGAACTACTCAAAATTTCTGCTACCGGTTCTCCAGAACTGGTCAGAACCTGCTGAATACCACCTCTTGGTAAAAGAGGCCCCTTCTCGTCCTATAATTCTGTATTCTATGAAATCATGCTTCAACAATGTCTTGAACATAGAAAGCAGTTCTGGGACAAGAAGGATTCAAAACCTTGATGTAATTCTGTTATACCATGAAGTCCCTGAGTCTTGGTGTGACAGAGCTGACTTCTCTACTCACCCTCAGCAATCTCATAGTATTCTTTTAGTAACTCAGTCTCAACTATGAATATTGAAAGTACTGATAGATAATTAGAATACTGTTCATCTACAAAAAATATGTCTGCTATGTGATGGATACAGTTGTTGAATATTCACAATGGATAGCTCACTCCAGTTAAAATACTTTCCTCTATCTTCATCCCTCCAAAGTTCACCAAATATAACGTGGTTATTTCTGCAAATGACACAGACTTCTGAAACAAACCATATTTTTTTAGAACTTTGATAAGATAGCACAACATTGTCTCACTGCAAGTATCCTGAAGTTCTAAAAACTTAGTTCTTTTGTTGTCAAAGTGCTGGATAACCATGATCTCTGCTGCCTATTGCCATTTTAAAAAGAAAGATGGAATTTAAAGGAAAGGATTTACTGGGTATCTCCAGAACAAGCACATATTTCACAATGGTGTCTTACTTGGTTGAGACACTAGAAAATTTTCAAGTTATCTTTAGATTTGAACATACTTTTCTCAGCAAGAGATAAGTACATTCTATTGATTTGTTGCTGCTGTGATGCATGACTGTGTGAAATGCAAGAGTGCATTCTGCTACAGCAGCAACATTCTTTGCTTTGCTGCCTGGTTTCACACACAAGCACACAAAAATGTTTCATTTTGCAGAATAGCTCTCTATGCTTCTTAGAAAATATGGGGTCTGCAGACGATAGATAGATAGATAGATAGATAGATAGATAGATAGATAGATAGATATGCTAGCTTTGCAGACAAACGTTCCACCTAATTGTCTTTAACTTTATAAACTTTAGAAAATTTGCTCTTCAAATCATACATAAGGACACAGTTCCATGTAATTTTTACTATATTTAGTGTGTCTTGAAAGGCGAGCCCTAGAGACCATGAGTTTATGGTACAAAACAAATCACAGAGACAGTTTCAAGCAGGAAAGGGAAGGATGGATGAGCACTAAGTATCACCCTCATCCTCCGTAATAATTAATAGCTATAAACATCATGTACTATATACTTTCAATGTTATATATTTTATGGTTAGAAATGAAAAATAATTTGATTATTTATTAGACCTGGTCTTGATTGAAGGATAGATTTTGATTACAGTTACGTCTTCTATCTCATTTTTATGTTTAATGTGAAAAGTCTAAGCACCTCGTTCTTAAGACATTGTGCCCCTTGAGTAATTTTCAGTCTTGAGAAAGACCTTTCTGAACTTGCTACTGTCACCAGAATAATTAAAAATAGCAGTGTTATACATGCATCTAAAGAGTAAAAGCCAGGGAATCATTTTCTACTAACAGGTGTATTAAGTCTTTCACAATGTTTGAAGTATGGATCTCTTCATGAAATATAAAATAGAAGCATACCAATTACCAAGACTAAAATGGGACTGAGTAGAATATCATAGGAATAGGGAGTATAATTATACAAGAACAATTATGTGCAACATTCCACATCTCATAAGAGCCTTATTTCTCTCAGGTATTTTTTCATATTCCTAAATAAATGTCAGTAAATATCACCCACAGACAACAATATGTTGGCTCAAAAGGGAATCTCTGGATTAGAGATTCTAACATGAAAATCTTTGATAAAAGTGGGTTTTGGATGCACTTATGGCATACTTCATTATGTGCCAAAACTGACAGGTAGTTTCTTGCCATTATTAAAGAATTCCACCAAGGCTAGTAATGCAATCCACATCTTCTATATCTTACTAAAAAGCATTACTGTATCTAAAAGCCTTGGTTGGCCAAGGGCTTTATGAATATCAAAAGTCAGTATACATTACATTATATGATTTAAATCTCATTCTTAAAGCCTATAGCCATATACTACCAAAGGTCTTGTGTCTTGAAACATTTAACTGGGTGAAACAATATATCATAGAGCAACCAAGGTACTTCAAATAGACTAACTTACAAACTTAAAACCCCTGACAAAATGGAATCAGTGTAGAAGAGCAAAGAGGAATATCAAGGCATTAAAATGAAATTCTAGGTATTGAGGAAGAGATTGAACCCTTTACTACTGAGATAAGGTGCTTGGATATGGAAATGATGGGCTGTTCAAATATCTGAAAGGAAATAACATAGAATAAGCCACAAACCTGTTGTCTCTCATGCCAAGAGTAAAAGATGGAGTCATGGTTTCAAGTAACAGGAAGGTAGATTCTGATTTTATGTTGAAAAAAAGTTGCTAATGATAATAGCAGTTGGACCATGGAACCAATTATCAAGGAAGATTGTGATTTCCCCTTGTCTGGAAATATTCAAGAAGAGGTTGGAGAACCATCTGTCAGGACTGCTTAATTTGAATTCTTGCACCGAGCAGAGGGTTGAAGTTGAAGACCTAGATAGCGCTCTCCAACTTATGATTTATGAAACTGAGCCTAGAAACAAATAAGCAGACAATTAAAAACAACATCGGCATTCACTAATCCTATTTAATTATGATTGCTTAACAAAAGTGTGATCTTTGCATTCCATAATATTTGAAGTTTTGCAGCAGCTGTGCAGAGAATCTCACAATTCATCTGGAAGTAAGCTGAAGCAGATATGTGGGCATTCAAGCAGTTGTTCAAATCTGTGTCCAAGTGAGCAGAGTTCACATTTACTAGGTTATATGTTATATCAGACATCAACCTATACACCACATGCATTTATGCCCAGTGTTATGGTGTGACATATTTTTGTGAATTGCTAATGTACCTTGGAGATAGATATATCCATCATAAATTTAATGTGAGGATTTTTTTAAAAAAATATTGTTTTCTTAATTTCAAGTGCTGACCAAATTTCACAATGCAGTACCTCTTTCAAAGTAGCTAAAGATAGTTCACAACACAAAATCATAACAACAAACAAATAAGGAACAACATACCAAAAGAAAAAAACAACCAATACAGGTGAAACTCAAAAAAATTAGAATATCGTGCAAAAGTTCATTTATTTCAGTAATGCAACTTAAAAGGTGAAACTAATATATGAGATAGACTCATTACATGCAAAGCAAGATAGTTCAAGCCATGATTTGTCATAATTGTGATGATGATGGCTTACAGCTCATGAAAACCCCAAATCCACCATCTCAGAAAATTTTTTGAGTTTCACCTGTATATACCAATATAATAAACACTTTCTTAATACCTATTTTCCATTTATCTTTCACATCAAAAACAACGGAATTGCTAAGTCCTCCCAAATAGATTGATAGTGAGTATGTGGTGTGAATGAATGAGAGTCCCTATTTACTCCAGGAAAGAATGAAAACCAAGTTTCCAAAATGTGTGTTTTTATAATGCTTGAATAAATTCTCTTTTGATATGTTTCTTGTGGAATGACAAGTAAGTTTACTTCGTTTACATTAGTGTAGACACAGACACGGATATGTCTCAACTACTGAAACAAGGTCTAGGGGCAACATGGTAACGGTATTCTAGTATTTGAGAGGCTGCCACAAAGAAAAGGAGGTCAACCTATTTTCCAAAGCACCAGAAGACAAGACAAGAAACAATGGATGGAAACTAATCACGGAGAGAAGCAACCTAAAAGTAAGGAGAAATTTTAACAGTGAGAACAATAAACCAGTAGAATGCCTTGCCTTCAAAAGTTGTAGGTGCTCTATCACTGAAGGCTTTTAAGAAGAGAGTAGGCAGCCATTTGTCTGAAATGGTATCGAGTCTCCTGCTTGAGCAGAGAGTAGGACTAGAAGACCTCCAAGGTCCCTTCCAACTCAAGTTCAGAAACAGACACACAATCCTAAACACTTAGTCAGCTGTAAAAATATTACCTATTTGTTTAATCAGTCTCTGATCTTCCTGTTATTTTACTGAAGTAAAACCTGTCTACTACCTGACAAGATTGATGATGACCATACAGTAATGACCAGGACACAGGATAGAATGGGATTTGCCTCCCTGCAATTCTATGGGAAATTTCATTCAACCAAGTAAGATGTCAGTACACTAAGCTTTTCCCTCTGGAGATTCAGTTTCAAATGGGATTCTTTCTTTATTTAATGATATTGTTTAAAAATGTGCTTGTGCAGTGTGTTTATTCTTCTTCTTTCTTCTAGCCCATCATAATCTTGCAGAGGAGCTACATGTATGTCAAAATAGAGGATTTCAGACAAAATTTCACCAGGAAGAAGAGTGACAGAGTAGGAGGTGTTGCCTGTCAGATGTTCAGATGCATTGACAGAGTTGAATGGAGAAATATTCATGGCATCCCTGCATGGCCTCTCTTTGGTGCTGTAGATCTGTCCTTGACATTTATAAGAACCGCATATTTCAAAAAACAGAATATAGAGACCAAAACAGGGTAGATTTATTCACAGGAACACTGTGCTTAAGTAATTGTTCAAGATAACTATGGCTGTTTGTTTAAAAGACAAAAGGTTTATATAGAAATGAAGGAAAAAGATGTGTTAAAACACTGATATTTTCATTTTTGCTTGTTTTGGTGGTAGTTGTGCTGCCAAGCATCTGTTGCTATAATACATTTTCTGCTGACATTATCTTACAATTATTGTTTGGGAGTAAAAGAAAAACGTATTTACATTTGCAAGAATTCAGTTGATATTACTTTCTGAGCCCACTGACATGTCACTGAAGGAATGTAAGAAACTCAATGGATCAGATCAAAGGTCTTTCTTGTCCAGAACTATTGTCCCACCAACATCATTTAGATGCTAATGGCAAAACCATGAATGGAACATGAACACAAGAGCATTCTTCCGGTCTGATCTAAGTATGGTATATAAAATCATACATTGCAATGACTTACCTGGCAATGAATACTTCAGCTTCAACCATAACAACACAAGAGCACACAATAGATACAAACTCAAGGTTAACCACACCAAACTTGATTGCAGGAAATACAACTTCAGCAACAGAATGGGTCAATGTCTGGAATACTCTACCTGACTCTGTGGTTTCTTCCCCAAACCCCAAAAACTTTAACCTTAGACTGTCTACTCTTGACCTCACCCCTTTCCTAAGAGGTCTGTAGGGGGCGTGCATAAGTGCACCAACGTGCCTACCCTTATGCACGCCCCCTACAGACCTCTTAAGAAAGAGGTGAGGTCAATAGTAGACAGTCTAAGGTTAAAGTTTTTGGGGTTTGGGGAAGAAACCACAGAGTCAGGTAGAGTATTCCAGACATTGACCATTCTGTTGCTGAAGTTGTATTTTCTGCAGTCAAGTTTGGTGTGCGGTTAACCTTGAGTTTGTATCTATTGTGTGCTCTCGTATTGTTATGGTTGAAGCTGAAGTATTCATTGAAGGGTAGGACATTGCAATATATAATTTTATATACTAGGAGGCGGTGTAGTTCTAGATTTTCTAGGTCTAGAGTTTCAAATTTGGTGGCATAAGATATTCTGCAATAAGTAGAGGAGCAGAGAACTCTTCTTGTGAAATATTTCTGGACTTTCTCAATTGTGTTAATATCAGATACATGATGTGGGTTCCAGACTGATAAGCTGTATTCAAGTATAGGTCTAGCAAATGTTTTGTATGCTCTAGTTCAGGCTTGTCCAACCCGCGGCCCATGGGCCGCATGCGGCCCAGGTCGACTCGTAATGCGGCCCAGTGCCCACCCCAACCTTCATGCCAGAGCCAGCGAGGAGGAGGAGGAGAGGCAGGGGCAAGGCGAGCGCCAGGCCAAGCAGCAAGAGAAAAGGCAGGCGCCATCAGAGCGCCACCTCCTGCTGTTGCCCCCGCCGCCGCTGCCAACGCTTCTGCCCCCGCCGTCGCTTCTGCCCCCGCCGCCTCCCCCACCACCGCTGCTGCCCCCACCGCCACCCCCGCCACCGCTTCTTCCCCCCCACCGCTGCTGCTTCTGCCCCCGCTGCCCCCGCGGCGGGGGCAGTAGCGGTGGCGGTGGCGGTGGAAGAAGCAGCGGCGGGGGTGGCGGCGGGGCAGCAGTGGTGGCGGGGGAAGAAGCGGTGGCGGGGGAAGAAGTGATGGCGGGGGTGGTGGCGGGGGCAGCAGCGGTGGTGGGGAAGAAGCGGCGGCGGTGGGGGCAGAAGCGGCAGCGGGGGCAGTGGCGGCAGGGGCAGAAGCAGCAGCAGTGGCGGGGGAAGAAGCGGCGGCGCCGGCGGGGGCAGAAGCAGCAGCAGTGGCGGGGGAAGGCTTCTGCCCTCACCGCTGCTGCTGCTTCTGCCTTCCAGTCCTGCCTCATCCAGCCAGGCCATTTGCAGGAGGAGAGGTAGGCGCGAGGTGGGTGAGCTTTCTCCCCACCCCCCCCCCAAAAAAAATTTGGCCGGAAAATAAACCAAGATAAAAAAACTGTGATAAAAAAACCATGATAAAAAATAAATAATTTTTAATAAATAATTAATAATAAATAATAAAAACATCTCACTAACTTCATTTCGAAATAAATTTAATATGTTAACTATGTTTTCTATGGTTTTTTTGGATGATCAGGTATCGTTACTGTTATTTTATTTTATGTGCGGCCCAAACCAAATTTTCAACTTCTAATGTGGCCCAGGGAAGGTGAAAGGTTGGACACCCCTGCTCTAGTTAGTAGTGTGATATTGCCAGAGAAGAAGCTACGTAGGATTAGATTAACAACTCTTAATGCCTTTTTGGCTATGTAGTTACAGTGGGCACTTAGATCAATTGAGATGAGTCCTTGACAAAGTTTGGATCCTCAACAAGGTCTTGACTATTTATCTTGTATTTTATTTTCTGATTTTTTTTCTGCCAACATGTAAGACAGAGCATTTATTTGTTGAGATTTGAAGTTGCCATTTGATTGACCATTCTGATACATAGTCAAGGTCTTTTTGGAGAATAAATAAGGTTGAAATCTCTTGTTAGCATTATTATCCCTAATTTTTAAATTCATCCAAACTGCAGTTAGCCGGGGGGGGGGGGGGGGGGGGG
>NW_020769311.1:21876917-21903705 GCF_900518735.1 Pseudonaja textilis | reverse complement strand
GTGCATTTTATTCGTGTTTGATTTCGGACGTGTTGGCTTTACGAGGGGCGCGCGTATGTGGGGGGGGGGGGGGGGGGGGGGGGGGGGGGGAGGGGAAGGGCAAAATAATGACAGAAAAATCTCTAATCATGACTAGGATTCAATGAACAGTTTAGAAATGTTGACAATATCAATAGCACTTAGTCTTATATATCAATATCAGCATATTGCCACCAACAAACTGGTCCTCTTTTTAGTGACCTCGGAAGGATGGAAGGCTTAGTTAATCTTAGGCCAGTCAGAATCGAACTGCTGGCTGTAATACTGCATTCTAACCACTGCACCACCATAGCTCTCTGATATACAATCCTACTTCCAAAACATCATTTCATGACTGGTATGGCTCTTTAGGATGAGTTCCATTGCAGAATCTAAAGAAAAGGCAAGCCAGAAATTCTCCTGGGTATACAAAACATGAGGCATTATATTCACATTATGGATGATCAAACTGTTCATTTCCAGAGATTCTAGCAAATATTCCTCCCCCCTGCCCACTGAACTATGAACTATAGAAAATAGCCTATTTCAAAGCCACAAATCATTTTTGCTTCCAGAACATTCATTTGCTGAAAACTGCTGCACCACAACATATATTTGCAGAAATGAAACATTTTGAACATGTTTAATTCTAATGCTCAAATAATTGTAGGTGTTAATCCTTTTCATTTGTTTTGTTTGGGGGCATTGATAGCTCAAGAGAACTTGGCAATGCCTTCCCCAAAATTACTGCATCTTCCAGAAAGACTGAAACTATAGATCCTAGAATTCCTTTGTCAGCATACTGTTGTTGCCTAGGTCACTGGGAACCAATTTCCCAATAGACCAGAAGCCATGAAGGAAGATAATGATCATGTTCACTATATGTAAAGCAGAGTTTTTACTACTTTCCTGCCTTAGCTATTTTTCCAACTGAATATTCTCTTCTCCCCAAAGCTATTATTTGTTATTAGTACCAATTTGAGGCACACTAACAGTACTAACAGGAATTCTGGGAGCTCAGTCAGTGGCTCAGTTGCATGTCCTGATTGTTAGGATGAAGAAACACATTTACCAAGGACACAACAACATGGTCCTGATCTCATGGCCACTCTACTGCTAAGGCAGGCTGAAATCAGGCTAATGTGTTCTAGCATGAAACTGGTAGTTTCCATTCTATGGTATCAGAAAAACTCCCATGTGATCATTTCATATCAGCTTCAATTGCACATTCCTAGAAATGCCCCCTCTTGTCCAATTCTGCACCTCCATGTCCATTTTAGCCGTGATTTGTCAAATTTAATAGAAGCTGCACTGGCACAGCTATTTCTTCCAAATGTCTATGGAGATTCTCAGTCATCCAGGTCATGGTTGTCCCAAAGGTGCTTTTTCAAAAGGCAACTGGACTTTGTTTTTCTTGAAGATGTTTTGCTTCTCATTCAAGAAGTCCTTTAATTCAGAATTGAAGAAGCTTCTTGAATGAGAAGCAAAATGTCTACAAGTAAAACAAAGAAAGTCTAGTTGCTTTTTGAAAAAGCACTTTGGGGATGACCTGTTTCTTTTATTTTTGTTACCCAGACATGTGAATGTTGACTTCATGGAAGACTAATTGAAGGGTCTTCCAAGAGAGTCTCATTGGCACATAAAGCTAAGGGTTCAATAGGACTCATGTGGCAGCCATCTCTTCCATTTTCCAGAAGCTGAAAGTTCTGGACCATGTAAAAAGTAAAGCATGCTGTAAAAGGCTTCTAGAGAGGCTCAAAGCAGTTCCTTCATCAAGACTGGTTGGATAAGAGGCTTGGAGGAATCAATTGATGGATCATTTTTTCTTCCAGTAGATGAGATTGCATGAGATGAGGAAGAATGACAAGGATTCCACCAGATGTTGCCTGAAACTACCCTGTGTTATAATGTGGAGGAAGAGCAACATGGATTCAAGGTACGATAAAGGTAGGTTGTAAAGTTTACACTGATGTGTTCTCCTCCCATCTCAAGGTCATGAGAAAAACTTACATTCATGGAAATTCTATGGCACAATTTACATTCATGAGGAAAAGTTTTATGACACAATTTATTTAAATAATCCCTCTAAGTCTATTGTATATTTATAAATTTAAGCAGAGGAAAAAAAATCAAGTATGTTGTTATTACCACTGTAATTGATCTCATTCCACAGAATTTTCTGACTGACCTTTGATTCATTTTGGTACTGATTCACTCAGAGAATAAGCTTGTTCATTCTCCGGTCCTTCTGAATTCAGTTGAAAATACATCATAGAATAAGCTGGAGAACTTCAACTGTTTTCAGATTGATCTGAACCTCAGGAAACTAGGAGCAAGGCTAGAATTAGCAAAGGTTAATCAATACTCAGAAGGATATTGGTCTCTACTTAAAATTAAGCTTTCCCACATTACAGGGAGGAAAGGTACGTTCCTTTCAACATGTTAAGTTCTTTTTGTTCCAGGTCAGAGTTGAGTCCAGGCCCATCTTAATAAACACAGTCAGTTCACTACTTGGGTCATTGCCTCCTCATAAGTGAGCAACACAGTGCTTGCCTTTCCTGGCCAAAAGAACAACAAAGAAATATGTCAGCTAATCAGTACTTTGCTTGCTTGCCTCTTCCTGCTCACTCAAAGCCATGCCTTAACACACAGATTTCCCCACATCACAAAAATAAGAGACAACAGGTTGAAGCATTTTTCCTATGTTTCTATTATAACTTACCTCTATTGTTTTCCAAAATTCTAATTCTGATGTATCAACCATTCTGAATTTGGGCATTTTTTCCTAATCACACAGATCCAGGAATGGAAAGCCATATCTGGCCAAGAATCCCCCTCCAATGAGAATACAGCCACCCAAGAACAAAACAGCAATAGCTTCACTGAAACAACATTTCTGGGTACCCTTGAGGGGGTATGTCAACCTTTCTTGCAATTGTAAATGCTTGTTTTCTCAAACAAGAGGGTTTATCTTGTCTGCTTCATTTAGAAAGTACTTCTTTCTAAATGAGGACACAAGGCAAATGGTGAGGAAAATCCTGGGGAAAGAGTGATTAATAATCACAGGTTAACCAAATGTACTTTGGTCTAGTCCAACAGCTATACTTGAAAAATTTGAAAGCAAAATTATGCCAGATGTACAGACAGAGACAGACATTATTTCTTCAGCATCAGTTACTTTTCTGTAAAGCAAAAATAATCACAGCTTGTCTTTCTGGATTGCTGCTGTGTGGATGAATGAGCTAAGACTCTATGAAACCAAAGGTACAGTATAAATCACAGTACTTTTGAAGTTGACAGATTTAACCAATGTAGCCAGAAGCAGGATTGGTTAACAATGTTAGCATCAATGCAACTGGCAGGTTTATCACAGACACTAAGATATTCAATGATGCTTTTTGAGTTTTCTGCTCAGAGACATGAAAATGGAGAGAGAAACTTATTTTATTTGAAAGGCTTAGGGGGTCATCCAAACCATTCAGGCAATCAGATATCCTGAAAATAAGAGTGCCTATTTAGATGAATGAATGTGTTCTCTATGGTAGGTCATATTAATAAACAGCTACACTGAGGTCATAGGAAGTGCACCGAATTTAGCTGAATCAACATATAAACAAATTGAATCAACATATTAAAAATGTATGCCACCAGATAAAGACTGAATGCACTAATTATCACATTAAACAAGAGGAAAACCTTCTATGCACCAATTCCACCTGCGCTTTTTACCTTTTTGTAAACAACAAACTAAAAGACTCAAGGTGCATCCCACCCCTGAAAGGACCTCATGGTAAAGACTGCAACAATGACACCATTAAAGACAACCTCTTTAACACATTCTTTGGCTCAGTATTTGTAAACAGAAATGGGTCATGCTTAGTATTTCCTAGTCGAACCACAGACAACTACAATGATCTAATACATATTGATTTTACAGAAGACAATGTTGAAAAAGCACTACACAATCTAAAACCATCTCTATCTATTGGACCAGATGGTATATGTGCCTACTTCTTAAAAAAGCTATCCACTGCCATAGCAGAACCTCTAAACATAATCTTTGAAAAATCTTTCAGGACCAGCTCCTTGCCAAAAGTCACAAGCCACAGTCACCCCCATTTTCAAAAAGAGAGACCCCCAACCTAGTTGAAAATTACAGACCAATCTCTTTATACTGTATCACCTGTAAAGTCATGGAATCAATTATTAACCAATCCATTATCCTCCACTTAGAGACAAACAACTCATTCTCTAATAAACAATTTGGTTTCAGAAAAAAACTATCATGTAATCTGCAACTCTTACACTGCAAAAACATATGGACTACACAACTCAATCAGGGCAAAGCAATAAATACAATTTACATAGACTTCTGTAAAGCCTTTGATTCAGTGGTACACAGCAAACTATTCTTAAAATTAAAATCTTATGGTATCTCTGGACACCTGCATAACTGGCTAGAAGCATTCCTGTCAAACAGACAACAAATAGTCAAAATTGAGAGCATCCTATCAAATTCTGTACCTGTCAACAGTGGTGTCCCCCAAGGCAGTGTTCTAGGGCTAAGTCTCTTCATACTCTACATCAATGACCTCTGTGATCATATTAAGAGCAACTGCGTTCTCTTTGCTGATGATGTAAAGTTATTCAACACCACAGACAATAGTGCTACCCTTTAAAAAGACCTCAACTATGTATCAGAATGATCAAACAAATGGCAACTTCAAATCTCAACAAATAAATGCTCTGTCTTACATATTGGCAAAAAAAATCAGAAAATAAAATACAAGCTGAATAGTCAAGACCTTGTTGATGATTCAAACTCTGTCAAGGACCTTGGAGTACTCATCTCTAATGAACTAAGTGCAAGAGCCCACTGTAACTACATAGCAAAAAAGGCATTAAGAGTTGTTAACCTAATCCTACATAGCTTTTTCTCTGGTAATACCACACTACTAACTAGAACATACAAAACATTTGCTAGACCAATACTCCAATACAGCTCATCAGTCTGGAACCCACATTACGTATCTGATATTAACACAGTTGAGAAAGTCCAGAAATATTTCACAAGAAGAGTTCTCCGTTCCTCTACTCATTGCAGAATACCTTATGCCACCAGACTTGAAATTTTAGACCTAGAAAACCTAGAACTACGCCACCTTTGGTCCAATCTAAGTATAGTATATAAAATTATATATAGCAATGTCCTATCTTTCAATGAATACTTCAGCTTCAACCATAACAATACGAGAGCACACAATAGATACAAACTCAAGGTAAACCACACCAAACTTGATTGCAGGAAATACGACTTCAGCAACAGAATGGTCAGTGTCTGGAATACTCTACCTGACTCTGTGGTTTCTTCCCCAAACCCCAAAAACTTTAACCTTAGACTGTCTACTATTGACCTCACCTCTTTCTTAAGAGGTCTGTAGGGGGCGTGCATAAGGGCACCAACGTGCCTACCATCCCTGTCCTATTGTTTCTTTTTATTTTTCTTATATGTATCCATTTCATGTATTCATAACTATGTTTATACTTATACCTGTTATCTTATAATCGCTTGACAAAATAAATAAACAAAATAAATAAATAAATATTCAGAGAAATTAGAAGGCTTTCTGGGGTTCCCTCTGAAACTATAAGATCTGAATTCTGATCTTTTGAATGATTTGGTTTTTAAAAGTAATGCAGAACGTAAGAATGCTAGCTTGCAAAAATTCATAGCTACTATTTTTATGTTTTGGTACTGGTTAGTAGCAGAAGGCATAGAGGAAATGAATGATTGACAGGTATAACTTTTAATCAAAGGGAAACTGTTTGCTAGAAGCTCTCTAATCATAATACTTTGGGGAAAGAATTGACTTAGATTAAGCTTTGCTGCAAATTCTTCAATGCCCTTCCTTAGTTTTGTTTCATATGAAGATGAATTGATTTAGTCAAATCAGTATAAATTCTATTTCTGGTTTCTCTACTTTTTAATCCCTGATCCTCAATTTTCCAGTTGCTTTACTAATATATAGATTAGCATTTTAAATTCTAAGCATCACAACTGTGTTTTATAATATTCTATTTGTGATGTGCATAGTTTTATTTTATTTTATGTACTCAGGCCTATTGCTATAAATTATCAAAAGATCATAAGCATAAGTGGGATTTTCTTTTCAAAAAGCATAGTATTATTTATCAGCTTAAAACAAGTCCATTGTAGTTGCAAACTATAGGATGGTGATAAAGAAAAAGTTGTTTGTTGGTAGAATACCTCATCTTCCCCCTCCCCAATATCAAGTTTTCAGTACTGCATTTGCAAACAGTCTTAAGACCATTTTTTCCAAATGATGGTAGAAGCAGAAGAGAAAGAGAAGGAAAAGCAGAGAAGTAGAAGCAGCAGAAAAGGACGAATTGAGTAGAAGAGGGTGTTGATGGAGAAGGAGAAGGAGAAGGGGAAGAGGAAGGGGAAGGGGAAGGGGAAGGGGAAGGGGAAGGAGAAGGAGAAGAACGAGATGATAAAGGAGGGAAAAGAGCAGGAGATGATAGAGTAGGAGCATAAGAAGCAAAGAAACAGAAGTAGAAAAGGAAGCAATTACAGCATGACAAACTTACTTTACAAACCTTTTTTCCAACCCATTGTTTTAAGAATTATGTACTCAAACCTCTGCCTGGCATGATTTATCTTCTAGATTAAATTTTTACTTATCCTTAATTAAAGAACCAAATGATTAACTACCAAGTTTTGCTTTCCTAGATAACCCAACCATATATGCTCTTTGTACAATTTTCACCCTCCTAACTGTATATGGTTGAGTCCCAGGAAAACCCTGTAGACTTTCATACATTATTCTAATTTATCTTACTATATCTGTTATCCAAAAGCCCTATAGTTGAAAGGGGTCCTTTTGGCCAATCTCTTGCTTAGTGCAGGAATCTCGAATTATGGATGGAAGATTATCTAATGTCCAGTCAAACAAATCCACCAAATGACAATCTAATACCTTTATTGTGTCATGGCTTTATCTTCAAGTAGCTTTTATGGTTATGATGCTTTTGTGCTCCCACCCACACAACACTTGATTTGAATCTGCTTTCTTGTGATCTGCAGTCCTATTCAAGTTGAATCAAATGGTCCTTAAAGGCTGCATTTGACTTCTGCGTCACTTCAATGTCAGGCAATGTATTCATCTGTCCTTCAGAGATGGTTGCATAGCTGTTTCATTTATATGTCAGTAAATGTTAATGTTCTGGCTAGGGGATGCTCAGATAGGAATGTACCAACAGGACCAACCAATCAGCATGCAGGATGTGCATAACCACACAACACATGGCTCTGGTTTGGAAGGTGTATGCATTGGCCCATCTACAACCATCTACAACCCTGACATCAACCCCTTCTCAGCAGTATGCTCGACATTTATACACAGTAGCGGACAAGTCTAAATCCAGCTCTAGTTACAAGGTAGAGGAAGTGAACAACTTTCACCTCCAAATAAGTTAGCATTCTCCCTACCATCTCAATGTAGGTTTTATGGGATTAAGCCTATCCTCCATCATCATATCTTTCAAAAGACATTGCCAACAGTTCAGTTCAGTTCAGTTTAGTTTAGCTTAGCTTAGCTTAGCTTAGCTTAGCTTAGTTTAGCTTAGTTTATTGTCACTGCACCTCGTACAATGAAATTAAATGCCATCTTCAGGGTACATTGTAACTATAAAAATAAAACACAACACACATCCTTCACATTCTATACAATTGAATTGAAAACCCCTGATATTGCATTAATATTGCACTATTGCACTTAGTATAGTGCACTAAAATATTACACTAAAAAGACATTGCTAACAGCTTTGTTTCCTTCAGAGACAAAGCTCTTTTTCTGCCATCGTGAAACTGTGGAAAGCATATATTTGACCCTCCCCCTCACAAATCAGGGGAATAATGTGCTTTGGGAGACATTCTCTCTATCCCTTATTTTACTGACTTGCTGGAGTAGGGCCTGTGAAGATGTTGATTGCATGATATGTCACCAGAGTGCCAAAGCAAGTTTACATATGGTGCTTTGTTCTGCTGTGCAGACTGTCTTACATTTCCTTTATCGATAAAGAACAGAAAGCCTTCCCAGCATTGCAACCTGAACCCTGCATTCCTCAACACCATTGCACTTAAAATGTCTGTCCTCTATTGGTATTTAGGCATTGCCATTACATGTTGTGGGTTTTCAATTCAACCAGCACTGTGGATAATGTTTCTTGTATCTCCTAATTAATCAGAACAAGCAAAAATGAAAATATGATTATGATTGTATAGAAAGTCTATGCAATTTTCTATTAGCTGAGCTTCGGTTCCTTCAGTTCTGAAATTAGGTACAGAAATTTTCAGTTCCATTAACTTCAATAGGGCCAGTGATCTTTTATAGCATCTCAGGATTGAAGCCAGGTCCTTTTATAATGGTTTTGAAGCCAACATAGGAAGCAATTTACTATATGTACTATATATAGTATTCTGAAGACAGGAATCTGACATATTGATCTAAAAGTTTGCAGAAACCGGAAAGGTTTTAAGTGATTTCTGATGAAAGACTACTAGTTCCAATAGAAAATATTTCATTCATATGCCAAATCTGATGGGTAAGGGATGCTTATTTAAGATTGGCTGGAAATGTCTACTTGTAATATACAACCTAGAAATAACTGGTGTGAAACATCAGGAGATGTCTCTGATCTCCTTCCCATTGACTTGCTGTAGATCTTGCAATGTAGGCTGTCACTGAGATGAAAGACATCACTGTTGATTAATATACTCCATGTTTTTTATTTATATTAAAACAATTCCATTTTCAAAACAGGATCTCAAGAAAACTTTAAAAAGAAAAACACCCTGCAGTATTTAATGGCATGTACCATACCTGTATCATCTTTCAATAAATACACCTTCTCTTGCTCAACCAAAAATAAATGACACCAATAGTGGGAAATGCAGATGGATTTCTTCACATGTTGCATTTTTAAGCTTCAGAACTGCTGTGCTAAGAATGGGGTGCAGCCCCCATGTTGAATGGTTTTAAAGTAGGATTTGAGAACTTTACATCCATCTTGGTAGGAGCACTAGTTGAACTTGGAAATCCAAATCAGGTCTGATTAATACCAGAAAATACTAGGGCTGACAGGTAGACTGGGAAGTTTCTTTAAAAAAACATCCTGGTAAGAAGGTAAAGGGCAACCCAATATTTGAGTGCAGCTATCACAAATGCCCCTTGGACTGCTTGAAGTCACAAAGAGCTAAATCAACTCAAAGGAATTATTTTTTATATCAATTCACACAGGATAAGCTTCTTGATATTTTCTATTCATGATGGCCATATATTACTGCATATCCACAACATGTTGGAGATTTTTTTTTTTCAGTTTCTGGTTGGCCAATGCGGTTTCTAGAAAAAAAAACATTAAAATGTAAATAAAACCAAAAAAGTACTCAGTCCAAAACTTTTCTGAAGAGTCATATTTATATCAATGATGGGATAATAGCTTCCATGGCATGGGTTGATATTCATGTTATATGGCAGCTGACTATCCCTGTAGAAAAAAATCTCTGCTTCAAGACCTAAGATGATGAACAGAACCTTCAGGAGAAATACAAGGAAAAAGCTTTCCTTCATTAACTGCTCCACAAACCAAGAAAAACTTGCAGTTATTTTAAAGCAGTTTCTTTTATTGTTTCTCACCTATAAATAGAAACCTGACCAAACTAAACCAACTATTTGTATCATGAAAGATATATTCTGAGAGTTTTTAGAGAGGAACTACCTTGATCATCTTTCTCCCAATCTTTTTTAAACATTGTTGTCTCTTGGTCCCTTTCACCTGGGAATCCAAACTACATTCCACTGCATTAACTGGTTAATAAACAACAGATAAGCAAATAGGTAAAATAATACATCTGAAACACAAAAACTTCACACTGTGCATGCCTCACCAGCAAGTCGTATTTTGAAAGGAGCATTTCTCCTTTTTTGAAAGAGAGAATACAAAAAGCCTTGTGTGGAGTAGAAGGTTGGGCTACATAACCACAAAGATGTTGCTCATCATTTACATGAAGCTGCATTGCTTTAACTCAGTCTGTGCATTTGTTGATGGATGCTTGTGGTCATAGGATTACAGGGTCCCCAGCCTTGTTCATAAGCACTGGCTTCCTTGGAAACCATTTTTTTTCTTTTAAAAGATCTGAGTTTAGTTGAAGGATGGGAGACAATGAGATGTTCTTTTGTAGGTAACCCTGGCAACTTCAACTGTCAAACCGTGAACTAGAAAGATTCACTTGAAATTGCCTGTGTGTATCTGCTTCAGATGTTTGCCAGTATAACACCCCTGTGCACATTTCTCTTCATATCATTTACACATTCATTCTCACATTTGACAGAATTCATTTTGAATGCCATGATTCCATTGATGTACCATTCACTTTGAACTGAGAACCATCCCTTCAGCTTTGTTCATGGCACCACCTTCTACTGTTTTAGAATAATCTCCTTTGGCCAGCATCAAAATGCTTATCTTCCATACACTCTCCCTTGCCCATCTAACCCCCAAACTTTTTTCATTCAGAAATAAAACAATGGCAACAACTTTATTTAAAAAGCAGAAGAATGTACAGTAATGACATTTAATATAGTAATATGATATTCTTTAAAAAATGATCATATTGAAAAATCTGGCAAGCTGATACACATCAATAATGATTATTTAAATAGTAACACACAAATTAATTTTCCCCATTAGAATGAGGAACTGTCCGCTACAGGCCACATCACTCAATGGTTCCTCAAGGACTTCCTCCTGTCAGCAGAAACCTTGATCCTTACCCCCATTACTGTTTGAACCACAATTCAGTGAAATCTTTAGATTTCAATATACCTTAAGTCTTGATGTTTAGAGCTCATAATTAACAAAACAATGGTAGGGTGCAAATACATGCTCAAACCAAAATGTGGTGTGTGTGTGTGTGTGTGTGTGTGTGTGTGTACATACATACAGTCAATTATGGTTTGATCTATTCATACATTGTAGTCAAATACCTCATGGTTTAATATGATGGGTGAATCTAGTTAGTTTATAAGCAGAGTATGCAACAGATTAGTTTAAAAAACAGTTCCCCCAAACTTGTTAAATCAATAAAATTATAGAACATAGAATAATAGAGTTGGAAGAGACTTGGGAGGTCTCTTAGTCCAAACCCCTGCTCTAAGCAGCAGATCTTATATCGTTCTGGACAAATGGCGGGAGCCTCTCAAATTCTGAAAGACTGTTATCATGTCAGTCCTAGAGACACTATTATTATGGTTCACTACAGAGTTACCTAGATATTTAGATTGGATTTGGAATTTTTATTCATCTGTTGAATCCTTCCCAAGCTTCTGGTATAGGTAGCTGTTGTTAGTGCCACTGGTGTTCAAATGGTGTTTCAGATCATGGGTCTCCAGCCCCCAGTCCCCAGCCTGTTTGGAACCAGGCTGCAGAAGTGGTGGGCAACCCCATGCAAATGCAAGGTACATTTGTGAAAGTGGTGTGCAGACTACATTCCCCCCCAACACACACACACACACACACACACACACACACACACACTGCCATTTCCACCAGTCCACCAAACCAGAAAGGTTGGGGAATGCTCAGTGGTGGGATTAAAAAAAATTACTACTGGTTCTGTAGGCGTGGCTTGGTGGGCATGGCATGGCTTGGTGGGTGTGGCTTGGTGGGCATGGCAAGGGAAGGATACTGTAAAATCTCCATTCCCACCCTACTCCAGGGGAAGGATACTACAAAATCTCCATTCCCACCCCACTCCTGGGGGAAGGTTACTGCCAGTTCTCTGGACTACTCAAAATTCCCACTGCTGGTTAGGGGTGGGATCTGACAAGGTTAACTACCAGTTCAGTGATTTACGAGGTTTGGTGATTTACGGTGTGCTTCCCTGCATGCTGCGCGGGCACGCCTGTAAATCGTCATCAGCATGCTGCATGCAGAGAAGCAGCCTTTGAAAAAGCGCTTTTTTAACTGCAGCTGTGTCTCGCACGGCAGCTGAAGTTGAAAAATCAGGAAATAAAGGTCGGGTAACAGCTCAGGTGGGCAGGTGGGCAAAAACATCAGCAGACATAGAACCGGTTCTATGTCTGCTGCTCTTCAGAGCTACCAGTTCTACAGAGGTGGACAGAACTGGAAGAAACCCACCCCTGCTACTGGTTCTCCAGAATTGGTCAGAACCTGCTGAATACTACCTCTGGGAACACTGCTCCAAATGTTTTGGGATTGCATCAGTGGTTGTATTCAAAGTTTTTTCTACCAATTCTGTGTTTGTGGCTTGGTGGGCATGGCAGGAGAAAACCCCATTCCCTCCCCACCCCACTAACCTGATTTCCAGCTCCGTTCTTCTGTGCAGGGCAACCAAAGAAGACCCAGCCGATCAGCTGGGACTCAGGAGGCAGAGAATGGATTGGGGGGCAGGTCCAGTCACAGGTGATATTTACTGGTCTCCAAACTACTCAAAATTTCCGCTACCAGTTCTGCAGAACCTGTCAGAACTGGCTGAATACCACCTCTGGATTGAAGCCAAGGAGCTTATTACTGCTGGTGCTATCTTTGTTTTCTTTTGACACCTTTGACTACTTCTATTTGCAGGTCAATGTATTTTGTGATTTTTCTCCAGTTCTTTCTCTTCTCTTCTGCTGTTTCTGGGAACTGCAACATTTACTAGTCCAAGTTTTTTCCCCCCAATAATTGTTAAGTCTGGGTTGTTGTGAAGCATACACTTTGGCTTCTTCATTTTTTATTATTTTGTTGATTTTGTGGTTCCACACGTTCTTGCTGGCAGGCAAATGACACATCTTGCAGATATTCCAATGCACAATTTTTGCTAACTTCAGTATACCGTTATTTGTAGTCAACCTGTGCAATCTTCTTGGAGCAACTAACTAGGTGGGATCACTATTTCTTCCATTTCTTTGCAGGCATGGCAATTGCTGTCTGTTGCTGTCTTCTCATTTCTGGCTTTGTGTGCATTTATTCTTAAGGCTTGATCTTATGCAGCCAGAATTAGCCCTTCTGCCTCTTTCTTTAACTGGACTGGAAAACCTCCAAGGTACCTCCCAGCTCTCTATTCTATTCTATTCTATTCTATTCTATTCTATTCTGTTCTGTTCTGTTCTGTTCTGTTCTGTTCTGTTCTATTCCATTCTATTCCATTCCATTCCATTCTATTCCACTTTCCTGCTCTTAGCTATTATCAGGTCTTGTTTTTATCTGATTTGTTTTTTAGTTTGCTTGGATTTTCTTTTTCTTGTACTGGCCACATAATACAGATAGTCCTCGATTTACATCCACAGTTGAGGCCAGCATTTCTCTTGTTAAGTGAAATATTTATTAAGTGGGTTTTGCCCCATTTTATGACCTTTCTTGCCACAGTTGTTAAGTGAATCACTGCTGTTGTTAAGTTAGTAATATGGCTGTTAAGTGAATCTGGCTTTCCCCATTGAGTTTGCTTGTCAAAAAGTTGCAAAGGGGGATCCCATGACCTTGGGTCACAGCAATGGGTCCATAAGTATCTGGATTTTAATCACATGATCATGAGGATGCTACAAAAGTTGTAACTGACAAAGATGGTCATAAGTCACTTTTTTCAGTGCCGCTGTAATTTTGAACAGTCACTAAATGAACTGTTGTATGTCAAGGAGTACCTGTACTTTGCCTCATCATGTCTCTTTTCTGTTCCTCAGCTGCTCTTCCTTGCAGTCCAATTTGTTCTCTTTGGTATTCAGTAACCCTTCCTGATGTACTAGATGTTGCTGAGAAGTTTGAGTGCTAAAAGATTAAAGTTGCTTGATTAGCAAGGTTTTAGGATGTGATCTTGAGTTAGTTGGTTCAATTCTCTGCCTCCCTCTAAATCAGATTCATGCTCAAAGATCATGATTCAGCAAGACATTTCTTTTAACTGTCTAAGTTGGGTAGGGTTAAAAGCAGTGGTGGGATTCAATATTTTTTACTACCGGTTCTGTGGGCGTGGCTTGGTGGGCGTGGCAGGGGAAGGATACTGTAAAAACTCCAGTCAGAGGTGGCATTTGCCGGGTCTCTGAACTACTCAAAATTTCCACTGCCGGTTCTCCAGAATTGGTCAGAACCTGCTCAATACCACCTCTGGTTAAAAGTGTTTTTCTGAAATAAAGCCAAAACTGAACCATGGCTGTTACAGGCTATATTTCATCTGAAAATGGAATCCATTCTGTGATGTCAAAACCATAGGAAAGACCATTAAAAACCTACCCTAGGATATATCCACAAGAACTGAAGACGTATAGCCTCACATGTCAATTATTTAAAGTCATGCTCAGAATTGTGCAAAAAATAATGACACCAAAAACTTTGGGTTTCTCTCTTCTTTGCCACTGACCTTTAAAGGAAAAGATTAGGATTAGAACTGGGGTTCCATATGCTCAGCTATGTAAGACTTGACTTCATTTGAAACGCATTACATCCCAGGACTGTCTTGGAGTGCAGCCAGGTTAAAGTCATTGCAATTTATCAGTTGTTTGATCTTGCCAGCCATGGAAATGAAAAAAATAAAAATAATAAAAATAAAATAAAATAACAAAATAAAATATAAAAATTAGAGAAGGGTGATTGACTGCAGTGTTTATTAAGTTCATAATTGATTTAATTTAGGCATTAAATTTATCATTGATTTCTGAGACCTCTTGACTTCTACACTGACATTTTCATTTTTAAAAATTATTATTATTATTTATTGCTGCAACACCCAATCCAAGCATTCTAGGCAGCTTACCACTTGGAATTTAAAAATAAAAAGAAGTTGTAAAAGAAAAACAATTCCAAAACATTGTACAACCAGCTTAAATCCATCTTCACTAAACCTTCATCCTGGAATTAGCAGCATCTGTCTGTGGCTATTAAGGTGTCCATGACTCCTCTCAACATCATTTGTAGACTTGCACAAATGATTAAATACTTACAAGAGCAGCAAACCTTGCGAGATTTTGGCATTTCCACAGAAGATCTCGGGGATGAGGTTGCTGACATTGCCAGCAATATCCAGCCATCTCATTAAATTTCAAGGAGCTGTTCATAAAATCGAGAAGGAAAAGCCTGGTGATCGGCACTATGGACCGATGGGGTCTGTAGTGCTTCCAAGGATACTTTCTGTCTTCCAGACCTCCTTTGTTCTAAACTCCTGTGACAAATTAAAATGAAAGACTTGGGGTGGACAAAATGATGGAAAAGAGAAAAAGAAGACAAGACCTTTTCATTATAAATACTACAGCCAAAATGGAATGAAGCTTCCACTATCACACCAGGTGGAGAGCAACTCCTTTCTATTTATACTTGTGTGCTTTGATAGAACTGCACTTCAAAATGAAATGAAACCAAATTCGGGGATTAGGGACTATATATATTTGTTTTTACCCTGCCCACTTCTTGATTCTAGCCACACATTTGAAGTTGCGGCCCTAAAGAACTAAAGACCAAATTCAGCCTGACATTTTATTAATTTATTTAAACATTTTACACAATACAGTACAGAAACCAGTCCAGCCTCATGGGGCTAATTTATTGTTCATTTACATCCCTCCTTTTCTCTAGAAGTTTAAGACAGCATATCTAGTGTCACCTCCTTCCAATAAGTCTGTTGGGTAAATTAGGCTGAAAGAGCTCAGCCCAAATTTACTCAGTGAAATTTAATGGCTGAGGGTGAACTTGAAGCTAGACTTACTAGAGCACATTGTTTAGATACAGGAGCTAGGAGCATATATAGCTTTATTGTTCAAAACAGTCAAAATCTACTGTAAATAAAGAGCAAAGCTTTGTATGGGTTTCACTCTGACATGAATAATGTTACTCAATATATTTTTATAACGATGTAATATAAAATACTAAAACAGTCACTTTTATTTTATATTATTTCATCCTTTTGTATTTTTATAAATAATTCAAGGTGGCAAATATACCTAATACTTCCTCCTCCTATCTCCCCCACAACAGCAACCCTTGAGGTGGGTTGGGTTGAGAGAGGGAGTGACTGGCCCAAAATCACCCAGCCCACTTTCATGCCTAAATCAGGATTAGAACTCAGGTTTCCTGATAGTTAGCCTGGTGCCTTAACCACTAGACCAACCTGGAATTCCAGCTGTGGCAGTTTGCCACAATCTCAGTAGGGCTGCATGCTGATTTTCTTACAACTATAACCATCAAAGGTCTTATGATTATGTCCATTTTGGTTACCTTCTACCAAGAAAGAGATTTATAGTATTATTATCAAGTTGACCTTTTGCAAATTTCCACTCCTCTCTAAATATAAGGCTATTTCAGTACACTAAGAATTGAAATAGGAAGTTCTTGACTAAGCCAATTAAATGCAAAATTCACACATTTAGAAAACCTGTGGTTATGGGCAATGTTTTGTTGACCTGTTATCTGCAAAAATGCTCATTATATATATGAACAAGGCTGTACTTTCAAGGGGAGCTAACTAGGATGATTGCCATGCTTTTTAACTTTATATCAATGCTTTTTAACTGATATATCCATTTTAGGGATTACATTATAATTTTCATCTAATTCCTACTTCTAAATGGCAGGAGACTATATATTTGGCATTCAGGAATCAGGATCAGAGAACATTTAGTAGATAAAGAAAAGATAATTAGGGACTATATATAGCTTTGGACATTAAATCTTTTACATTAAACCATAAACTATTTATGATTTAATGTTAAGTACAAAGTTAGCTATTATGGTTTATCCAACAATCTATGGTTAAAACCGGAACATAAGAACAAGGTCAGCTTTCCTTCTACAATGAAAGAGAAAACACAACAGTAACAGATAAAGATAAACATGTAAGCAGACTTAAAGCTTAGATATACCCAGTAAGATTTATCATGCATGGTATTTATTATTTTGCAATAAACAGCATCCCCCTAAAACATTGCACCAAAAATTATTTTTGAATTCCCCTACATGGATTGCTAATAGCTTCCCCTTTCATCCCCTTTTAAAGGGAGTAATTGCTGTTTGAAAATCAGAAGGCCAAACATGGACTTGAGCTCATAAAACTTGTCCCAAAGTTTTACAGATTTCTTACAGATAATCAGAGTTGGAAGGGACCTTGTAGGTCATCTAGTCCAACTCCCTGCCTAAGCAGGAGACCCTACACCATTTCTGAGAAATGGCAGTCCAATATCTTCTTGAAAGTCTCAAGTGATCTGATTTCTTGAAGGTCTATGGAGGTAATAGATATGTTCCGATCATCTGCAAAAATGTGCAGAAGATGCTAATGAAAGTGTGATCCGTGGACTAAAATTATTTCTAGGTACTGTTTCTTCCATCATACATTTGTTCCCAGGGCTCTGTTTTCTACAACACGGTTCTTCTTTCTGGACAGTAGATTGTCTGGAAAGAAAATCTGTGATTGGGGTAGCAATGCCCTACACACTTGTTTTTTCAGACAGCTCTGCCACATGTTAGACTTGATGGGAGTAAAACCTTGTTCCAAATGGAGAACATGTGACCCTTATCAGGTTTCTAAATTACAAGTCCAACCCTTCCTTGTTAGGAGCTTGGCTGGCAAGGGCTACTGGGATTTCTAGTTGAACAGCATCTGGAAGCCCATCTGTTCACTAGCCCTGCTTGAAAAAGAACTGTGTTCAATGAAAACACATGTGCTTGATATACAGAGGTGGCAGGACCAAACCCTGCACACTTAGTCAAAAAGGTTAAGGGCAGTTGATGGGGGAAAGCTTCTGCATGCAACCTTAGGGAGACACTGCTAGTGGCCAGAGTGTACAAAGGTGGCTAGATTGGGGGTGGGGACAACTCCATCTTGCTGTAAATCCCTTGATCTATTCTGCAAGATTTAGGATTTAAGAAAAGCTATGCTACTTTAAGGCAGTGACTCACCCACCCAGTCCATCATCTTGTTGTTGACAATAACTACACCAACAACAGGCTAGTAGCCCATTTAAATCATTTATTGATGATTTATTTATTTAATGATATTATCACCTTATTACTATTATTCTTCTCATCCTTCCTATTACCTATCTCCTCCCACTTGTAACTATAACCGTGTTGCTTGTATCTTTACAATTTATATTGTTTTATTTGTTTTCCTAGTATATTTTGATTGCATATTAGTAATCTATATATGATTTGATTGCTTATTAGTAACCTATGACTATCACTAAGTGTTGTACCTTATGATTCTTGATGAATATTTTTTATTTTTTCTTATGTACACTGAGAGCATATGCACTAAAGGCAAATTTCTTGTGTGTCCAATCACACTTGGCCAAAAAAGAATTCTATTCTATTCTATTCTATTCTATTCTATTCTATTCTATTCTATTCTATTCTATTCTATTCTATTCTGCGCCGCTCTGCTCCGCTCCGTTCCCTTCCATTCCATTCCATTCCATTCCATTCTATTCTATTCTATATGGAGGGGGTATTTCTGACATTTTGCTATGCCTTATACAACATGTGCCAATCTCCAATAGATAGACATTTTCAGTGTTTTCAAGAGGAATTTAGTCTTATGGGAATCTGGCCAGAATACCTTCCTTTTCAGGAGGGGGTCTAAATATCTGCTCTACTAATCTTGTCCAATAGGTTCTGGGTAGCCCAAAATCAGACCAGAAATATCCGATCCCTTGTCTCTTTATTAATCCTCATCATTTTCTAAGCATAAGTCTCCTGCTTCTGCAGATTCACTCATCCCCTTTATAGACCTATCCCCTATTTTGCTGTTGTTGATGGTGTGATTCGAAACTAGGTGGGCTGTTCAGTGCCAAATCACCTCTCATTGTAATATATTCCCCAAGCTGCCTGAAGAAGAGTGTGTGTGTGTGTATGTGTGTGTGTGTGATCTGCCTTCCCCCAAAGGTCCCTGCATGAGTTAGATTTCTAATATTAAGAGAGAGGAGGAAGGGTGAGCAAATCTTTGAACTTCTCCCCCCACGTGTCATCCTTAATTCTACCGATGTCAAAGAGCATACCCAGGAAATCAATTCACAGTCCTAACTCTTTTAAAATAGACCATCCAGCTGGCTTTAAAAGACCTCCCTGACCAGTGAAAACTAAAGAAAGTTTTTTCCTTCTCCTACCACACCACAACTTTCCATGGTGGTTTGTGTAACCCTCCAATGTTTCCTCTCCCGCTGCTGTTTCAAATGTTAACTTAGCCTTGTGCAGCCAGCTTGCTGCTTCCCACCTGCATATACCTGGCACAAAAATTCTGTGCTGTGTTGTGTGTGAGGAGAAGGTTCTTCTCTCTGGATTTCTTTTCATCTATTCCTTAATAATTGCAGAGAGAAAGAACAAGAAGACAACAGTGGTTTCTCTGCTGTGCATAATAACACACTGCCCGGGGTGTGGGGAAGCATATACATATAAGAGAAAGAAAAGAGATTTCCGCTATCTATAGGCATGTAAGCTGGTTCTTTACCTAATTAGATTTTGAAAAGTAGCCAGATGGACACCGATTTTAATGATTTCTTCATTTGGCACTTTGAAGAAGTGGGTTGGATATAAGAGATAATTACCTTGACTTTTAGATGTAAAAGCCTTCTATCTTGTCCCAGTCTCCCCTCACCCTGCTTTTAGTTCATTTTTAATGAAAGAGAAGAATAGTGAGATTCAAAATATCAAATAATAAAAAGGGAAGGTTGACACTCCGCCATTTAGTCTTTGCTCAGCAACAGCCTGGATTGACATTTTTGAGAATTGGTTTGATGGGAAGCTTGTTTGTTCGTAAATTGTCACAAAATGGCATTCAGAATGGAACTCACACTTCTTCTCCACCAGAATATGCGGAAGGGAAGCATAAGAGATTGAAAATCGAATGCTACAGCAAGAAGAATGCATTTCTGGGGCAGAGGTTCTGACAAGGTTAGGAAATATTCTCTCCCAATTTTCCTCTTTCATCTTCTTCACACATTGCACAATAATAACATTGTGGTTGTTAATAGAAAACATGTTCTCTGTGCAATGTAATGAAGTTATTTTCCCATGCATTTCACCTTCACACTTTGTACATAACCATTGTTTGTTTAAGAGTGGTTTGTTAAATAAGCCAAAATTTGGCTGGGTTAACTAAGCGATAAATCATGTTTTTAAAACTACAGCAGCTGAATTCATGCACCCTCCTAAATTGAAATAGAAGAAACCACATTATGGTTCAGTGTGATGTATGAATCTGATCACTATGTTTGCAGAGAGTTCAAGCAGTGACATGAAAGATGCAAGAGGACCATTTCCTTGTGATGGTACTGTTGGAAGTTATAACCCACCCCATTCCTAGAAAAATGAAATATTTTAGGATATACTAAAAATGCAGGATATTTCCCCTAAAAGAAAAGAAAAGTAGAAACTCAGAGAGGCGGAAACTTAGCCCCCCGCCCCATGTTTGCTAATGGGCCATTAAGGCCTGGGCCAGTCTATTCTACATAACAAAGTTCTACCTCTTTCAGGCAGACCCATAACAGGGATCCCAAAGCCCTTTCATTACATCATCATCCAGCAAAAGTCAACCAAGCCTGGGACTCAGGACAGCCTACAGAGTTGCCCTGCATGGCCCCATGGGAATCTGACAACCAATCAGAATATAAGCTCAAATTCAAATCCCAAAAGAGGGCATAAAACCCAGGGACTCTAAGCTTTCCTTCCCTTTTTCTTCACCCAAGAGCTCCAAAGCATGTGATCCTGTCTACCATTAAACTATCTTTCCAAACAGACTCCATGTTTCCAGTGTCTTTTCCCCCACTTGGAACTGAATCCAGAAGGATATTTCTTCTAACAGTACAAGACCCAGGATTTGATAGATAAGCATAATAGACAAACATCAACAAACGAGCATAATTCACCAACCTGAATGGAATGGAATTGCAAACCCCAGAATAAATACATTTGGGCAGGGAATTCTATGTATTGTGATTCAACACTATGCTATGCTAGTTATAGAAGCCCATCCTTATACAAACTTCATTGAAAACCAGTATTCTAGATCACCAACATTAATGAAACAGAAGTAGATTATTATTATCAGCAAGTAATTTAGGGGTAAAAAACTTTTCATAGTTCCAGATATTTCAAGAAATATATTTCATAATCATGGGGCCACCGCATTTAAGGCCCTGCTCAAATATTTGGAACAATTTGAGTAAGGCCTGACTTTCAGAGCACAGACTCTATAGTGGCTTTTGGTTTAGGAACTGGAGAATAAAGTGCTTTCACAGTAAACATAAGTTCACTTCTACCTGGAAACTTGTGTTATGAAATGAAACATCCTCATTTTGGTGATAATGTGCTTTCTTCCAATCTGACTCCATTTAGATTTTATTTAAGGGTATGTTGATATGCTAAACCCACAGCTTCTTCCTTGCTAGCCTGTCTCCTCTCACCGTGTCATCTCCAACTGGTAAAACCAACCAACCACTGAATGCCAAGGCAGAGGCTTATATCCCAAAGCAGAGGTGATATTCAGCTGGTTATGACCAGTTCTGGAAAACCGGAAGTGGAAATTTTGAGTAGTTTGGAAAACCAGCAAATGCCACCTGTGACTGGCCCCGCTCCCATCTATTCTCTTCCTCCCAAGTCCCAGCTGATTGGCTGGGTCTTTTTTTGATGCCCTACACAGGACAACGGAGCTGGAAAGCAGGTTAGTGGGATAGAGAGGGAATGGGGATTTTGCAGTAATCTTCTCCTGCTACGCCCACCAAGCAATGCCTACCAAGCAATGCCACACCCACCAAGCCATGCCCACAGAACTGGTAGTAAAAAAAATTGAATCCCACCACTGTCCCAAAGGCTTCTAGCATCTGGGCTGATGACATTGACTCCCACCTATTAGTTCTGCTGGAAAGCAGGTACTTGGATGTGAATGTGTCTGCTACTCAGTCATTCTTCTTCTGAAATAGTAGGGAAAATGTTGCTTTCAAGTGAGAGTCTCCCAGTATGCCTTCAGTCTCTCCCAAGAGCATAGGGTAAAAAGATGGGGGCTCTGTTTTGAACACATATCCTCAGCAAAGAATTAGTCACACAATGACAGCCACAACATGCAGAAAGCTCCAGACAGTGCAATTGCTTTTGCAACTTCCTCTAAATGCTACACTGTTCTTCTGTTTCTTTGAGAAGTCCATATAATGAACCCATCAGTCACCAACCCGACTGAAAGAAGGTCATAAATTAGCATGCTGAATTCTTAATACTTCAAGTGAGACAAGACAGGTGAAAAAATTTACTTGAAGAAAAGCACTCCCAATCCATGAAATGAATGACACAGAGGTATTGGATTTGCACTAAGGGATATATTGCTAGAGGTAGCCCTCGCTGTATCACCTGTAAACTGGGGTTGGCAACTATCACTAAGCAATGGCATCATAAAGCAGAATGTCAGGTGAACATGCTGACAGTTTAAAATTGAGGCATCAGCTGCTGAAAATTTTAAATTATCAGTTTTTAATTCCATTTTACAATACATTATATTGTCAGAATCCCTTCTAGGCATCAAAATATCAGAACCAAGCACTGTTAGGTGTGGAACTCACTTTCTCCCTCTGGAGCAGCTGAGAAAGCAGCAACCAAATATAAATCCAGTGTTTCAAGACCAAGGAAAACCCAAGACTACATTAGGAAAAGCAAACACAGAGGATCTCAATTCCCAGATCCCAGATGAGTTACCTCCTCCTAAGTTAAATCTGGAAAAGGCTAATTTGCTGGTTATTATTCAGTCTGTGCAGGATCCCGAAAACAAAAAACAGCAGACAAAACAAACATCATATTTAAGGTACACAACTGAATAAGGTATAAACCAATACAATAGCAAATATAGTATACCAAACAGTGCACTGGTAGGGAAACAAATATAACAGTTATAGAAAAATGAGAATCATGTTTGTTTCGCTCAAACTGCTATCTTATACGATTCCTAGAGAAAGAAGTTAGAAATAATTATGTATGATCAAAGATAAGGCTGTTTCTTATTCTAAGACAACCACTGTTTCTCGCTAATAAAGTATGCAGGAAATACTGTATAATGTAATGGTTTTATAAGCAACATAATAAATTGTTTGCTTGCTTGAAAACTTTTACCATCTCCTCTAAAAGAACACTCCATAGCTACAGTTCAATGAAATTTCAAAGCACAGCTTTTAATTTCAAATGTACAGCTGTGGGTTGCATTGCAGCACATTTCTCAAGAGAGAAAGGTTTTCCTCACTTCTGGCATCCTGAGCAGGATGATGCAGATCAACAGATGACCTTTTAATCAATGCCATGATTAAAGAGCCGTGTTGGCACAGTGGCTACAATGCAATATTGCATTGGTGCCAGCAGTTCAGCAGTTCGATTCTCATCAGCTCAAGGATGACTCAGCCTTCCATCCTTCCAGGAGCAGTAAAATGAGGACCCAGATTATGCTGATATGCTGATTCTCTAAAAATCACTTACAGAGGGCTGTGAAGCACTGTGAAGCCATACCAGTAGCCATGCAAGTAGCCCTTCCAACAGTTCATTTAGTGACCCTTCAAGATTACAATGGCACTAAAAAAAGTGACTTGTGATTGTTGTTGTTATGAACTTTGCAGCATCCCCATAATGTGATCAAAATTCAGATGCTTGGCAACTCGTTCACATTTATGATTGTTCGGTGTCCCAAGGTCATGTGATAATCTGACAAGCAAAGTCAATGGACAAACCAGATTCACATAATAACTGGTTACTAGCATATCAACTGCAGTGATTCACTTAATAGTGACAAGAAAGGTTGTAAAATGGGGCAAAACTCACTTAACAAATGTTTCACTTAACAATAGAAATTTTGGGCTCCATTGTGATTGTAAGTTGAGGACTTACTTGTATATAAAGTTTAAGTGCTATTGCTATGATAACTACGACTGATTTTAGCTGTTTTTTCCCCAGGAGCTCCAGAATGCATTCCACTGAAGATGCCTTGTTAAAGCAAAGACAGCTTGTCAAAGAGGCTCCATCATGGAGCTGGAGACATAACTACCTGAGATGTTGGAAGCAGATAAGTAGTTGGTCATCTACCTGAACCCTCTTCAATCTTACAAACATGTGATGTGTAAATGCATATGGGTGAGTGTGAATGAGAACAATTCCAAACAAATATCCTTCCATTGACCAAAGCTGGAAGAACTAGTGGGAAAACTATTATAGGATGTGTCACATTATATTGAACAGCTTGATAATTCAGTTCCCAACATTTCCTTGCCCCAGAAAACAGAAAGACCTTTTGAGTCACATTCGCGCCCCCACACCCTATATAGCATATTATGTATAACTCCCTTTCAGCAACTACAGCTGAAAAGGGACAGGAAATCAGAATGTCAGAATTGGAGCCATGTTGTTGTTGGGTAGGAAGACATTGTAATGGCTATGAGTTGGGAGGGATGGGTACATGCAGCAAAAAAAAAATGATCCTTGTAGTTTCTGATCAACAAGGATTTAGGAGAAGACATCAGGGAAATTGACACAGGCCCTTAATATATGGAGGAAAAAAATGGATTGTATAAATTTGTTTTACAGCCCACTGCATTATGAATTTTCCTCTCTTTGCTAAGCACAGAGCACAGCCCTTTAGGGGTTTTAGCCATTTAAATCACCTCTGCCCTTTATCAATGGAATAAGTATTATGTGAAATCCAGCGTGACTTGAAGTTATGGATGAGAGAAATATTTGAACAGGAACCCAATTTTGGAGCCAGTTTTTACCTCAGGTAGAGAGAGTTGTGGAATTCTGAAAAAATGCTAACTGGATTCGCTTCAATCTAGTGCTTTGCCAAACTGCTATCTCCTCTTTCCTTCACCCCATTCATGGACACTGAGAAATGAAATAGAGGGTAGAGAACAGAAATGTGTGTGTGTGTGTCTCTGTGTGTGTGTAGACATGCATGTGCACATGTGTGAATCAGTGAAGTTACAGACAATAGGAAAGAAGTGTTCAACTTTCCTTCCTTTTTATTTTTCTTTGAATTCTTTCTTTCATTCATTCCTGCCATAAAATCTCAGTCAACAGCAGCCTGGGGACTTTCTTTCCTTATGCTGTTTTATTCCAGGGATGATTGCAGAACTCAAATAATCAAGTAAGATAGGACATTATCATTCAGGTTATCATTATTCAGAGAAAAATCTGAAAGATGGAGAATTTCACTTGCTGTTCTATCTGAGCAAGGTTTTTTTTTAAAAAAATAAGATAATTAAATTTTTAAATATTATCTTACATTTCCCATCATTATTGCAGAAATGTAAGGAGTCAGGAAGCTCATTAATGCAGGGAGGACAATAATTGGCCATGCTTTACTCCAAATCTAATTGCATCCTTCATTTCAGTTGCAAGTAATATGATAAAAGATGCTTGTAGACATATCCTTTGGTATCTGATGTGTGTTTGTTTACTGCAGACAGCTATTGTGGCTAAGGTGCTGGCCTAGAAATAAAAAAACCTCTCACATATTGTGGGTAAAGCAGGAGGCAGGAGTATTAAGTGCATTTGCCAGCTTGAGTTATATAAAACAAGACGGGATTAAGTAATAATAACAGACAACAAATCCCTTCTTTGCTAAGAAGATGAAGAAACAGTGAATCACCTACTTAGCTACAGTTAAAGATTGGCTTCAAACAATGGCATGACAAAGTACGGTAGCAACAATGACGGATTGGAATATCTTCAAGAAGTACCACTTGTCTGCAAGCAAGAACTGATGGGACACAAAAGTAATAGAAAATGAAGAACTTAAAGTGCTCTGGAACTTTGGAATTCAAACAGGCAAGCATTTGCCACAACACCAGACATAATGATAAGAAAGACAAAAATGTCTGGATAGTTGATAGTGCAGTATCTGAAGAAAACAGAATAGTAGAGAAGGAACTGGAGAAGGTTACAAAATGCAAGAGTGAAGTAAAATAACTGTTCAAAAGAAAGCAAAGATAGTGCCAATAATAATAAGCACTTGGATGCATCAGAACATCTGGACTTCTTGAACACCTTTGACATTGACATCTGCTGCTCCAGGTCCTTGAGAAAGATCTGAATAGACTGATGTATATCACATAGAATGAGCTATACCAATGAGGTTTCCCAAATTCTTTGTGTTCCCAAAGAATGTGTTTTGAATAATACAACCTTGTCCAAATCTTGAATGAGATGCAACTTTGTTCTATCTAATCTGGTAATGGCATCAGAAGTTGAGAAGGGAGTGAGTGCTATTGGTTTTAAGAACGTTGTCTGTATTTTTTCAAGGATTGAGAAGTTTTTGTAAATACCCATCTGAAATCCATACATCAGCATGCCAAGAACTTCGGCCTTGAATAGCATAATTGCTCCAGAAACAAATTTGCTCCCTGCCAACTAGCAAATTTGTTGATCCCAAGTTTCAATTTGTAGCGTGTTCTTTCTGCACAATGCCTCTGGAATCTGCACCCCACGATGTCTTTTTTTAACATTTATATTAATTTTTATTCTGGAAAAAACATTTATTTGACATACATTTAAAACAGACAAATCATCATATAAATATAAATATAAATACCATGTATGGTATTCAGCTTTGTTCAGGTATTCTCCCACGTCATTATAGTTGTGCTTTTAAAGTTGTAGTGACGTTTCAGCAGAATCTCATCTGCCATCATCAGGCTTGTGTATTGTATGCATCTGTGAGTCAGGCTTTCACAGCCGTTTCTGTTTTAAATTTGGT
>NW_020769311.1:21794333-21876158 GCF_900518735.1 Pseudonaja textilis | reverse complement strand
CCTTCTGTCTTTTCCATAACTTATCCAAATATCAAATATTACCTTTTCTTTAACCACTCATACCAAATGTTCCATATTTCATAATAGTCACTATCTTGTTTTTTTTTTAACAGTTTGGTTAGGCTATTCATCTCAGCGCATTCATGTATTTTTTTAATTACCATATCCTCTGAAGGAATGGAAGACAGTTTCCAGTTTTGTGCATAGGTTATTCTGGCCACAGTTATGATATGCAAAATTAAATATTGATATTTTTTCTCCATGTTTGAATCTATCATACTTAGCAGAAAGGTTTCGGGTTCAAGTTTTAAATTTTGTTTTCTTATATTTAAAATTCAATTTCTAATGTTTCTCCAAAATTTCTGAGCACATGAGCAAGTCCACCACTTGTGAAAATATGTTCCTTGTGTGTAGTTACATTTCCAACAATTGGGTGGTAGGTTGGGGAACATCTTAGCCAGTCTTGCAGGAAGTAGGTGCCAGAGATGAACCATTTTATATAAGTTTTCTTTATATGAGACTGACATGGTTAATTTGTAATTTGTTTGCTAAATGTGTTCCCACTTAACTAATTCAATACTATAACCCACGTTTTTAGCCCAAATTATCATAGATTCTGTAACTGTTTCTTCTTTTAGTTTTTAGTCCAAAATATATTTATATGTTTTACTAATTGTTTTCTTTTCCTCTCCTAGCCATATTTTATCTAATTCTTGTGGAGTCATATTAAAGCCAAATTGTTCTCTATCTTTTTTGTAATGGGTTTGTATTTGTGCAAAGGGCCACCATGCTATCTCCTTTCCTTGAATTTGTATTTGGTTCCTATTTTTAAGCTCTCCAGTGTCATATAGTAAAACTTTATACCTAACAATATTTTCATAATCCAATACATTTGGATGTGTAGCTGCTTCCAATGTAGATAGCCACAATGGAACCTTTGGGTAGAGTTTTTTTTTAAATCTTTCCCCAGATATTAAACAACACATTTCTTACATGGTGCCTTTGGAAATATGAATGTTGTTTAGATTTTTCATCCCACATGAAAGCATGCCAGCCAAGTTGGAGATCAAAACTCTCTAATACTAATAACCTTCTATTTTCTAATTTTACCCAATCCTTAAACCAGTTTACTATAGCAGCATCATAATATAATTCAAAATCTGGCCAAATCCTCCTTTTTTCTTGTCATCCTGTAATAATTTATATTTCACTCTGAGTTTTTTTCCTCTGCCGTATGAATTTAGATATACATTTGTTTAATTCTACAAAAAATTCTTTTCCAACTTGACTGGCACTGTCTGAAACAAGAACAACAATTTTGGCAAAATATTCATTTTTACTATTGAAATACGTCCCAGTAGTGATAACTGCAATTTGACACAATTGTCTAAATCTTTAGCTATTTGCATTATTAACTTATCATAGTTATCTTTTTTAATCGACGAACATCTAGCAGTCAACCAGTTCCCTAGGTATTTTACTTTATTTACCACCTGCATATCTAATTTATTTGCTAGTTCTTACTTCTGCCTCTTTGTACAGTTTTTTGTTAACATTTTTGTTTTTTCTTTGTTAATTTTTAACCCTGCCACTTTCCGTATTCTTCTATTTCTCTTAGTAGTATAGGGGTCGCTTCTAAGGGTTCTTCTAATATAAATGCCATATTATCGGCGAATGCCTGGAGTTTATATTCCTCTTTTTTAATTTTTAGTCCTCTAATCTCTTGGTTTTGCCTAATTTGTACTAAGAGAGTCTCTTCTGCCAATATAAACAATAGAGGAGCTAGGGGGCAGCCTTGTCTTACTCCCTCATTTATCTTTATGCTATCTGTATTTTCCCCATTTATTAATATTTTTGCAGTTTGCATGTTATAAATTGTCTTAATGAATCCTATAAAATTTTCACCAAATTTCATGTCTATCAGTTGTTTAATAAGGAAGTTCCAATTCAGGTTGTCAAATGCCTTCTGGGCATCTAAAAATATCAATGCCATTGTCTCGGTTGAGTATACTTCATAATATTCTAATATATCCATAATGGTTCTTGTATTTGTTTTTATTTGCCTATGGGGGAGGAAGCCATTCTGATCAGTGTGGATAATTCTACTTAATACTCTCTTTAATCTTTCCGCCAATATTGTGGCCATTATTTTGTAATCTACATTTAAAAGTGATATTGGTCTATAGTTTTGAATTTTTTGTGGGTCTGATTGTTCTTTATAAATAAGGGTAATATATGCTTCCATCCATGATTTAGGCATGTTAGCATTCTCCAGGGCTTCATTGTACAAGTCTACCAATATCTCCTCTATTGTTTCTTGGAATTCCTTATAGAATTCCGAAGGAATTCCATCTGGGCCAGGAGTCTTATTTGCTTTTTGTGTTCCGATTGCCTTCCTAATTTCTTCTATAGATATTTTATTATTTAAATTTTGTTTCTCTTCATCAGTAACTTCAGGCAAGTTCTTTTCATTCAAGTATTGATCAATAGATTCTTCTGGTATTTCTTCCTGTTTATACAATTTCATAAAAAAACTCCTTAGCAATTTCTTTCTTTTCTTGGGTCTGTATGCATAATTTCCCTTCCTGATCTTGGAGAGCTACAATCTTTCTCTTTTCTTGTTCTTTTTCAATTTTATGGGCTAACCACCTCCCCGGCTTATTTGCACCCCACAATGTCTTAATAGCATTTTTGGAAAATAAAATGGTGGGTGGCTGCAGTCCAGTGTTTTCTTTGAATACGTTCCCATTTACCCAGCAACGGGGGGAGGGTGTTTTGAAGCAAGAGTCAGGAAGAGTGTGAAGCCATACCTTGCAAAATTAAGAAAAGTGGAAAAAAGCTTGACCTTTACCAAATGTATGTTTTATCCACAGCCACATCCATGGTTGCCACCATTTTGTGAGAGTTCCATAACATGCACTCATACTTCCATATTAAAACTTCCAAAGGATGTTTATTCCTTCTTCTGAGTATGCTATGATCAACAGAATAAAGGGAGGCATATTTCAAGCCTTCCTTCAATTTCATCGCACAATTCTGTTTTAGATGAATATTTCATTATTTTGTTAATGGACATGATTTGGCCAATCCTCTGTGCAATATAATTTTGATGATAACATTAGAAAATGATTTGATGGCTCATAGAGTGATGTCTCTTTGGGTAAATGCGCCATGAACATTTAAAATCCCATTGCTTCCATCTGTTGCTTAATTTCTATTGCATCTCTGCTGTGGGATTGCTTATTTATTCATCTCAAGCAAAGTTGTCAGAATGAAAAACGGAGCTCACAAGAGCACACATCACTTTCCTTATGTTGGTAATTTTAATCTATCAGGTTGTTGCTCTGTATACATGGGTGGGCTTGTCTCAAACACATCTGAAGCATCCCCTTTTTGAGGGCTATCATTTTTTATTTAATGTTATGGGCAGGCATTTGGAAAGTGGCCATAGCCACTGAAGTGCTCAGAAGTCAGATCATTTTATGGACTGAGAGGACAGAGCAATCCATAAAGAATATGTCAAATTAGCCGATGGTTTGCTGTAAGTAAGACACCAATTAATGGGTTTGGATTTAATAGAGCAGAAGATTTACCAGTCTTTAAAAGCTTAACACCAGTACCCTGTGTTGGGGAGGAGGTGGGGGGAATCATTTATCAGGGACTAAGAGCAATTGGCTTTCTGAGTCCCCTAACCTTCTTATAAATGGCAGCCATCAAAATGCAGAAAGTGACCTTATACCCTGGCATGTTAAGATCGTGCTGACCTTTAATGATGTTATTTCTGAGTGTCACTTTTGATTCTAGGAAGGGGAAAAAAACAATATGAAATCAGTTCATTTAAAAATGTAAGAAATGGTCTTTGAGTCAGAATCATTGGTCCACCAGCAAACATTACCAACATTGACTGACAGCATTCTTCCATAGTACATTTTTCCAACTCTGTATGGAGATAGTATTGATTGAACTTGAGATCCTAGGTGTGCAAAACAAGTATTTGATTACTATTTTATCTAACTGCAGTAAAATAAAATAGCTGAATGCCAGCTAGACCAGTGAGAAAAGTTAGGTGTTCCTACTGCCATTCCAGGAGTTGCTATGAAGTGGAAGCTGGCCATATCAAGAGGGTACACAATATTATTATTATGGTTGGTCACACAATCAATCAAATGTTTTCATTGGATTTAGTATTTTTGTCCCCTTGTCAAGTCCTTCCCAAAGCACTAGATAGGCAGGTGTTGTTTGGTGGTGTTAAAGGTATTGTCACAGGATGTATGCTCTTCCATGTAAAGCTGCCTTTTGCAATTGAGTGGTTGTGATTTTGTCAATACTGTTGGCATTCAAGTGGTATGCCAATTGTTAGGTAGTTAGTAGGTACCTATTAATTATTGATACTATATCTTTGCTTTCTTTTGCCACCATTGTTCTCCTTCTATTTGTAGGTTTTTGTATTTTGTGATTCTCTTCGGTTTTTTTCTCTTCTCTTCACCTGTCTCTAGGAACTGCAATATCCACTGTCCAAACTTTTTTTTGTCGTTCTTATTAACAGTTATTAAATTTGGAGGGTTGTGGCAAGGACTTGTCAGTTTGAATTCTAATTGCCCAGAGCAGTTTTAGCTTCTTCATTGTTATTACTTTATCTAATTTGTGACCCCACCAGTTCTTGCTTGCAGACAAATGGTATTTCTTGCAGATTTTCCAATCCACCATTGTTGATATCTTCTCATGTCATTGTTTGTGCAATCTTCTTACAGCAGCTAAGTAGGGGATTCACTGTTTCTTCAGTTTCTTTGTAGAGAAGGCATTTGCCGTCTGTTGCTGTCTTCTCAATTTTGGCTTTATATGTATTTCTTCCAAATGCTTGGTCTTGTACAACCAGTATTAGCATCTCTGTCTCTTTCTTCAACTTTTCTGCTTTTAGCCATTGCCAGGTCTTGTTGTTATCTGCTTTGTCTGCTAGGGTTGGTGTGTGTGTGTGTGTGTGTGTGTGTGTGTGTGTGTACTGGCCACATAAATTTTGCCTGGCCATGTCTCTTTTCTACTCATTTGGTCTTTGTAGTAAGTGAATTTGGGGGTCTTTGTTTTGTTTTGATTTGACATTCTTTTAAACATACTATATAAAACCTTGACATGTTTGGGATTAGATTAAATTAGATTAAATCAAAACAATAAATGTCATAGGAGTTAGAATATCTCATCCTTGCTTATATTAGAACAGCTCTGACAGGCGGTGGTGTAGACCAGAAATAAACCCTCTATGGTCAACGTAGAAAATTGCTACACTAATTGTATTGCTACTCTGTATCTTTTTCCCCAAGCAGAAATCAGAGTCAGTCTCGTCAGTTTTCTAAAACTATTTATCATAAAAGAATATGACTTAACAGCTTGAATTAAACAGCAGAGCAAATTGACAATCAGCCTTAGGAAGAACACTGAGTAGATAGATGCCACCAAATGCCTCTGTTAAAAGCCTTATAGGAAAGTTTACTGAGGAGTTAATGACATTGGAAGTCCAGTCCCATAAAGAAGGAAAAACAATGGCTTGACAATATTGTGCTGGGGAAACTGGGCTGCTGGAGAAAAAGATACTTAGAAAGAATCGCTAACAAGTGTAGTCAGATGTGCCAGTCAGCCTTAGTCTTTCAGCAGGAATGGATCTGGTTTGCAAATTGGTCCAGGAGTTGCTTGAGGCTTTAAGAACAGCTGAAACAGCAGATGTGTTTCACCCTTAAAGCATACCAGGAATGAGAATATCAATATGATCAAGATGCTGCCGTCTGAGGCACATTCTCAAAACAAGGCAATGTTTAACTAGAGTCCTATATGGGAAAGGTGAGGATCTATCATTAGCAAGACTAGGTCAGATCATGCTGGTTCTGACCACATTCTTAACAGTCAGCACCTTTTAAAAGTGCCATCCTAAAACCCCAATGAAAATTCAGCTACACACACACACACACATATAAAAACAGCATTTCAGAGTTGATTCTAATATAACTTCTTTATACCTTATACATTACATAAGAGGCAGACAGTATGAAAGAGGGCTAGACAATATTTAGTATGAACTGAGCGATGTCTTCCTCACTTTTCTCCTGCTCCCTTTTTGGGGTGCATGGGAAGGAGGGAAAGAGGCATTGGTCCAGTGGTGGAATTCAAATTTTTTTACTACCGGTTTTGTGAGTGTGGCTTATTTGGTGGGCGTGGCTTAGAGTTACGTGACTGGGTGGGCGTGGCTTGGTAGCCATGTGACCGGGATGGGCGTGTGACTGGGTGGGCATGGCTTGGTGGTCATGTGACTGGGTGGGTGTGGCCAATTCAATGTCACTCATGTCAAGGGGTGCCTCACCTGGCCCCTCCCCTCCCAGCCATTCTTTGTCACACCCAGCCTCAATATATCTATAGTTCTATAAAAATGTTGTTCACCTTTTGTTCACTTTATTATCTATGTGCTATAGATGTACTTCCATGGACCACTGAAAGGAGGAAATGGCTCACATGCTTTATCAAGAGTTTGATAGGCAACAGGCTTTTAAGGGGATGCCAGAAAGAAGCGGGGGGGCAATACATTTTCCAAAACACCCGAAGGCAAACAATGTATTTTCCAAAGCAATGGATGGAAACTGAACAGAGAGAGAAGCAACCTAAAAGTAAGGAGAAACTTCCTGACAGTGAAAACAATTAACCAGTGGAATTGCTTGCCACCAGAAGTTTTGGGTGCTCCAACACTGGAAGTTTTTAACAAAAGACTGGACAGCCATTTCTCTGAAATAGTATAGAGTTCCCGCTAAGGTCCCTTCTAAGTGTTATTCCGTTATTCTAACACCTTTCCTAGGATGTCTACTCAGATTTTGGCATCCTCAGAGTTTTCCTGCCTGAGCAGGGGGTTGGACTAGAACAGGGGTCTTCAAACTTGACAGCTTTGAGACTTGTGGACTTCAACTCCCAGAATTCCTCCTCCAGTCATATTAGCTCAGGAATTCTGGGAGCTGAAGTCTATGTCTTAAACTTGCCAAGTTTGACTAGAAGATGACCTCCGAGATCCCTTCCAGCCCTAGATTGCTGTGCTGTTTCAAACAGTCTTCTGAAACCAGGGATTGTGTCCTTCTTTCCTCTCCTTTTTTCTCTCTCTCCCTCTCTCCTTCCATTTATCTATCCATCCACTCATCCATATATCTTTCATTTTCTCCTCCCTCCCTCTTTCTTTCTCTCCCTTCCTTCCATCACATTTTTCTTTGTCTATCCCTTTTCTTCCTTTCTCTTTTTCTTTCTTTCCCTTTTCTCTTTCTTTCTTCTCTCTTCTCTCTTTCCCTCTCCTTCTTTCTCTCTTTCCCTCTCTCCCTCGCTCTCTCTTTCTCCCTCCCTCTCTCTTCCCCTCTCTCTTCCTCTCTCCTTTCCCATCTAAAACACACACAGGCTTCCAAGTGCCTGGCAGAATCTCTTATTACAAGGGTTCATCCTAGCCAGTCTCCTGCCCTGCATTGCCTGAAAAAGCCTTCCTCCCCTACCACTTTTGGTGCTGGGAAATTCAAGCAAGGCATGTGCTGCAGCCTTGCCCCCACACACCCCACCAGCAGCTCTGGGCCAAGCAGCTTTGTTGACTGCCTGAAACCTTACCTTCCTTCCTTCCACACTGAAAAAAACATGCAGTGGCTGTAGGCTTCTTCAAGAGGCTTTCAGAGCAACTGGATGGACGGCTGCTCCCTTCCTTCTCTGCCTGTTTGTTCTATATGGCTGAGGAGGAAGAAAGTAGTTGGCCAGTTGGGAGAGGCTTCTGGCACTGCAAAAAGGATGGCTGGACATGTGGCCACCTACTGGCTAGCTGTGCTAGACCAGGCCAGGCTGGAGGAGGCGCGTCCACTGGGAGAAGCGTGCTCCGGGTGGATAGGCAGGTGGGCAGATGTCCCAGGGCCGCTGCATATGTGCACTGCATATGTAGTGGCTGCACTCACAGTGCGCATGTGCAGCAGCTTTGGGATATCCGCCTGAGCTGTGCCTAGCTACCATGTGGTAAGGAAAGCTAGGAGAGCGACCAGGGCAAGTGAGCACCCAGGCAACTGGGTTGGGGGTGTGGCCAGGAATCACCAATGGTTCGGCAACCCACACCAAATCACTGCTACCGGTTTGCCCGAGCCAGTGCGAACTGGTTGAATACCACCTCTGCATTGGATTGTCATTTATTTATTTTCAATTGGAGCCATGAGCCAAATGGCAGGATTTGGAATGGTCAAAGATTTGGTTTGGTTCAAATGCAGCTTCTTCACACAGCCTTGGATACTGTAAGCCAGACTGCTGAATTTCCTGGGTTGCTAAGAGCAATGCCCTGAGGCTTCATGACCTTCAGCTGGAGGATAGCGTGACAGTACTTGACGAAAATGTGTCCTCCTCCACTCACTGTACTGGAGTGAAAGGCAAAGTCACAACTCTGCTAGCAAAGCACAATCTGTAGCGCAACAGCAACAGGTTAACAGGAAGATGCAGTTTTGATTATTGGTTGATTAAATCTGCTTGTAATCTTGTAATGTTACTTGATTTCCTTGGAGACTGATGGTTAGTTAGCCTTTCTGGATGTTTGAGCAAATCAAGCAGTAGAAGAAGGTACTCTTGGCCCAAGTGTCTTTTGTTTGAGCAATAGGAAAGACATAACAGGAGGATTTTCCTGTAATCAGGTTTTACCTGTTTCTTAAGGGTACATCCATCTGCTTTCTAGCTTTCACAACCAACTAGACTTTCTTACCTTTTAGTGTCTGTTTTTAGCACAGGGGCTATGACTGGACATAATGCTCGTCAGTGATTTATGGCCAAGAGATCAATTGCATTCACAAGATAAAGTGGGCTGGCTGACCCCATTCCTTAATGCCTCTGGATTCTCACCAGAGCATTTAAAACATTTATTTATTGGGCATGTAAACTGCTCCTGGAGAAGCTAGCTTTGAGCAGCAGACATCTGAACCATCATAACCATTTTGGGTTAAAAGTATATCATAAACATTCAATAAAATAATGACAAATGCCATTTAGAAAAAGGTAATATTAGCCGCAGTTCTCCAATGCTTGCCTACTATCCATGATGCTGGGCCAGGTATCAAGCATCAAATAAATATCTGTTTGCATAAAGTAGGCAGCAAAAAATGTGTTCCCTGCAAATCAGGATGCAACAATGAAATTGTGTGTGTGTGTGTCTAAGCTGTTACTGTGTTCCTCAGCTTACCCTCATTGTCTTTTTAAGCTAGTTTTAATTCACATCTAGAAAAGTTGAAATGGTTTACATAGGATAATAATGTTCTAGGTGGTAGTATTGTTCCTGGCCTCATCGAAAAGACATGAACTCAGAAGCACTCTGTGTATCAACCATGAAACTGATGATACAATTACATGTTCTTATGAATTTCTCTCCCCCTCCCCAAGAAATCACAAATAAATACTTCTGGAGAAACAACAGAAAACTGTTTGCAACAGCAACTTCAAGCTTATCCATAAAAGATAAATAAAGACTGGATAACTGTGACATGGAAAATGGTCTCAGTTGAAATAATGAAATTGATCCTGGCTTGAATGTGAAGTTCTTTTCTCAGTCCTACAATATTTGGCATCAATACTGTTTTTTTTTTTAAATCTTATCCTGGGCACAAGTAGGTCTTGACATATGACTGTAAATAATAATAAAATTTTACAATATTTTTGCAGTGGTTGTTAAGTGAACATGGCAGTTATAAAGTGAACATGGTGATCCTAAAGCAAAGCAATGGTTTGCTATGAGCATAGTTTTGTCAAAAACCAGAAGTTCCGGTTTTCAACAAAACTGTTGTAAAACATGGTCATGTGACCATGTGATCCTGCATGTTGACAAATACCCAAAGTTCAGGTAACAAGATTGTACATGGAGAATGAATATCAGAATTTTGACTACGGGTCAAAAGTTCCCTTTTTTGAGTTGGCCATAACTTTGAGCAGTTGCTAAGTGACCAGTCTATAACTCATGGACTACTGGTATTAAGTATGTTAAAATTTGGTCTCTAAAAAGATTCCTTTCGGAATATCTTATGTCTACAGAGATTCTCAGTCATTCAGGTCATGGCTGTCGCAAAGATGCTTTTTCAAGAGGCAACTGGACTCAGAGCTGAAGAAGCTTCTTGGATGAGAAGCGAAATGTCAAAAAAACAGAAAGTCCAGTTGCCTCTTGAAAAAGCATCTTTGGAATATCTTAATATGATAATAATCGTGGTCTCAATATGCAACAAAAATATGATTGACCTTCATCTTTAGGCAGCTTAAGTTACTACTTCAAGATCAAAATTAGCTTCCTGTTGACTTCTTATCTTCTAGTGATGCATCTGTCTACACCTTTTTTTCATTTCTCATTTTCTTCTGAAGCCTTGCCATTATTTTTTAAGCCAGAGCACATCTCTTGATAAACCTTCATTTCCTAGCTAATATTTTCTATCAATAACCCTTTTCTTAATTTCTTCCTGTTTTTCCTTTAGTGGGCCATCAATAACTTGGAGCATGTATTGATCAGCAATTGTGTCAAGTTTCTTAAAGTTTTTTTCTGGGAAATGTTGAGGTTTCCAGGCACTGCAGAGTCTCCCTTACACAGATTTCATAGCACACGTTTCCTGAAATGAGACTTAAATTAGCCACATACTCACAAGTTTACCTTACAAAAAGAAGATGCTTGGCTGTTTCTACAAGACAAATATTCATGCATTTAAAAATTAGGAGGAAGGAAAATTGGAAAGTTTAACAATTAATATCTGCTAAAGTAAACTGAAATATTAACCTAGGAATTAGAGCAATACATTAAATGTTTTACCATCAAATGCAGGGGACTTGGTTCAATGTATCCCAGTTTTTGGCAAATTAAAGTTACAGTTAAGAAAGAAACCTGATTTATATACTGGCTTCCTTTCCAACATTCTCTGTAAAAGGCTCAGTGAATTCAATTCATACTATTAACATTCCCTGTAAGTATGATGCCAGCTCTGTTCCTCTTGTGCTTGCAAAGCTCTTTAAAATTTAAATAAGGAATTTATTTCATGAAAGGGATTGGTTTTTGATTAATGATTTCCTTTTCTTTAAAAAAAATGAAATCCCTGAAGTGCTTCATTTTGGAAATGATAGGCAAGTTCTATGTTCTAGAAGTGGATCGTTTCCAGTTGAAGCTGCACAGCAATACTCAGGTATGTTCTAGCCCTCACAATCTTCCCCTGCGTATTGATTCCAGGTAAGAAATAAATGTTTACATTTATTCCCCACTCCCCAACCCCATAGCATTAGGCATGATTTACACAGCCTTACAACCAGTATTTCACACATTTCTATACTGTCAAACTTCTTCACCAAACACATAGACACACACATAGAGAGAAGGGGGGAGTGGGGGAGGGAGAATGTGAGGAGGGGAAAGGAAAGGGAGAGAAAAATACTCTTTATTCACTCACTCATTTCTGGGAATCCCCCAGAGTCAAAAGAAGGCCAATACATCCTGTGGTTTCACCTTACTCCAGATAGTCTTCAGTTTACAAAGTTTAGTGACCATTCAAACCAAGGGTGGGATTCAATTTTTTTTAACAAAAAGTTCTGTGGGTGTGGCTTAGTTGGTAGGCATGGCTTGATGGTCATGTAACTAGGTGGATGTGCCTTGGTGGTCATGTTATTGGCTGGGTGTGGCCAAATCAATATCACTCACATCGAGGCACGCATCTCCTCGCCTAGCGACTCATGACTGTGGGGATGCTGCAACAGTTATAAGTGTGAAAAATGGTCATAAGTCACTTTTTTCAGTGCCATTGTAACTTTGAATGGTCACTCCACACAAGCAAAGTACCAGCAAAGGAGGGGAAAAAAACTCCAGAGACGTTCCTGAGACACGAAGTCTAGTCTTGCCAAGAAAGTAATAAGGGTTAACGGAGAGGCAGTTTCTGTAAACAACACCAGAATGTTTCCTTCCTGCCTTCCTTACAGGATTAGGCCAGTAATTTCTTCTAACAACAGGTTCTCCGAACTGCTTAGAATGTTAACAACTGGTTCTAGCGAATAGGTGCAAACTAGTAGAATCCCACCCCTGATTCAAACTTACGGCACTTAAAAAAGTGACTTATGACTGTTTTTCACACTTATGATCATTGCAACATTCCCATGGTCATCTGATCAAAATTCAGATGCCTGTCAAAATTGGCAATTTATGATTGCAGTGTCCCAGGGCCATGTGATCACTTTTTTGTGACCTGACAGCAAAGTCAATGGGGAAGCCAAATTCACTTAACAACCATGTTACTAACTTAACAACTGCAGTGATTCACTTAACAACTGTGGTTGTTAAAGTTCATAAAATGGGGCAAAACCTGCTTAACAAATATCTCACTTAGCAATATAAATTTGGGGCTCAATTGTGGTTGTACGTCAAGGACTATCTGTACCTCGTTTTTTGAAGTAATGATCTGCATGGGCTTCCATCATTCGCCAGCAAAAAGTCTTAATCTATAAATGCTCAATCATTTCCTTTGGTTAGGCGACTTATTTATTTGGGGGCATTAAAGGCATGATGGTTACAAGGCAATAATTTCATCCTTTAATTCCTCATTCCCCAATATAAAAAACAAAAACAAAAAAAACAAGTCTGAATATTTTGGTTTGTCCCACTTCACTGAAGTCTTTCGCAGATCCCATATGAAAATTGCCTTGTTGCCATCAGAGGAAAAGGAAGATATGCTATCAGAAGAAGCACCAAAAAAATTCATCTCAGTTCAAGGTGTATTCAATTTTTCAACTTTTTTCAGAGAATCTGAAGAAGGCGCAGACTCATCAAGACTTTTTCAGAAGTTCAGGTTCATTCAGAAAATCATTTTGTTTTGTTTTGTCTTTCAGTCACCTCTGCTAATAGTTTCCTTCCCCTCCTGTTTCCAAAATTCTCCCAGGTACGATGAAGAAATTGACCCACAAGATGGAAATCATGAGCTATTTCAGGTAGCAAAGTGGAAATAATATTCAGTGTGAAAAGTCCTAAAACAAATACACTCTGAATGGACTGAGCTAGGAGGAGTTAAAATGATTGATTCTGGTAGTTTCTGAACATGATCCAGTGAAGTTGCAAGTTCAGATATGAAAAAGAACAGGAGCAGCAAGAAAAAAATTAATTGATGCTGTAAACAATTAGCTTTGCATGCAATTAACTTTGAGCAGAGATAACATTGTCCAAGCTTTAATGCATATTCTTAAGAAAGAACTGCTTTTAAAAAGGTGTTACTTGGAAGCAGTCATTTTTTTAAAAAAAAAACCTGTATTGGATGAGATTGTGAGTTTCCTTATTAGCATCAGTTAAATATATTGTAGTGAGAAGATCTCACCAATTTGAATATGCTGTCCCACATTCTTGATAGTATAATTTCCCCATCTTGTTTGTACTAACAAGCATCATCTCACACCAGACAGACCTTGAACTGATTTTGTCATCCAATCTCATTTTCCACAGAGGCATTTGAGATAGACACTGATCCTAGCAAAAAGCAAACAAACAACCCTCCTTTTGTTAAGAGGACAATTTCTATATGAGTCACAGAAGGAGGAAAACACCCAAGAAAGATGTATGAACTAGCTGTCACCTTGGTGTGAATTTTTTCTACATGCTGACTGAGTGGATGATTCTATCATGTGTTGTTATGTTCATCATTCTATCCACTTGAGTTCAGCCAATGAAAAACTTATGGGTAATGCCTGAGTTATGTCATATGAAAGTAAAACTCTTCACCTGCAACCAAAAGATCTGGATGATACAGCAGGATTTATGTTCACCTTGAAGATGATGTCCATTTAATTGCAAGCTGTATTTGTGGATGCAAAATTATTTGGATTCTCACTCTTTCTACTTTCTATTTGTCTGAATAGAGCTCCAAGCTACATTCATTAGCTGAACCAAAAAAAATATGCTGTAACCATTAGGATCCATGATGGTGCAGTGGTTAGAATGCAGTACTGCAGGCTATTTCTGCTGGCTGCTGGCTGCTGGCTGCCTGCAGTTTGGTAGTTCTAGTGTCACCAGCTCAAGGTTGACTCAATCTTCCATCCTCCTGAGGTTGGTAAAATGAGGACCCAGATTGTCAACTCCATAAACTGCTTAGAGAGGGCTGTAAAGAACTGTGAAGAGATATAACTCTAAGTGCTATTGATATATCTGGAAGTTGACTCATGGCAACTTAAAAAGAAGCTCATTTGCCATGACTCAACTTCCAGCCAACTCTACTTGGATGACTGTGAATCTTCATTGACATAACCATTGGGATTTGTTATGTCCAACTGGGTAGATGTGCTAATCTTTGGCTGAACTGGATTCTTGGGATCTTTAACAAATTTACAGATTTCAGGCATCATATCAGCAGGAGAGTTTTTTTCTGAATACAACATAGATAAAACAATATTTTTAGGATGGATGCTCCTAGTTTTACAAAATGTTAGTAAAATGCAGATAAAGCACACCAACTTGTACTTTAGGTATTAAAATGTCAACTAGAAATACTCATGCCAAATGCATACAGCAATCTTATACTTGCTCCCACTGACTTTCATTACATTTTTGCTATTCTAGTTCAGGAAATAATCCAGTCTTTTTCTGTATAATTTTCTTATCCTTCACCATATTCAGTACCTCCTACATATTGTCACCTGCAGATTCCATCAGTTTGTTTCTGAATAAAATTGGCTTTAACTGAAAGGAGCCTGGATGTTGCTGAATTTCCCATTCTGAACTAATCAGGCAGATCTTTAGCTGCAGAGCATTCTGTTGCCCTGAAAACACACAAGAGCTCTTCTCTGAGAACAATTACTATCTTTTCAAGGGATATCTAGCTAAAGAGGTGCGCTGCAGAAGGAAATTGGCCATAAATAGCTTTTCCCAAGAAACTCTGGGGTCTGTTCAACCTTTACCTGTTAAAACTGCAGATGAGTTGTACTAATTTGACATGGCCTCTGTATGCACTCAGAAAATGTGAGAAGAGCTATGGTATCACATTGAAATTGATCATTATAAGGATGCCCAGATCTATTTCAGTTTAGAAAGAGTCTGCTATTTATGATCCTGTGTGTGTGTGTGTCTGTGTCTGTGTGCATGTGTATGTATCTTTAAGTGAATGTTGACTCCTGGATTTATCCCTGCAGTCTTCTTGGCATGGTTTGCCATTGATCTCTTTCTAGAGTTCAGAAGGAGTGACTGGCCCAAGGTTACACAGTTGGGTTTGTACCTAAAACAGGACTAAAATTCACAATCTCTCAGTTTCTAGCATGGTGTTTAATCACTATACCAAATTGGATCTCTTTGAGCCTAGCATTTTTAACACATACATTTTCATGAGTAGCAGGTCACTTCATGGATACATGAAGTATCTTGATTGATCTGAGAGTTAGATACACCAGGATGAAGCACAGATGGGGAATGAGAGCAGAAGACAAGGTAGTTATGCAGATGGGGCTCTCTAGGAGGCAGTTTACAAGTGCCTATCAATTGTGAGATAACCTGAAACCTCTAGATACGTGTGAATCAGCTGCCTCCCATTCTATTCTTTTCATAGGGGAGGAGGTCAACTTTTTTTCCAAAGCTCCAGAGGGCAAGACAAGAAACAATGGATGAAAACTAATCAAAGAGAGAAGCAACCTAGAATTAAGGAGAAACTTCCTAATAGTGAGGACAATTAACCAGTGGAACAGCTTGCAGGTTGTGGGTGCTTCATCACTGAAGGTTTTTAAAGAGAGACTGGACAGTCACTTCTCTGAAATGGCATAGGATCTCCTGCTTGAGCAGGGGATTGGACTAGAAGACTTCCAGTTCTATTCTGATTGAAATATACCTTGGGAGTTAAAATGTTCTGCTATAATTTAGTTCCTGTTTTGAATCCTGTTATGAAACTTGTGTCTATTAATTCTATTGTGCAAATCTATTCACCCTACCATAGAAGCATTGCTGGCAGATTATGGCACATATCAGGAAAGATTATGGCTCATAGAAGGAAAATATGAGAACATGCCTCTAACTTTGTATGTGAAATTGCAGGGCTTGTGATGGTGATATTCGTGTAGATATGAGGGCAAAATAGATATCTGGGCTTATTACCAAATCTGGTTCCCAAGTTGGCATCATTGCCATTTGTTTGCTTGTTGTTGTTATTGTCAGAATAAGAGTTTGGATAGTTGTTTATATGCAAGTATAGCCCAGCCACCAGAAACCTGGGAAAGTGTGTCATTGTCTAGTATGTTTTATGGCTTCATAATGATATGTTTGAGCATTTCATTGAGCTATAGTTGATAATCAGATTGCTCTGTGGTTCTGTCTCTGAAGTATATCCTTTAATAGGGCTGCCTTTAGAATTTATCTGGCTCTCCTAATTTGTGTATTGAACTTGCTGGGTGGAAAATTCAGCTTTTTGAATGCCTGGTTTCATTCCATCAGTCTATCATCTCCAACTATAGCATCTCTGTTTAGTGTATCAGAACAAATGTGATTGCAACGTATAATCTGTCTAAAGATAATAAATTTGATAGTGTGTTCTGAATGGAAGCTGGAAGCATGTGGACAATCCATCATTTTTCACTATAGCATGATGCTTTTACATCATTTTATGTAGGTTTTTTTTAGAAAGGCACAAGCTTAGGTTGGTTAAGAAATAGAAGCTATTGAGATCATGTTAGAATTTGACTTGGTTTTCTTTTTCTATGGTGCCAGTGATGGAAACCCACAGTCCACTGGAGGTTGGGCGGCCAATAAATGTAAATAAATATACATAATCAATAAATATACATAATCTCCCACTTCTGTGTAACAAAAGGGGCAGAAGCATAACCTTACACATAGCTATTTCCACTTTTTTCAACAAATGTTCTTTTCTCACAATAACCCACGCAATACTAATTATTTTCAGCCAGCATTTGCACATCCTTAATTTTATCTATTTATTTTCCTGTCTTTAGTTAACATTTTTCCAAGGTACACAATGTGCTTGCTCTAGATTCTCACTACTTATTTGTATAAAGTTGTGACCATTCAATTCCTTTTTCAGGTCAAATATATATTATTTTTAGATCCATTCTCCTTATTACATCATACAGTCTATCCAACATTCATTAAAAATCTTTCACTTTCCCAGCTTAACAACAGGTCATTGCCTGCCCACAAATCTAGAAGCCCACTCACATTCCCAAGCAGTACACCTCTAATGCATAACACTCCTTATTCATTAAGCTTCATTAAGCAGCTAAATATAATCATACAGCATTATCTTACTTAATGTTTAACAATTCATTTAACATCTCATTTATTCGAATGCATGTTTTCTTTTCATATTTAACTTTTCATATTTTTATTTTAACTTACAGCACTCAGCAAGCAATCCCAAAGCTTTTCCTTTGTGTAAAAGAACCTAATTACTATATTATATGCCTTCACTAAATCTAGAAACATATAATAAATGATTACTTATATCCATATATTTAATCATGGCTTGTTAAGACTAAAAATCTGGTCTGAACACTCCAGTGCAACATCAAATTGCAGTGCCTTCCCAAATTTTACTTATTGTCCCCAATCATATCCTTTTGGTCACTGAAACACCTACCAGGCACACTTGAAAACTCATCCAATTCTATCATTCTCTTTTGCTATTTTTTCCTTGGTATATATGGGGTGAGAACAGCATTTTTTCCATCAGATGCACAGACGTATTCACACATCCACTCTACAAACAAGCCACAGCTATCTTAAGATTTATCTTGCTACACCAACTACACATTTATTTCTGCTATTTTTTCAAGATTCTCACAGCATATGTAACTCCCTCTTTATCCGGCCCATTTTTCTCATGATCCACTCTTTATATTGTTAAAAAATGGTACGTCCTACTCTCTTTTTCCCTTTAGTAATCATCTCAGTTTTTCATCAGAAATAAAATCAGTCATGCTTTTAGATTCATATTTATTCTTTTTCATGTATACATATGAATAGATTCATGTTTAACTGCTATTTGAAACAAACATACTTTTTCCTCCCTAAACAGATGTTGAGTATTTTCATCCATTTATTCATTCTTGGATCTTTGAGTGGCCTAGTATTTTTTTTCTTTTTTCCCCACCTATCCATCCATTCATATAACTTATTAAAATATCTTTTCTCCTGATTGCATTCATTTACAGTATTGACTCATCACCCGAAACTCATCTCCAGTTCTTCCATTATTACCATTCACCATCTATAGGAACGTACTATGTAACTATCTCTGACTATGGATTCCTACTTTAAAAACATCCATAATACAGATGACACCAATTCATGCATTTTAGCCATTTGATGTTTTATATTGAAAAATCTCCACCTGCATATAAATATTCATTAACTCTACTCCACCGAGCAGACTACTATCATTCAAATCAATTACATCCTTATGTTTTCTGATAGTTAAACAGACACAAAATACATCTATTTTTCTTTTTTAATAAAGTTTTATTTGGGTTTTCACACACAAAATACAAGTAAAACATCTTTTTTGAAAATAGCATGGTCCCAGGTTGAACTTCTTTATACAGACACAAAACTCAATTTCATGCTCCCTTTTGTGTTCTATTCCATATCTTATACTATTTTACATTTTCTATATAGTTTTTCCCCTCTTTTAATTTTCTCAATTTTATTTTGATTATCTCATCTCAATTCAAATCATTATATTTATACTTTTGTCTGTTCTGTTTCAATTTCATATTATCTTTTCTCATTAAACAAATTTTCTCCCATAGTTACTAATTGGAGTATGACACCTTTATATCTTTTAATTACATCCATTCAACTCTTATTTAAACTTCAGTATATACCTTAAGTTTATGACCTTCAATATAATACATAATACATAACTTCCAATCGAATTCTGCTTGGCACGTTCTTATAATACACACTATATTATTTAAAAAAAAAAAAAGAAAGATTGTAAATATATGTAATTATAAACCTTCATTCCAGTCCAGTTCAGTTCTATCATTAATAATCATTAAAACCATAACATCTTTAACACTTCTTATCAATTAAATATCATACTTCCTTAAAAACACATATAATCTCCTAATTAATTTTTCCCTTATTTCTCTTCACATATGTTTTATAAATCATTAAATATACCTTTTGTTACATTTATTTATTGACAAGCATTCCACTGAATTACGATAGCTATTTTATCAGACATTTTAATCATACATTGTTTCATATTTCCTAAAATTATTTCTGCTTCTAATATAACCATACTATCTCATGTACCTTTGCAGAATCCCTTTTCCCATTAAGTTTTCACCCATTATCTCTAAATAGACCCTGTTTCTCTATATTTTGCTTCTGCCCTTTATAACTTCTTTTCCTTTCTTTCTTCACTCTCATCTTCTCCCTCCCCCTTTTACCCCCTTGTCTCTCTAGTTCTAATTCTCTCTTCTGCATTTCCCTCTTCTGTTGCTTTCTGATTTTATACTTATTTTTCACTTTTTTTTTTGGAGTTGTTTTTCCCAATCTTAAACTTTCCATTCTCTTTCTCCCCTTTCCTTTTTTCCCCCCATCTAAGATTACTTGTTCATTAAAGATGGCTTCTTCTTTGTCACAATCTTCTTGTTCTGCAGGCATTTCTTGTTGTTTCTCATAATTCCAACTCTCCATTTCTAAAAACTGAAATACAAGCCAAAAGAACCTCTCCCTTCTTGTGCATCTTCTTTGTACTTTTTAAGTTCCATTTTCAGTTCTTCCAAAAGTGGAGCCATTTTAAACAGTTTTAAACAACCACCCGATTGATTTTAGTCATTCAAAACAATAACCAAGAATCCAGAAATCATCAAGTAATCCAGATAGTCCCGAGTTATATCTTCTTATTTCTTTTTTGACTTTCTCTTCCTGGGGTTTTTGTTGCGATATTTCAGTAAGAATGTATCTTTTGGAAGTCTTGTTGAGATTTTGCTGTAAGTTCTTTTTTAATTCCAGGCAGTCTCCTCCCTTCCAGATCCTGCCCTTTTATTCTTCCTCTCTCCTTTCCTGTTTTCAAAAGCTTTTAATTATCCAAAAATCTTTATTATCCCTTTGACTTTTTATTTTCAGCAATAAATGCCTATTGATGTCAAAGTGGATTTTTTTCCAATTTCTTGCTTAAGTCTCTTAGCTGTCAATATAGGAAAAGGAGAAAACCAAATCTTTTCCCTTTTCTCTCTCCTTCACAGCTTAAAAATCTTCTTAGGGAACAATGTTATTGTTTTTTAACAGTTTCAATTACAGGGTACCTTATTTGTTGCTTTTGCTGTTTGACCCGGTCAACCAAAACTTTCTCTTTTTATCTTCCTCCTGCACATTCTTTTCCAGTTGAGTTCTTCTTTGTGGTGGCCATTTCTGACCACTGCTGCAACCACCTTTGGGAAAGGGAGTAATGGCCAGCTGGGGAGGAGAGATGCAGCTCTCCTCAACCCTGCTTGCAGTCTCCCCCCCCCCTCTTCACCACCTCTACGGGATGGCTTAGCCCCAAAACCAGCCGGCTCTGGGCGCTCCAGCGGCGACCACGGATCAAAGCCTCGCAGAGACAAGGTTTCGGTCTGTCGCTGAAGAAGCTCAAACCGGAAGTCCAAAATACATCTATTTTTCTACCCCACATTCATCTGTTAACTCATACTCATTCCATTTATTCCTTTATATTCCAAGTCATAATCTTCCAAATGCCATGGCTGTCAACAGATGAGACCATCAAATTTGACTTCTGCTTTAAGGTATTACTTTAGTCAGCTGAGACTTTCACAAAACACTTTTTCATAAGATAGAGAGGGTGTGGAATAGATTATTATCCTTAGTCATAGCTATGCTACCTGATCCATTATCTGCTAAAAATAAGGACAATAGTGGTCAATTTATGCATGATTTCCAGTCCTTCCCGAGGCATAGAAATTGGCTGAGTGATTTTGCTGAGTTGCAATCCAGTCACACTTCCTAAGCCCAAGCCCAAACTCACAGAGTTGTTGTGGGGAAAATAGAAGGTAGGAAAAAAATATGCAGCATATTCAATTGCACAAAAATGTAGGTTTTATATAGGAATGTATAAATAATAACAAACATTAAAATACTACATAGAAACTTGTAAGAGTAAAGTAAATCCAAAGTACTTTATAAATGGAACCCCTCCCCCCCTTTTTTGGAGGGACTGTAATTCAGCATTGCATTAACTTCTTTGAATCTTAATATTCTTCAGAGATCTTGTTTCAATATTCAACCAGTAAGAAGCTACAAAAGTATATGTTTAAAGCATGCATAAACAGAAATCTTTGCACCATTAACATAAAAAGTTGACAACTATCCTTTGTTAAGCATCTGTTGGTAAGATGCCTAAAATAACCTCCCAAACATCTGATTTTATAATTGTAAAATATTATTCCATGTTTTTTTAACACCTTAGGACAGAGATTTTCTAATTTTTTCAGGTTGTTAAAATTGTTCATTTAAAAAATTTAAAAGTCCAGATGATCTGACCAAGAGGCAAAACACTGATGACTGAAAAAAATCAATAAAACAAACAGTCAACTATTTATTGAAAATGCAACATTAATATTTCAAAGTACAAAAAAAATAAAATCGAATTTTACAATTAGCAAGGAGGTAAAACTAATCATTGTTCAGTGACTGGATGTGATTGCTTTTCATGGATTACTGTTCAATATTTGGAGCAATTGATGCTACTTGTAAGCAGAGATCATCATTTAGCCTACTTCAATTTTTTTTTATTTTTTTGTTGCATATTAAAGGGATGTTTATGCATCCAAAGTCATGTTGTCATAAATGGTTTAAGATATTTTAAAGCTCAACCGGCAATTTTAGGATTTATATACTACTAAAACTCTCATCATAATATCGCACTGGCAAAATGGTGCATCATCTGATAACACTTTAACCTCAAAAGGATGCGTCCAAAATCCAAGACCCACAACTGCCAAGGGAATGAAACTTGGGGAAGTTGCCACTTCACTACTTAATGGCAGCTGCTGTGCTTTTGGCCTGCTGCTACACTTACATGATTTTTATTTTTCAATGTCCTGTTACGGTTTCCCAGCCAGTCTCACAATCCCACACTCCCTTCCATCACCCAGCAGTAGCCACTTACCTGCCTGCTGGGAAAGGAAGGGAAAGGAAGGAAAGGGAGGGGGATATTTCCTTACTAAACAGCAAAACAGAATAACCAAGAAAGGGCATAAAAACAGCGGGAGCAGGACCAACTTCAAACTTCCTCCTAGCTTCCCCATTGAGTTTCTTTGTGGAAATCTGGCAGGGAGTATTGGAAATTTCTCTTCCCCCACTCCCCTCCCCTTCCCTTCCCTAAGAAATATTATCCCTTAGATGAAATCAGTAAAGTTGTCTGTAAGGTATTCCTTTTCCTTTAATGCAATTCAATGGAATTTACTCCTAAGTAGGTATGTACAAAAGGCCACCTTAATGATCAAACTGATTTCTTTGGGACACTCACTTGCATATAGACAATGTTAAAAAGTGAAGGAAGGAGAAGAGACGGAAACACTCACTGGGCTCATTCTTGTGCTGCTGAGCAACATAGCAGAATGGGACAACTTGGTGTGGCCAGATTGAGGCAGCCGCTCATAGCAGACCCTCGCCACTACCAAGTTGCCTCTGCCAATTCATTGCTGTCAAATTATTGCAGGACAACTCAACAATGGTCAAGTTGCTTCAGGGATAACTTGCTCCAGTGACCTGGATAAGCTATATCAATAGCTCATTGCTCCAAATCAGATATAATCAAATAAAATATTTTTAATATGTGCCTAAATAGCAATATGTATAGTGCATCATGGATTTTCAATTACAAAGGCAGATGCTATCTGAACAGCATCTTTCTCACCGACAATCCTCTGGACCCAGAATGAATGCATCTGTATTTTGGATGAATTAAATTTTAATTTGTAGCTGCTATTTACTTTTTATGAATTCAGATCTTAATTCCTAGTTCTTGCAGAGGAACAAACAGAAGAACAAATATAAGTAAAATTAAAATATATGGGATAACCAACAAAAATAGGAATTCCACAACCAGAAAAATGCAACACAAGATACAGTTTTCCGGTAACCATATAAAATACAGCAAAATAACACACAACATCTCTTAAAAGCAAAAGGATCTAACAAGAAAGTATAGTTCTTGCAAGTTAATTTAGCAGAGCAATTCTATTATGTCTTTGTATTATATATGAAGCACGTTCTCTTTCCTTAACTCCAAAGGGGAAAGAAGTCACTGTGAATGGGAAAAACAATGAAACAAAACTTTATAATGAAATCTTCCAAAATGATCAAACTGGGAATTTAATTTATCAAGCACATCCTTCTTTACTGTGCTTTGAAGCTGGGTAGATATTTTAAACTCATTGCATGCCTAAAGTAGCCATCTTTTTCTTCAGTATTCAAACCAAAATGCTTCTGTTAACAGTTACTTTAGCAAGCTGACTCCTTAAAGCAACAATATTTTTTTTCAGGTACACGAAGAAGTCAGAAAACAGAAGAGGTGCTATGTTCATGTCTTCTGAGGGTCCAAATTACTTCTTCAGAACCATTTTGAAATGCTTATCCTTCAGGATGGGCCAAGCAAGGGAAATAGGCAAGCAAATAGTCTTCTCAAAGCTAATTGCTGTGACATCTTACCTCTGGCCTGAAGAAAAATTTTATTCTATCAGGTCTTATTTATTCAACAATTAAAGAGAGACAATTATATACAATTAGTATTATATTACACTAATGTAAAGGTTAAGCACGCATATAATTTTCCCCAAACCATCCATGCAATAAATAAGGAATGGGTTGATGGCTTCTCATTTTGGTTTCACATTTCTCAGGAAGGATTCTTTATCAGATGTCAGCGGGAGTCATTAGTGAGCACTAATCCTTCTCAAATGACTATAAAATGAATGTAATCCTTCTAACTTGAAGTACCGTGTAGTCTATTATCACAATTAAAGAGTATCTTCATAAAATTTGATGTACAACATACCTATGAATTTCTAATTAAAGTACAGATCTGCCTCTATTCCCCTAGGCCCCCAAAGAAAAGGTCTGCTTCAAACACATGGATACCATAATATTAGAGTTGCATCTCCGGAACAATGCTCAAACTCCTCCGGCAATCAGAACCTCAGTACCTTGTAGATTGGTCCTCAGCCGATCAGACGTCCAATGACCGGGGCAGAGCCCCGGCCACGCTGCCATATGACAGCTGTCAAAGCGGTAGACCAGGTCCGGCTTGCAATAGAATTCAGGGTTGGTGATTTTATTCCTAGTTTTCCAATCAATTTGAAAGGATTTGTTAAATTTGCTAAGGAGAAGAAATTAACACATCATCCAACAAGCTGACTGAGGCAATTTCTGGGGAGATCCCTAGCAGCAGAGTGAGTGTGATCAAAGTTTTGACAGACTCAGTCCAATCACAGGCAGAGACTGATCACCTAATCCTGAATGCTATCTCCACCACAATGGAGAATGGGAAGGAGATTTACAGCAAATTCCAGACCGTTGGAATGCTACTGTACAAAATAGAAATACAAAATTGCATGAATTTAAGCAAATGTAGATTGATACATAACAGTTCTCAAAGCAAAATTTGATCATTTTATATCAACTGTTAATTTTTTTTTCAATGAGGCCGCATGTTATAAATAAAAGTGGGCCTTATCCTATTCTAAGTTATATGTAAATGGATTGATTTATTGGTCACATTAAAGAACCATGGTATCCTAATATGGTACACTGAAATGTTTTGAATTAAATACCAATCAGAGGTGGTATTCAGCAGGTTCTGACCAGTTGTGGAGAACCGGGAGTGGAAATTTTGAGTAGTTTGGAGAACCGGCAAATACCACCTCTGACTGGAGATTTTACAGTATCCTTCCCCTGCCACGCCCATCAAGCCACGCCCACAGAACCAATAGTAAAAAAATTTGAATTCTACCACTGATACCAATGCTCTAGTAAAACAATCTACTGTATTGTCTCCCAAAGATCAAATATGATAATTTATTTTTCCTCCTCTCCATTCTAGGATTCTCCCCATCTCCCACATTACCGGTTCTAATATTCTTCCATCTGCAGAATACTGCAATGCACAATGATTAGACATATTTCAATACATCAATATTCTAGTCTTAAAAGTGACTAGATTGTAAATTATTCCTTAATTTATAGGGCAGTTATTGCTGTAGCACTACAAGAATACATTTTACTTTTTATCAGTGAGTTTAGAGTAGCATTTTTCACAAATTGTGTCCACCACAAATGTGCTCACTTCCTTTATAATATCTAAAAATGGTAGCAGTGTAACAATCCATCATCAATATATTTTTCAGAATGACATATGCTGCACAGATTATTTTCCCTTGATTGAATGTAATTGTTTCTAAATAGAAGATATATAAATTTGCTATCCTAGAAGCAACTGTGCTCTCCATATCAGCTCTTTAATATGATAATAAATATCTCTGTATATCTAGCAGTATATCTAAAATATATTTTTAAAAAAATCAATAGAAGGATCAATACTAGATCTGAAACCCCCAACATATTATATCACTACCTTTTCAGATAAAAATTGTTGAATGTGGATTACAAATGCATTTATATATTTTTTTCCAATCTAGATTGGTTTTGATTGTGTGATGATGAAGAGTGTGATGATAATAATTATTGGCTTTTCTATAGTTTCTTTTTATCCACTTAGCTTTTATTCTGTATTCTACTGTTTACCATTTTTTAGCATTTTGTTATCATGACATAATTAAATGACATCGAACTAGGAGGCAGCACCTAGCTGACCTTGAAAAGCTAAGCAGGATCAGATAAGGATAATACTTGGATGGGCATTCCAGGCAATAGGTTACACTGTAAAGAAAAAAACTGGAAGAAACCATGTCAAATTACTCCAGTATTATAGCCAAAATAATTATATGAACACCAGAAGCTAAATCTAACTCAGAAATCTGGTCTTCTCTCTCCCTCCCTCCCCCTCCCTCCCTCCTTCCCTCTTTCTCTCTCTCTCTTTTAAATATATCAATCTTTGTAAGGTGTTAAAGATTGGAATTTGGCAGGTGTCCTTGTTAGAGGATACACTGCTGTACATAAACCAAGTGATGAAACAGTACTAAGTGATTAAGTGGCAGTGATTAAGTATACTATCTATAGATCACATCATTAATTTGCAGAGTAGCTCACTGAAAAAAGGTAAGTACTCATAAAAGCTATCTTGAATTTAGAGGATGGCTTAGTCTAGCTATCAACAAATGGTCACAGCAACGAATTGTATTTGATATAAAAGCTACATTTATTAAGAAACTAGACAGCCCATGACATCCTAGTATCAAAGATAGTTCCTTACTTAAACAGAAATAGAATAACCATGGGTGGGCAAAATAATCTGTGGGGGTGGTAGTAACTTCCAATTTCCTATTGGGTTACCAATTGAGTTTACTTGTGGGAAGCTGGAAGGAAAGATCAGAGAGTTTCCTTCCTCCCTCCCTTCTTCCCTCCCTCCCTATTTTTTCCAGCAACGTTAAGTTTCCTGCTGGCTCCCCACTGACTTAATAAAAATGAATAGGCACCACATAGGTATGCAGAGATGTGGCAAAAGTATGGAAGAGTGGATAGAGATGTGTAAAGGGGTATAAGAAGTATTTTGGAGGCTGCAGAGCATGCACAGGAATGCAACACAGGTCAGGAAGAGTGGATGAAGGTGTAGGGTGCACGAGAGATATGGCATGGATCAGGAAGGCATGTGGAGGTGCCACATGGGTCAAGAAATGTGCATAATTAGTTACTATAGCACAAATGCAGAGGAGCTAGGAGACTGCATCAGTGAAAACTTATCCAAGTAACTTGCAATCTTCCCTGCTGGCTTCCCCATTGCCAATGTCACCTATAAGCTTCCTACAAGTCTTTGTGCTGGTTGGCAGGGAGCAATCATGATCAAGTTTACACTTCCATAACTTTATCAAAATTTATTCCCATAGAAGTAATGGCTCCTGGCATTTTATAAGTTAGCCCATTTGAGGTACTGTATATTGTTGAAAACCTGTTGCCCTATGATGCATTCTTTCACCTAATTGAAGATTACAAACAGACAAACAAATGCAGTAATTTTGGTAGTATATAGTTACATAAGGATAGAAGAGATTTTTCATTGTTGAAAAGTAGAAAGCACAACACAGAATCATCAGACAGATTGGAAGTTTTATTTATTTATTTATTACGTTTATTTGCCACTCATCTCATTGAAAGAGATTCTGGGAAGCTTACAGAATAAATTTCCCTTATGTCTTAAAGAAAGAAAGCTATTTAACTAGTGGTAGACCAGGCTGGATGAGACCATGTGAAGACTTTTCTCCTTCATCATTTGCTCTAACAGAAACAGCTCCTAAAAGCAAAGAGATGATGAAATCTCCTACAGGCTGAATAGGAGCGTGTAAAGAATGATTATCCTTGGTAATAAGATATACAGCTCTTATACTGTTCTACTGTTTTTTTAAAAAAAAAACCTTCATTAAAAAATATCAAAATATTTTTCTAAATGATCCAAAATAGATTTGGTCCCTATCATGGAGCTCTTCCTGAACATAAATCTGTGGTAGCATATAAAATATTGAAATTCTAACTGAAACTTGTCCAGCTTGATTATTTTTATATACCAAGATTCTACTTGTGTAAACTCTTAGACTTTTAAGACTAAATTTAACATACAGTATTTTGCAAGAATATTGTACATAAAGGTAGTCTTCAATTTACAACCATTCTTTTAGTGGTTGTTCAAAGTTACAATGGCACTGAAAAAAGAGGCAGCTGGTTGTTGCCCTAACAACTGTTGCAACATCACCATGGTCATGTGATCAGAATTCAGGTTCCTGATGATTGGCATGTATTTATGAAGTTTACAGGATCATGGAGCCACATGATCACCATTTGCAGCCTTCCTAGTTGGCCTCCAACAAGTAAAGTGAAGAGGGAAAGCTGGATTTGCTTAACTACATGATTCACTTAACAACTGAATGATTTTGCTTAACAACTGTACTGGTGGGAAGTTCATAAAATCAGGTGCGAGTCACTTAATAACCATCCTGCTTAGCAATGGAAATTCAGGTCCCAATTGTGGCCATAAATCAAGGACTCCCTCTAATAGCAATAATAGCAACAGCAACAACAATAAGTTGCAAGTCAATCGCTCAGACTGACTACAAACAACGTCATAACACAGTCATTCAGATGGTTCATTGGAACTTGTGTCGCAACCATCTGCCTGTAGCAAAGAACTGGTGGAATCATAACCCTGAAAAAGTGGTCAAAAATGAGCATGCAAAAGTACTGTGGGACTTCAATATACAGACTGACAAAGTTTTGGAACACAATACCCCGGATATCATGATTGTGGGGAAGAAAAAAAGTGTGGATCGTCGACATTGCCATACCTGGTGACAGCAGAATCAATGAGAAACAACTTGAAAAAAATCACCAGATATCAGGACTTGAGAATCGAACTAAAGAGACTCTGGCAGAAACCAGTGCAGGTGGTTCCAGTGGTACTTGGAACACTGGGTGCTGTGCCTAAGACCTAGGCAAGCACTTAAAAACAATTGGCACTGACAAAATAACCATTGGTCAGTTGCAGAACCTTACTGGGATCTGCTTGCATAATCTTCCAATACCTCACGTAGTCCTAAACATTTGTGAAGTGTTCGACTAGTGATTTGTGATACGAAACCCAGTATAGTCATCTTGTTTGCTATGGACACTGTTGATCCTTATATCTTTATATTCAGAATAATTATAGTACCTCTTGTTTCCACTAATTTAACTGCAATCTTGGAAGTATTTTCTAAAACATATACCTTTCATTTCAGCCTACAGTTACAATATATTCCCATAATGTTACCCCTTAATGAAATAATTTTCAAGGCCATTTTTATGAGCTTCTGGGATCAATAAATGCACCTGAATTTCAGTCCAAAATCGCTTAAATCATGAAGCAGTCAGATCCCTTTGTTTTGAAGATGAATGTAAAAGGACCACAACTATTTGCTTTACCTGTTCTGACCTCCTTTGAAAAAAAAAAAAAACTGACAGAGGCTTCTCTGCCACTTGATAAGAGGGAAGAAGTACACAGAGTGACTTATGGAAGGAAATTACATCATGATTTCTCTAGGACAAAGAGAATCGCACTGCCTCTGCAGCACAAAGTTTTCTCTTGTGACAAATCCAACTTGCTTTGTCCAGCCAGTAATAACAGCAATAGATTTTTTGAAAGGAAAAATACATTCATAAAATTATTTCCTATTCACTCTGCCTTTGTAACTCCAATAAAGAGACACCGGATACTGAATTCTAATAATAGTTGCTCCTTGCTCCAACTCCCCTGCCTTGGGGATTCATTGCTCCCCGCATTACTCTTCAGAATGAATTGTCCCTTCATCCCCTCTATTCTTCCTTCTTCCATCATCCCCACAATGAAGCTGTGTCTTTCTCGTGATCTCCCAGGATTCCTGGCTTTCTTTCCCTCGCTAGGACACATCATTAATCGTCACAAGATGTTTGCTCAAGATTGACACAGATGCCCAATTTACTCTCCAGAGACAGGGAAGAGAAGGCAGCCTTTTTCTGCTTTGTCCTTGCTCAGCTTTCAAGTCTTCAGCTCAGCATTGTACCGATCCCTTTGGCGTGATGTCATCTAGTATTTCAGTGCTGCCTTCTTCATTTATAATTTCCTCTGTATTGAAACATTCTTCTCTGCTCCCTCAAAATTGCTGTGTTTTGTAAGACCAGGGAAAGATCACTGGAGTCTGGCAAGGGGGCAGGGATGGGAATGTTCCTGCCTCAGATGTGACTATGGGATCAAGTGATACTACAACTCGGGCTGTGCAGTGCCTGCATTCCCCACCAGTTTTGCTTGGTCTCCTGTTGAAATGGAGAACTCCAGAACTCCATAAAGTCTCCACTAGAGAAGTTCTCTGTTGAAGCTGCCTATGACATGCAGGGTTGAATCTTCTACAGGGAACGAGTGCTTCAAATCCCTGCCGACTTTTCTTTGCTGATGAAGCAATGTGATGCTCCCACTGCATCGAGCCTCCACAAATGCCAATGGAGCTCATTTTTCACAGTGAGACAAACTGTGGCTTATCTTTCCCTCAAGGATAAAGGGTTTATTCAGTCCTACCCGTGAGATGAAGTGCATTTCATATTTCATACTGAAGGTTTGCAGTGTCGAGCAATTCCTCCAAGGAGAGGCTACAGACAAAAAATCTGATTGTGTATTTTAAAAAGGATCTGATATGACATGTTACTGCTGTTGATAGTCTCCTGGACATTCATCATTCAAGGAACATAGGCAGATTTAGGGCTTTGTCACAAATTGCTGATGCTCTTTTTTCTCGGTGCATCTGAACTTGCAGTTCTTTTCATATTTAATGACTTTTGGAGCCGAGATGGCACAGGGATTTTTCATGCCTTCAAAACTGCATTTGGAGGTCACTGAAAACACATGATGCCCTGGCAAAGGAAACAGGATGCTGCTTCCTTCGAACACTACTGAATGGAGCCCATGAGTTGCTTGCAGTCATGTTCCCTAGACAGATGCTCTGCTTCCTGAGTGGGGAGAAAAAGTCTGGCTCAGCTCAGCAGGAATTTAACAAAATCTGCCACTCTAAAGTATAAACTAATTAGATTTGTTACAGCACAAATAATGTAAAATAAATAAATAAAACTAATGATGCTATAATTGGTTTATCCTTCCCTTTTCTCACTTGGATGTGCTGACAATGTTTGAGATTCATTGTTACATGAAGGGGAATCCTAAGTGCATTTTAAACAATTAAAATAAGTTGTTCTGGCTTTTGATTAGAAGGGTATTTTTTTCCCCAAAAAAAGCTAAAGGAAACAAAGTCAATCACCTATTCTAATGTCTTGGAACAGGGCTAAAACTAAATAACCTCCACCCTGTTGGCCTTTTGCAAGACACAAAAGACCTGGTTATTAATTGATTTGACTGTTGTTGTTTGTTCATTATTGACCATAAGATGGGGAAAAAATCTATTTAGATCTGTGGCACATTTATTACTATTAATTAATTAGAATTGTTTTGATGTTTGGTTGGAAGATTGCTTTGTTTTATTTTGTCTTAATTTATTATTAGTTGCCCAGAGCTGCACTAGCAAAATGGGCAGCCATATAAATTGCTTAAATAAATAAATATCACATAGTACTTACAAGGCAGCCTGTTAAATGGTGAACAGACCCCTCCTTAAGTTCCCTATAAAGGACTCCTGGTGGGTAAGTAATTGGTTTTTACTCCTTGTTATGTAAATACCAGTGGCTGGACTTCACCCTAAAGGATTTGATTTATATTTTGCAATCTCAGAATTAATGCTGTCTATGAAGCATACAGTTCAAAGAGGATCTGTTTATATTACTCCGATGACTGTTGCTGTCATAAATCTGAGGACTTTTATAATCTAGAATGTGGTTGAGATTTTATTCAGGCTGCCTGTTTTTATTTTGATCTAGAGCAGTGATTCTCAACCTTGGCAGGTTTAAGACATGTGGACTTCAACTCCCAGAATTCCCCAGCCATCCAGAATGCTACTTGAATTGGTGATTGAGCCTCTGATTCATGGGGTGCAGATGACCATATAGAGAGTTATGAGGGTGTGAATTCATTATTTCAATGGTAGAAAATACAGCTAAACTTGGCTTTCAGGGAAGTGAGTTATACCCTTCATAAATCTGGCCAAAGGTCAGTTTTTCTAAAAGTAAAATGTTACTATCCATCCTAGGTCAGCGATGGCAGGCGTTTTTCATAGTTGTCTTGCTAAAAAGTAAACTCTGAGCTATTTTAGTTAATGATATCCTCTGATTCATGGACATTTTGGACAACATTCTTCAGTTCCACAATAGTATAAAGCATCTGGGCTGTTCCTGGCATTGTAAACCCATTGAAAGAATAAGATGTGTGAGCAAGATTGTAGGGGAAAATTTAAAAGGCACAATGAAGAAGAAAGATCTTTAGGTAAGGATATTATCAGAGCATCCAGACTGAAGGGGAGGTTTGGAAAAGGCTATCAGCAAACCAATATGCATACTATATTCATTATCAAAAAATTGGAGCAAGAGATGAAAGAGTGGTATACTGTTACACACAGAACCAGAATAACACCTTGAGCTGATCAAGGTTACTTCTTTATTGCTGCATGCCTAATTCCAAGAATCTTGCTAAACTGATTGCATTCTCTTGGAAATGGTCAAATAATGCTTCAGAAATTCTGGGAAATGTAAAATCTGCCCAGCTTCTTGTTGTAGAAGAACTCTCAGCTCAACCCTCTCTTCACACACACACACACACACACACACACACTTACACAGATGAATATGTGAAATAGATGACCCTGTAAAAGATTGTCTTACCTTTATGAGTTCTAAAAAGTTCCTGCTAGTCAACAGCACAGGGATAAAATTGGGGGGAGGGGAGGGAAGGCAATGTAGAAAGGCAAAGCTATTTTATTTTAAATTCTGGGATTGCAAGAAATGTAGCATGGGCATCTCTCTCTTTACATTTATTTATTTATTTTATTTGCTACCCATCACACATGAAGTTATTGCTATAGTCATCCTCCCCTAAAACATTGATATGGGTTTTCAATAATTTCTCATATAGAACAAGAATTTGAATCAATAAGACAAGGCAAACAAAGAAATCACAGAAATAATGACAGAAGTAACATCCTAATAAAATTTAGCAATCAAGAGATTCTCTTAACCCTGACTTGGAACAGAGTTGGACCCAAATCACAGGCATGTGACAAAAGTCTTGAGGAATATAAATAGTTTTAAATAATGTATATTTATGATCATTTAAAAGTGAAACTTAGATAAGCTCCATCTGGAACAATGAATATCTTGAGTGCTGAGGCAAAGATCCAGTAAAGTCAGGATGCATTGGAATGACAATGGGAAAGCAGGGAGGGAAATTTAAGGATAGACAAACAAGAAAAAGGAAAGTGTGATGGTAGACATATCCTTTTCTAAAACAAAGATAACAATCCCAATAGCACTTAGACTTTTATGCCATTTCACGGTGCTTTATAGCACTCTCTAAGCAGTTTACAGCATTAGCATATTGCCTCCAACAATCTGGGTCCTCATTTTACCAACCTTGGAAGGATAGAAGGCTGAATCAACCTTGAGCTGGTCAGGATTGAACTCCTGGCAGTGAGCAGAGTCTACAATACTGCATTTTAACTACTGCACCACCACATCTCTTTTTGATAGCCCCAAACAATTTCCTTAAAACAAAGGAAATGAGAAGATGCTTTTTTTTTTTTGCTCTAGAAGAATAGTAGTAATAAAATGAACAGAGAAAATATATAGGAATATAAAATTTCCAAAAACAATTTTCAGAGTCATGTTAAAGAGGCTGGGACACATCATTTTCAGGTGATTACTAAGATTCTATCCAGCAATGCACTGACAGCAGCTTTCCCCAGAAACATTTCCAATTTTATAATTCAATTAGCAAAGTCCTGGATCTTCCCATTTCATGTAGGACTAGTAGAGTTACAATAACTGCACAGCTGAAACACATTAACCTCAGATGCATGTTTTGAAATTACTAAGGAAAACAAGAGGTGGGATTTTGCTTTGAGAAGCAGACCGTATGCCAGCCTCCCAGAAAACATGAACTAACTTATATTAGATGCCAAGGATGGACCTAAAATGTCCCTGCAATATGATCCACTAATTCAGAAAATGAATCTTAAAGAGTTGAAACACATGGCATTCTACCAATCTTATTTCATTCTTCAACACAGTGACTACATTAGTAGACCAGCAAAATACTGTGGACATAATATATTTAGATTTCAACAAGGCATTCGACAAAGTAGACCACAACCTACTTCTTAGTAAGCTAGAAAAAAAAGTAGAATAGATAGCACCACCACTAGATGGACTCGCAACTGGTTGGCAAACCGTACACAGCGAGTAGTCCTTAATGGGTCTAAATCTACATGGAGGGAAGTAAGCAGTGGAGTGCCACAAGGTTCTGTCTTAGGCCCAGTACTCTTCAATATCTTCATTAATGACTTAGATAAGGGAATAGAAGGGGAACTTACCAAATTTTCAGATGATACTAAGTTGTCAGGAATAGCTAACACCCAAGAAGATAGGCTCAAGATCCAGATGGATCTTGACAGACTAGAACACTGGGCCATATCTAACAAAATGAAATTCAATGTAGAGAAAAGTAAAGTCCTACACTTAGGCAAGAAAAACCAAAAAGACACATATAGACTGGGTGAAACCAGGCTCAATAGCAGTAACTGTGAGATGGATCTTGAAGTCTTAGTGGACAACCAGCTAAATATGAGCCAGCAGTGTGCAGCAGCAGCCAAAAAAGCTAATGCAATCCTAAGTTTTATTAACAGAGGGATACAATCAAGATCAAGCGAAGTACTAATACCACTCTATAAAGCCTTAGTAAGACCACACCTAGAGTACTGCATCCAGTTTTGTTCACCACATTATAAAAAAGATTTGAGACTCTAAAAAAAGTACAGAGAAGAGCAACCAGGATGATTAGGGGACTGGAGGCTAAAACATACAATGAATGGTTGCAGGAACTAGGCTTGGCTAGTCTAGTAAAGAGAAGGATCAGGGGAGACATGATAGAGGTCTTCCAATATTTGAGGGGCTGCCACAGGGAGGAAGGGGTCAAGCTATTTTCCAAAGCACCTGTAGGCCAGGCAAGGAATAATGGATGGAAACTGAACAAGGAGAGATTTAACCTGGAAATAAGGAGAAACTTTCTAACAGTGAGAACAATCAACCAATGGAACAACTTGCCCTTGGAAGTTGTGGGAGCTCCATCACTTGATACTTTCAAGAAGAGATTGGACTGCCATTTGTCAGAAATGGTATAGGGTCTCCCACTTGGGTGTGGGGGTTGGATTAGATGACCTACAAGGTCCCTTCCGACTCTGATTATCTGTTTGATCTGTTTAGCTAAGGAAAAGCTTAGATGTGCATTAGTACTTTTCCCTGGATGCCATTTTAAAACATTTCCCTTTACAACAAATATTACCAGAAGCTTCAACAAATTGCACTATATGTTTTTATTGAAATTGTAGAATATCAAATGATGGGCACTTCCTTTGTGTTGTTACTGCACAACATTTAATCATGGTAATTTATGACAAGCCCCATTATATTCTGGTGAGCAAACATTCCAGGTGTAGTATATTTAAATAAAGGCTTCTAGGATGATGTTCCTATTGGTTAGCAGAAACAATGATACGATTGATTAGTAACATTAGTATCTGATTGGCCACCTATAGCGGCGGGAAGTTTAAATAAATGTTATTGGTTGCTAGCCAAGGAGCAGCCGCTATAAAAGGGGCTGCCGCGGCTCAACTGCAGTTGAAGTTACTGAATTGCGTTAAAGAGCTGAATTCAACTCTGGTCTGCGAGTCTCTTATTTGGCGACAGAACACCATCAATAGTATTATTGTTGAAATCAAAATTGATCAAAGATAAACATCCCTTTTTATCACAGGAAGTTGGTTGTCAAGCTTCATTTTAGGCCACAATAAAGTAATGGATAGTTGTAATCAAGGAGCACAAAAAATAGAAGTGTATGTCCCCAAAACCTTGATATATTATTTTCAGATGACCAGGTGAGTATTACTTGTTCTTGTTTGCAATCTGGTAAAATTGTAATATACGATTTGTAGCAGAGGCCTGTAGCATTTGTTCAGCCATTCAAAAGAGCATGTCACACATTCAAAGGCCCCAGAGTCTGCAAATTGCTTCAAGGAAGTATCAGTCACCAACATGTCATCTGATTTGCATTGGCAGATGATAGCAATAATCTTGACTTTTGAAGTATTTTTTTTAATCTAGAAAAAATATCTTGGTTCTGCAGTTTTACAAAACCTCATAGGTTAAGTCCTTTACAAAGTAGCCAAGAAGGCAACTATTTTTTAAAAAAAAATGTTAAATTCAAAAGCTGGCTGGATAACCTGGCGCCAGTCATTCTCTCCCATTCCAATCTTTCTCATAGTATTGTTGTGGAGAAAATAGGAAGAGGAAGGAGAATTAGGCATGTTCACTTGAGTTATTTATAAAAAATAATAAAGGTGGTATAGACACACACACACACACACACACACACGTGTGTGTGTGTGTGTGTGTGTGTGTCATTGATGGCAGCAAAATAATCCAAACCCTAACTGCATATTTGCTTTTCAGCCCACACAATGCACACTAAGTATTCAGATTCTCACTATTTCCTATATACATGAGCCATTCTACAGAGGATATGAAAAGTCTATTCTTTGCTAAGTGGCTGCTACCTAAAGGCACTAATGTGATTGCATTTTACCCATAAATGAGATAATTCTGAACCACCCAGAGAGATGCTATTGTAACTTATTGGTAGAGGTCAATATATTGGATGTCAACCTCATCAGCAACATAGACTCACACTCGCCACGCTTATGAGAAATCATGAGGTATCATTTTCATTACTTGCTCTCTAAAATGATCACAAGCCTCCCCACATCTTGTATGCATAGTAAGTTAAGACCAGTTTCTGTTTAAATACTTTAGCAGCAAATTATTTCATGAAACCTTCTCTCTCTTTTTGGGACCATTTTACTTAATCTTGGGGAGTGCTCCCTTGTAATGTTTTCAATAATCATTTTAAAATGTAAAAAATTAGAACAGTAAAAATTTATACAAACTGAAAAAACTAAAAGAATAAAAATAAAAAGGAAAAAGTACAGAAAAGAAATTGCAGCTGTCAGTCGTCCTGTGTAATCTTGACTGGTCATTATGTTGAACAAATGAGGTAGGAACTCCTTACTGCCATGAAAGTCCATAATTTGTGGTAGTTTGCTTAATTTAAGGGACAAAAAACAGAAACTGCCAAACATGTCTGGACTCTGAATTAAAAATAGCAGAACCATATTTTGTCCTCTGTATATCTACTTTGGAACATTTTTGAACAGTATCTCTGAAATCTCCCTATTTTCTTTGGAAAATATCATTCTGCAGTAAATATTTCTGGGTCCAGTAATAATTTCTTGTTTTATTAATATCCCATTAACAAGTTAAGTCCCCATCACAAGTCAATATACACCAGAGGTGGTATTCAGCAAGTTCTGACCAGTTCCGGAGAACCGGTAGCGGAAATTTTGAGTAGTTCGGAGAACCGGCAAATACCACCTCTGACTGGAGATTTTACAGTATCCTTCCCCTACCACACCCACCAAGCCACGCCCACAGAACCAGTAGTAAAAAAAGAAAATGAATCCCACCACTGATATACACTCCCACTTTCTCCATTGTGGAGTCCTTGTTGCTCTCTCAGCATATTTATTTGCTTGTATATGTTTCATTGCCTGACTAGGTAACACCACCTATGCTAGTGAGTGTGGCAGTGGTGGGATTCACATTTTTTTACTACCAGTTCTGTGGGCTTGGCTTGGTGGGCGTGGCAGGGGAAGGATACTGTAAAATCTCCAGTCAAAGGTGGCGTTTGCTGGTTTTCCGAACTACTCAAAATTTCCGCTACCAGTTCTCCAGAACTGGTCAGAACCTGCTGAATACCACCTCTGGAGTGTGGAGTTTGTTCTTTGCTTATATACTATAGCTTATAGCTTGTCAATGTATTTTATGGTATGGTTTTCTTCTTAGTAATTTCTTGAATTAGTAATGTTTTCTGTTTAATTGGTTTTCTGATGTTAATCCCTGCTTATCTGGGTGTTGGCTGCTGAAGAGGGTATATTCTGGTCTTTTTTTACCTCCTTCTTAGCTTTTTCATTGCCTCTTTTGAATTGTGTGTAAATGCAGTTTATCTCTGTGTACCTGTTGATAGCTTATTTGCCTTGAGTGCCAAGCTTCCAGTAGTTCTCTTGTGTTTTTGGTTCAACTTGATCTATGATGCTCAGAGTTTCCCAGTTGAAACCATGGTTGAGTCTGTCCATGGGCTGTAAAATTAAGGAGCTTTTGTCATGTCTTCAGAATGTTGAAAAACTGGAAAATAAATTTATTGATCTGGGTAGAATGTTCTCTAAATATGGTAGAAACTGATAGAAAATTTTAAAATATGCAAATTCTGGTAAAAAAGCTAAGTAATATTAACGTATTGTAAATAATGAATATGTTGTGAAAGAATAAAAAACAGCCATGTAGCATTCTTCTGCCTACTATTTTACATAGAAATGAAAATTGGGTATGTCAGGTGAAACATAAAAGTAAGTTGAATTCAGGGGAATAGGATTCTTAAGATATAAATAATAAAAGAAGAGGCAGAGGCAAGAGTAAATGGGTGCTGAATAAATGTGGATTGTATATGAAATTAAATGACTGAAGTGATTGAAGTGATTTGGTCATATAGGGAGAATGAATAAGGATCAAATTGCAAAATAAATATAAGAAGGAGATGTGAATGGTTGAGAGTAAGAAATTTATGGGTGGATGGGATAGATGAGATCTTGAAAAAGAGAAGGTTGAGAAGTCTGAAGCACAAAAGACCAGAATACAGAATATAGACAGAACGTTGCAGTGGCAATGCAATTGATTATATGCCTGTATGTGATGCTGATGCTCACCGATTAATGGGAAACAGGCAAACACTATGGTTTTAGAGCCAGTGATTACTGTTCATTTTATTGAAAGAAAAAATTTCAATATTAATACTCTTTCCTAGGGGTTTTTAATAATTCCCACTACAATTAAAATAAAGAAAGCATCAGATAGTTAAAATGATACTCCTGGTTATGAAGGAGATTTGGTTACTGCTAAAAGGTAATTGATTATGTCTATACATTGAAGGTAATGCACCAAGCAATGGATCTGAAAATAAAATAGTCCTATATTGAAGCAGCTTAATCCTATTTCTTACAGTGTCCTTCTGTAAGAAGAAGACTTCCAACTGAGTTGAAATGGCAAGTTTCTGAATCGGGTTTACTGTTGGATACATTTTTGCCAAACTAGAGGATGCCAGGTGCCATCTATATATCATTTTATATAAGTTTTCTTTATAACAGCGGTTGCCAACCACTGGGCCACGGCCCACTGGAGGGCCGTGAGAAAATTTTGGTGGGCTGCTCTCACCCCCAGAGCACCCCCCCCCAAAGCAATTAATCCAGGCTGCGTAGAAACACAAGGTTGCACCGCCCACATGGCCCACAGGAACCCTCCCCGCCCACTCACTCCTTACCCAGTAAACTTACCTGCTAAATTGTTATTTTTCCTTTTTCTGACCATCTTCTGTTCTGCTGTGCTGGAAGATTTAGATTAGCTAGGAAGCAGGAAATGGTTGGATTTCTTGCTTTCTAGCTAGTCTTTAGATCTTCGGCTCAGCACAGCCGAACCTCCCTTAGGACTGAAGGTTTGCTTGAAAGCAAATTCAGTGCAGACTCACAGCAAGCAAATTTGAGAGATTGAGCTAGCCGATGGCAGATAGATAGATCACTGAATGATTCTGTGAGCAACTCAATCTGCCTGCTTTGCCTGATTTTGGGTAAAAGTTGTTCTTTTTTAAAATAAAAAATTCAATATTTACATGCATGGTGTGTTGTGAGTTAATTTTATGAGTTTGCTTGAAAGCAAATTTTATGTGACAGACTGAGCTAGCCAATGGCAGATAGATAGATCTCTGAATGAATCTGTGATTCTGTGAGCAGCTCAATCTGCCTGCCTGCTTTGCCGGATTTTGGGTAAAAGTTGCTCTTTTTTATAAACATTCAATATTTATATAAATATTTATAATATTTACATACAAGCCATGCCCAGCCAGTCACATGACCACCAAGCCACACCCACAAATTAGGCCATGCCCACAGAACCGGTTGGTGTTCCCTGGGATCTAAAATGAGTTTGGTGGTCCCTGAGGTCCAAAAGGTTGGCGACTCCTGCTTTATAAGATACTGATTTTGTTAATATAAGATTTCTCTGCCAAATTTCTTCCCAGTTGTCTAGATCTATATTGTGGCCAAAAAAATCTGCCCATGCTATCATTGATCCTTTCAGGATTTCCTCAGGTAAGTCATATTCTAGTAAATAATTATATAATTTGGATATCGATTTTTTTCTGGGCCCAAGAGTATCTTATCGAGTTGGGTATTTTTTATTTCTAATCCAAATTCTTTTAAGTCCCTCTCATATCTCATTGCTATTTGAAAATATGACCAACGATCAATAATTATTTCTTGATTTTCTAAATCTTGGATCAATTTAAGTTTCCCTTCATTATCTAAAATTTGGGGATATTTAAGCTTTTTACTAATATCCATTGTGTTAGGATGGAACATTGCCTCCATTGTTGATAACCATGTCGGGACTTTAATATAATGATTTGTCCTGATATCTGTCAAGTTTTAATCAAAGATTTATGCAGTGTATGTCTATAGAAATATGAGTGGCTTTTACTATTTGGGTTCCACAGAAAGGCATGCCACCCTAATTGTAAAACATAACCCTCTAGTGTTAAAATTCTTTTATTTTCCAGTTTAATCCAGTCCTTTATCCACACTAACGTCATTGCTTTATAATAGGTCTCCCAGACAGAGAGTCCAAAGCCACCTCTGCTTTTATTGTCTTGTAGGTAAATTCTTTTAATTCTTGATTTCTTACCTGCTTGAATGAATTTCAGAATAATTTTGTCCAAACTCTTTAAAAAAATATCTAATAACATAGGGATCATTTAAAATAGATATAACAAATTTAGGTAGAACATTAATTTTGATTGTGGCAATTCTGCCTAATAATGAGATATGCATTTTACTCCAATTTCCAAAAAAAAAAAAAAAGATATTGTGCTATTTTTTTTACCTCAGTGCCTTGGTTCAGTCTAGATGTGCTGGACTACATGTTTCATCACCTCCACACATTCCAATAGTCATACTGTCTGATAATAATGAGTACTGCAGTCTGGCATACATGGAAAGGATCAGTCTGGGGAGAGACTGCTGTAACACCTAACCATTCAGGGATTCACACTCAAATGCACTCATACAAAATCTGCAATGGAAGGCATATGGATTTTGGAGGAAATTCCAATTTTGTTCCCATCAACCATTGCTAAAATTTGGTCAATTTGCTTGAGGAAATGAAGCAGTGCTAAACTCATGTAGTTTAGTTGATCAACTAAATAAAATTCTTCAGTAATCTCAGTTTTCCCTCTTAGTGCATTATACGGCTGGCTCACACAAAATATTAAATCCTAGACCAGGCTAAACAAAACGTTGTTTTCATATAACAGGCAAACCACACAATGGTTATTATGATAGCCAAGGTCACACAAGCAGTTTGGGTTGCCACTGTATGTTAAACTGCAAAATGTTCAAGGCTAGTGTAAGCACAACAATTAATTAGATGAATTTCCCCCCATTTCGTCTCATTGTGAGAAGCTGCATTAGGAGCCGCTAAAGGATTTGCAATGAAAGCAGTGGGAATTGCAGTCTCGGAACCCATGCAGAAGTTCAAAAAAGGAAGAATATACAAATCAAAGTGGATGATGTTTTAGTAATTAAAAGATGATACAAATAAGAAACCAGAACAGTAACTTGGATAAATTTTCCTAAATTGGATTTATAAAGGAGACCTGTGAAAGTCTTAGATGGACCTGTTAAAGACTTGGTGAGAAGGGTCAAATGTTCTGTGTCATTGGCCAGATACAAGGTAGAAAAAGCAATCCTTCAGATGGACAAGTGCCATTCAACTATTCCCTAGGTTGTAAAGACTTTACCCTTCAGAAACAAAAAGTATGAACTCTACCCTATTTAGGCATTCAGCAATCAGTTTATTATTTTTTTTAAAAATAATGTTATTAAAGATGTTAATGAATCAAAGCTAATATAGTTTAAAGAAAAGAAAAAAAGAAAAAATCACTCAGTTGTTCAGTCCAGTGGTAGTATGCTACTGGTTTGGCCCAGTTCGGCCGAACCGGTAGTAAAAATCACTGCCGGTTGGGTGGAACCATAGTAAAAAAAAAAAAGCCTCCGATCAGCTGAGAGGAGGGAGGAAAGCCTCCAACAATTTCACTGAGAGGATAAAAGACTGAAAAGCGCATGAGAAAGTGGGAGGGCTATTCCTAGTTTTTTGTTTCTTCATCTTCTCAGATGATTGGCTTGTTAGGTTCGTGCGCACACACGATCACCCACTGAATCAGTAGCAACTAAGGTAGGATCCCACTACTGGCTCAGGATCTGGTCATCCCCCATATGGACTAATGCATTGTGTTCTACGCGGAGCTACCCTTGAATAGTATCTGAAAGCTATATTAGAATGTGGCTACAGGCAGAGTCTTCGGTGTTCTGAGGATTACACATCTAACACCTCTGCTGTGCGAGTTGCATTATATGCACTGGTTTGCTTTCAGGTACAATTCAAGGTATTGGCTACCACTTTACAGCCTTTTATGGCTTGTGACCAGGTTACCTGGGGAACCATTTTGTCCAAATTATATTAACCCATTTCACCTGGTCAGTCAGGGTGTTAAAAGAGGTATGTTGCAGATGCGGTTAGTTGAAAAATGTTGACTGATGGGGTCCAGGGAAAGAACCTTTCTGCTGTTGCCCCTGCCCTATCTCTTGCTCCCAGTGAGGAAGTACTAGCACCACGATAAGCAGAGAAAAAGCCTTCAGGGACACAGCAGTTCCTGCAAATTGATTTTAATAATATTGATTTTAATTTGAGTTTCAACTTTATTGACTTTTACTGACTTTTTTCATATTTTGTATTTTATTTTATTATTGTAAGCCACTAAGAGCAATCATGCAAGCTAAAAAGTGGGGTATTAATTAAAGAAACAAATCAAAATAAATAAGAATAAAAATATGGGTATGGAAGGCTCATTGTTCCTTGAGTCTAGCATTTCATTTCAGCTTCTCTCTGATATAACATAAAGAGTTTGTAATATAACTGTGGAATTAGGATCATCATTTTTTTGCCAAGCTTTATTTTATGCTTTTTACTATTTTTCTGCCTTATTTTTATATATGGGTCCACAAACAGGTGGCAGCCCAGGGCTAACCCTGGCTGATCTCCCAAAAATTAAGAATGCCTCAGAACTAATCAGGGCTAGGAAGGAAGATTACTTGGAAGCCTAAAGATGTAGGTTAAACTACAAAGTGCAAAGTAGTTGTGGGAAACCATTGCGCATATGAATTGCGAGATGGAAACCAACAGTTCTCAGGGCAGACATGGTTACTATATAAGGATATAATAACTACATGGCTTCAGTACTATTAAGTATACATTCATTCAAGTAAGTACAATAGGAGGAAAGAAGCCATGAGTTTAAACCTCAAGTCATTTCCACATTCTCATTGGTAGTGGGAAAACAACTACCAGTGTATATTTGTGAAGCATCATTTTTGTTTTCAGTAAAGTTCATAATTTAGATGAGCCAGTATCAGCATCTGTGAATCTTCTGCAAGCCCAGCCAAGCAATCCAGAAAAGCAATGAATTCTCAGGAAAATTAAGCTAAGTCCTAGTCAGAGTCATTGAATAGCCAAGACAATTCCATAGAGGTTCATGAAGTCATCAAGAATGAAGCCTAGCTTGAGAAAATCTGTATTTAATGTGATCTGTCTGTGTATGTAGGTAAATTCTCTCTCTCTTTCTCTCTCTCTCTCTCTCTCCCTCTCTCCCTCCCTCCCTCTGTGTCTCTGTGTGTGTGTGTGTGTATTGTAAGCACACAATGATCCTGCAGATAATAAATGTGTATCAAGTTACCTTTCCTTTTCCTTTCCCTAATACTTTTCAGGTCATTCTGGATTAAACAAAGATGAGACCATTTTGGAGCATCTCTATAAAACAGGAACTAAAACAGAACAGCATATAGCATTGCTACCATTTGGGGGGGGGGGGGGTATATCAAGGCCTTTTTGCACCAAGACAAATTCCTTGTTTGTCCAACCACACTTGGCCAATAAAGAATTCTATTCTATTCTATTTTAAGTGTCTCCTAAATTCTATGTCTAACATCCTACTTCTTTCAGTGCATTTGTCCTGAGCTCACTGCATAATTGACTTACAACCATGATTGGGACCAGAATTTCCATTGCTAAGCAAGGTGATTGTTAAATAACTCACACCCGATTTTACAACCGTTTTTGCAGTTGCTAAATGAATCATGCAGTCTTTAAGTGAACCCAGTTTCCCCCATTGACTTGTCTTGGCTTGTCAGAAGGCATCTGGGAAGATCACAAATGATGATCACATGACCCCTGGACACTGCAACTATTATAAATACATGCCAGTTGCCAAGTGCCTAAATTTTGATCACATGACTGTGGGTATTCTGTGAACATGGTAAGTGTGAGGACTAGTTGTAAGGCACTTATTCCAGTGGTTTTGTAACTTTGAATGGTTACTGAATCCCTGAGGGCAATATATGTTACACTTTGTTCATAACGGTTGTATTCATTTTGAGATATTCCTCAAAAATCCTGCCAAATGTGTGGAATACCCCATATCTCCAGCAGGACACATTACTGGCCTCCGCACAAGGCTGCTTACAGTCCAACAGCATAGCATAAAACATTAGTTTTATATACCACCCCATAGTGATTTACAGCATTCTCTGGGTTATTTAAAATGTAGCGGATTTTTGTTTATTGCCTCCAACAATCTGAGTCCATATTTTAGCAACATCAGAAGGATGGCAGGCTGAGTCAACCTTGAGCCCTGTCAGGCTTGAACTCAAGACTTCAGGCTGAGTCTATTTATTTATTTATTTGATTTGTCAATCACTTACAAGATAATAGGTATAAGTATAAACCTGAGTAAGAATACAGGAAATAGGTACAAATAAATGGGGACAATAGGACAGGGATGGTAGGCACGATTGTGCACACGCACGCATTCCAACAATAACACAATACTGCATTCTAACCATTGCACCACCAGGATTCCTTGGTATGATAACTCATGAAAGCATTCTCAGAAAAGATTTGAGTCCTAGTGCGTCTGCCATGACTGGAATGAATCCTTTGATGCATTTCCCAACTCTACACCTTCATGTTGCATTTATCTCTCACAGAAAAGTGACACAACCAGCAGACTTCCTCCTTTCTTTAGTGGTTTCAAAAGAGTACATCACCTGCCCTAACCAACATTTTATTTTATTTATTTATTTTATTTGGTTTGTCAATTGCTTACAAGATAATAGGTATAAGTAAAAACATAGTTATGAATACATGGATACATATAAGCAAAATAAAAGAAACAATAGGACAGGGATGGTAGGCACACCCCCTACAGACCTCTTAGGAAAGGGGTGGGGACAATAGTAGACAGTCTAAGGTTAAAGTTTTGGGGGTTTGGGGAAGAAACCACAGAGTCAAGTAGAGTATTCCAGACATTGACCACTCTGTGATGACCCGTAGTCTCTCAAAATAACCCAAAACCCAAACATATATTAAAGTCCAGTAAAGCCTTCAACTTAATGTCACTGTTTTATTAGGCACAGTTTAAAGTCACAAAAGTAAATAATGGGGCAAACAGAAAACCAAAACAAACTTCATTGATGAGAGTTCTGAAGCAAGACAAGATAACTAATTATAAACTCCAGGAAAATAACCAAGAAAAGTCCATGGGAAGAACGCCAGCAAAGATAAGCCTCTTTCAAGGTGAACACTTATTGACTTCAGCAATTCTAACTGCGCAGTTATAAACTTATATACATAGCTTCCACCTGCAAGCCACAAGGAGGATCATGGTAATCTCCTCTTGAGTAGACCTCGCTTTTCCCTGGTCCTCTTCTCCCTGCGTGACCTAGGATGGATAGGGGATGGGCCTGGATCCTCCTCTGACTGCTCAGCCGGCCTCTGCCCTTCCCCAGCCTCCTCCACCACCTCTGGAGCCACACTCCCAATCCCTGTTGGCTGTTCCTCCTCTTCCTCAGAGTCAGACTCCACCAGGGGCATGACACTATTCCCCCCACAGGGCCCCCTCCCCCAGGACCAGGCAGACGAGGACATTGAGGAAACTGAGCATGAAAGTCCTGGACCAAACGAGGAGCATGAACATCAGTGGCATCAACCCAGGTGAAGTCCTCTGGTCCATAACCTTTCCATGCCACCAAATACTGAAATCAGCCCTGCAATTGGCATGAATCTCAGATGCTATCCACTTTGTATTCCTCCTCTCCCAGAGGGGCTACTGGGGCCGGCTGTGATGGAGCCAGTCTATGTGGACTTTTGGGCGAGGCAGGGACTAACAGGGAACAATGAAAAACAGGATGGATACGCATGGTCCTTGGCAGGGAGAGACGATAAGCCACAGGATTGATCACCGCCTCGACCAGAAAAGGTCCCAAGTAATGGTGATCAAGTTTTTTTGATGGTCACGTCATTGGTAAATATTGAGTAGAGAGCCAAACCCGATCGCCAACTGCTAAAGGTGGAACATCACAACAATGTCCGTCTGCAAACAGTTTATAGTCTTCCTTGGCTCTCTCTAGTTGATTGCAGACCATGTGGTGCATGGCTTTTAACTCCTGCAAAAATGTATCCACTGCCAGAACTGGAGAATCAGACGGGGCTAAAGGGAAAAGTCATGGATGAAACCCATAGTTATCAAAGAAAGGGGACACACAGGTGGATGCATGTTGAGCATTGTTATAAGCGAACTCCACCACCAGCAGCACCTCTACCCAATTGTCTTGTTGAGTATTGCTGAAACAGTGGAGGTACTGCTCCAAAATAGCATTCACTCTCTCTGTCCCCCCCATCAGTTTCGGCGTGATCAGCAGACAACAAACGCCTGAACCTTCAGTTTCGCGAGTAGGGTCTGCCAGAAATGTGCCATAAATTGTAACCCCCGATCTGATACCATGCAGTCTGGTAACCCATGCAACCGGAAAACATGGGAGATAAACAATTGAGCTGTTATCTTGGCTGATGGAAGACCTGCACATGGAATAAAGTGGGCCATTTTAATCAACATATCCACTACCACCAAAATGGTTGTGGCACCATTTGATGGTGGTAACTCAATGATGAAATCCAATGAAACTGCCCCCCACGGTTGTTCTGGCATGGTCAAGGGCTGCAATAGACCAGGGGGCACACCAGGAGCATACTTGGCTTGGTGACAGATCCCACAGGATGCCACATATCATCATGTTTAAGTCTCAGCCACCAAAATGTCCTAGAGATGAGGTGCAGTGTTTTGAACACCCCAAAGTGTCCTGCTGCCAGACTATCATGACATTGACATGGGATAAGGCCACAAAGTGGACCTCCAGGCACATAAATGAGATCACAGAACATCAACAGGCCCCCAATATATGCCCAAGGAGTCTCTTGTCTCCCATTCTCATCCAATTCTCAATGTTGAGCTGTCACAAATGGGTCCTGCCACTGCACCTCCTGAATCCTCACTCGAAGGTCCAAAGGTTCCTCAGCGGCCACAAACTGCTTCAATGGAATCACCGTCAGGGGCAAGATTTTATTCTCCCTTCAGGTATACTCGGGCTTCTGAGATAGAGCATCAGCACATTGATTCCCTCCACCCAGAACATAGGTCACCCAGAAATCGAATCGAGCAAAGAATAAGGATGCTGGTTCAATATCTGAGCTGTACGTAGGTGTTCCAAATTGCGATGATCTGCCTGAACCTCGATTGCGGGCAAGTCCCCTCCAGGTGGTGCCACCATGTCTCAAAAGCGACCTTAACCGCCAATAGCTCCTTGTCCCAAATTGTATAGTTGCACTCTGGAGCCAACAACTTCCGGGAATAATGAGCACATGGGAACAAGGTGCCTGAGGGAGCATAGGCCTGGAGGAGCACTGCACCAACAGCCATATCAGAAGCATCTGTTTCCATCTGGTCCTGGATCCTCCTCTGACTGCTCAGCTGGCCTTTGCCCTTCCCCAGCCTCTTCCACTACCTCTGGAGCCACACTCCCACTCTCTGTTGTCTGTTCCTCCTCTTCCTCAGAGTCAGACTCCACTAGGGGCATGACACACTCTGTTGCTGAAGTCGTGTTTCCTGCAATCAAGTTTGGTGCAATTAACCTTGAGTTTGTATCTATTGTTTGCTCTTGTATTGTTATGGTTGAAGGTTTAGTATTCATTGACAGGTAGGACATTGCAATGTATGATTTTATATACTATACTTAAGATCAGACCAATGGCGGCATAGTTTTAGGTTTTCTAGGTCTAGAATTTCAAGTCTGGTGGCATAAGGTATTCTACAATGAGTAGAGGAGTGAAGAACTCTTCTTGTGAAATATTTCTGGACTTTCTCAACTGTGTTAATATCAGATACGTAATGTGGGTTCTGGACTGATGAGCTGTATTCGAGTATTGGTCTAGCAAATGTTTAGTATGCTCTACTTATTAGTGTAATATTACCAGAGAAAAAGCTATGTAAGATTAGGCTAACAACTCTTAATGCCTTTTTGGCTATGTAGTTACAGTAGGTTCTAGCACTTAGTTCATTAGAGATGAGTACTCCAAGATCCTGGACAGAGTTTGGATCATCAACAAGGTCTTGACTATTCAGCCTGTATTTTATTTTCTGATATATTTTTTTGCCAATATGTAAGACAGAGCATTTATTTGTTGAAATTTGAAGTTGCCATTTGTTTGACCATTCTGATACATAGTTGAAGTCTTTTTGAAGGGTAGCAGTATTGTCTGTGGTGTTGAATAGCTTTATATCATCAGCAAAGAGAATGCAGTTGCTCTTAATATGATCACAGAAGTCATTTATATAGAGTATGAAGAGAGTTGGTCCTAGAACACTGCCTTGGGGGACACCACTGTTGACAGGTACAGAATTTGATGCGACACTCCCAATTTTGACAATTTGTTGTCTGTTTGACAGGAATGCTTCTATCCAGTTATGCAGGTGTCCAGAGATACCATAATATTTTATTTTTAGGAGTGGTTTGTTTTGTACCACTGAATCAAATGCTTTACAGAAGTCTATGTGAATTGCGTCTATTGCTTTGCCCTGATCGAGTTGTGTACTCCATATGTTTTTGCAATGTAAGAGTTGCAGATTGCAGGATAGTTTTTTTCTGAAACCAAATTGTTTATTAGAGAGTAGGTTGTTTGTCTCTAAGTGGAGAATGATGGATTGGTTAATAATTGATTCCATGACTTTACAGGTGACGCAGCATAAAGAGATTGGTCTGTAATTTTCAACTAGGCTGGGCTCTCCCTTTTTGAAGATGGGGATGACTGTGGCTTGTGACCATAGTTTTGGCAAGGAGCTGGTCCTGAAAGATTTTTCAAAGATTATGCTTAGAACTTCGGCTATGGCAGTGGATAGGTTTTTTATGAAGTAAGCACATATTCCATCCGGTCCAATAGATAGAGATGGTTTTATATTGCATAGTGCTTTTTCAACATTGTCTTCTATAAAATTGATATGTATTAGATCATTGTAGCTTTCTGTGGTTCGACTAGGAAATACTGGGCATGATCCATTGCTGTTTACAAATACTGAGCCAAAGAATGTGTTAAAGAAGTTAGCTTTAATGGTGTCATCGTTGCAGTCTTTACCATTAGGTCCTATCAGGGGTGGGATGGACCTTGAGTCTTTTAGTTTGTTGTTTACAAAATTGTAGAAAGCACAGGTGGAATTTGTGCATAGAAGGTTTTCCTCTTGTTTAATGTGATAATTGGTGCATTCAGTCTTTATCTGGTGGCATAAATTTTTGTATCAGCTTTTGAAGTTGGCAACATGACCAGATTTGTTTTTCCACCAAGGTGATCTCTTTTTGGATTGAAGCTTTCTTATTGTTATGGGTAATCTGTTTTTTCTGGGTTTTGCAGTTGTCATTGGTACATATAGTTTAATGACTCTTTTTACTTCAAGTAAAAATATGCTGTAATGGTCTTCAACAGTATTGCATCCAGTGAATAGAAATTGCTAATCAAGGGATGAGACATCATTGTCTATAAGATCGTAGTTGCCTTTTTTGAAGTTATAATTGGGGATCACGTCATTGTGTTGATTTTTGTGTGGACGTATGTTGAAACAAAATTCAATCATGCTGTGGTCATTGTTGGAAAAGAGTTCTTTAATTTGTATTCCATAAATTAAATTCAAACTATTGCAGAAGATGAGATCGAGGTAGTTGTTTAGTCTAGTATTGTTGGTTACTAGTTGTTCCAGTCCCAGGTTTGTTACAGCATTGTAGAAGGTTGCATGTATGGGTTCAGTTTTACATTCATTTAGAGTCCAGTTAATGTGAGGTAGATTGAAGTCACCAAGAAAGATAAAAGTGTGTGGGCAGGATGTTGCCCATGTTAGTAGTGAATTTAGCTTGTTTACATGTTCAATGTCATAATCAGTGGCTCTGTAACATAGTAATAATTGAAATGTGATATTTAAGGACAGTTCACAGACGATGGTCTCAGGAAGAGTAAGCTCTTGGGTAACTTGGATGTTTTTTAGGTGTAAGGACTTTTTATAGAAGATAGCAACACCACGTCCTCTACGGATTTCACGATCTGATCGGTAAACATGATAGTCTCTTACTGTGGTAATGGAGTCAGGGAGACATGCATTGAGCCATGTTTCACAGAATAATATGATATCTAATTTAGCCATATTTAATAAGAGGAGAAATTCAGGAATTTTATTCACAAGGCTTCTTGCATTGAGTAGCTTGCATTTAAGGCCAGTTGTAGTTGGAATTGAGGTAGTTAGGGGCGTGAGTGGTAGTTTTGGATGATGGTAGGTTGGATGAGGTAGGGTTGGATGTGGAGTTATGGGTTGTATGACTTACTTTTTATACAATCAGGGTGGTAGTCAATATAGAGATCCTTCTCTCCATTGTCTAGACATCTTTTGAGTTCCATGCAGAGTTCACGGGAGCAGATTCTTTTGGACATAGTTTCCTTTTTCTCTAATACTGAAAGGTGGCATCAGAAGAATCCCTTCGGTGAAATAAAACATTAAGGGTAAAAGATATAATTGAGTTATAATATCTTGAATATAATTTATGAATCACATAAATTTCAGAGAGGTGGGGCTCTGTGAGAATTTTCTGGTCCTTCAGTTTAGCCAAGGACTACATCAAGGGTCTTCAAACTTGGCAAGTTTAAGACTTGTGGACTTCAACTCCCAGAATTCCTGAGCTAACATGACTGGAGGAGGAATTCTGGGAGTTGAAGTCCACAAGTCTTAAAGCTTTCAAGTTTGAAGACCCCTGGGCTAGAGAATTACTATTCTCTACTACTATGAAGGGGACACCACAGATAATCAATAGGTAGCTGATCTATGCACAATATATGAACATATGTTTTCTCCATGCTCTCCTCAGCTGAAGATTTCAATGCTGAGCCAGGTGCAGAACTACAGTACACTGTGCATTCTTTGAAATGCACAGCATATCTTCCCTGAAAATGTATCTAATCCTCCCCATCCCCCAACTCTCCAAATATTGTGTCTTATTTTGTTGCTGAGTTGTCCATGAAATTGCCATGACTACAAATCAAGTCTGCTGCATGTGCAGTGACCCTAATTAGGATTCAAAAGTGAACCAATTTGCATATGCAGCTGCTAGCACAAATTAGCCCATAATAACATAGCTAGCAGTCTCTCTAAGTATCAGCTTTAGTTTGATGCATACTGGGGTGATGCATTTAGTTCTATGAAATGCAGATTTAGGAAGGACCAAGATGGGATTCTCAATCCACAATTTTTAACCACTCTTTTTAAATAACTAATTGCAGCTAATAATGATGCTAAAAATGGGCCACAAGGACATTTTCCCAGGGACCAAGGCAACTCCAATAGGAGTTAAGCTCTTTTGCCATGGTCCTTCCTCCTGCTCCTTATCAGTTAAAGCTGAAGACTGGGGAAGCACTTCTTGGTTGCTTGGTAACCACTCATCTTGTTTTCCTACTGCTTTCAGGAGAGGTTCAGATAAATGTCAAGATAGCTGCTATGTGAGATTGAAAACATTCTCATCAAACATTAGCTCAATCGGGGGCTGCTGTGAGGACGAAAGATGCTCTTCATTTATTAAAAACTTGCAAGAGACAAGCTTATCAGCCACAGATTTGGCAATTGTGAGAAGTCCTATATACATATTGACACAAGGGTGGATCATTAACATCCCATCCCTCACATGAGCTCTATTTATGTGTGGTGATACAGGCACAGGCCCCCTCTTTGTGGTCATATGGTAGAAGGATTGGCCAAAATTACTTTCTGATGTGATCGCTTAAAGATTCAAGGGCACACAAACATTAACGTCCATGTGAAATGAATACCTATGGGAGGAAGGATTTTGTTGCTCATACCTGCTGGTTCTGCCTCCATTCTCTGTGTTCATGCATACTACAAGAAAGATGTTGTAGTTCTCTGGCAGTCAGTGCGGATGACAGAGATATCAGACAGTGAGGACGAAAGGAAACCAGTCAGGGAGTCTGGAGAGGACTTGGATGAGGGTCCTGCATCTGATGCAGGGATGGAGCCAGGACCACCTAAGAGTGGGGTGCTGCCTTCAGAGCCTTTGGAGTCTGGTAGCAGAGAAGCAGAGGACCTCGGGGACCCTGTTCCCAGTGTGCATGTGTGCAGAGCTTCTAAAAGGCAAGAGCAGCTGAAACAGAAGGGGCGACTTAGGAGTAAGGCTGAGAGGTGATTGCCCCTCCTATAAAGGATAAAAGTCAGACCTCAATGAGGAAAAGCTTTGCAGGAAGCAAAGCAGTTCAGTAATTTCCGAGTCCTTCATGAAGCTCTGTACTCTGGTCAGTTTTTTCTGGGTTTTGGGGTTGGTTTATGTTAGCCTTAATTGGTCTTCTGTTTTTTTTGGCAGCATTCTACAGCACTGAAAAGCGTGCTCTTTATCTGGAGGAACTGTGTGCAATTGGTTTTGGCTGGGAATGCAAGTAATTCCCAGCATCACATTAAAATAGGATTTACTTTTAAATCCAGCCTGTGTTTTATTAAGTTTGATAAAGCCTGGGTCAGAACAAAAGATCATCCACACAAATTGTATGTGAACAGGATCTGAACTTCCAAAAATGGTCACGTATACTCAAATCCCCTGAACATCCCATTTGGGTGCATACAGAGAGTAGGCAGAAGCCATGCACACATTATATTCCTCCCGAAAAATGTCCATCAGCACAGCATTTCAATCACAACAGCTGTCATTGCTTCTTTGATACCACAACTATATAATCCTGAATCATAAGGTATATTGAGATGGAAGTGCCAGTTTGGCTGTGCAACTAGTTTTATCCACTCCATCACTATCTTCCTCAACTCTGAATGGGTTGCTGAATGAACATGTACAGCATTGAGCTTGTTCTTTCTTCTCTTCTAATAGAGCCTAGTGGAAGAAAAGGATTCTATAGAAGGCAGAGAGCCTATATCAACAGCATAGCTTCCCCTTTGCAAAGATTTTGGGATTTGGATAAAGATGACGATGGAGAAGGTGGAACCCTAACATTCATTCCCGCTCTGTTTTCTAAAATTCTAATCATAGGGGAATCAGAAGGAGCAAATGAGTTTTATGTCTTTCCTACAGACAACTCTGTGTCATTTCTTTGCCCAGTGGTAGAAAATTATTTAGCTTGGTCTGAATAAGCTGATTCTTGCTATAGGAGTATTCTTTGATGACTACATGCCAAAGCAACAGCGAGGTACCTACATGTTATTTTGCACTGTGCATGTGCTATGATATCAATGTGCTTTGCCCCAATGAAAAACAAATACAATTACATTTGCAACACCATGATCAATACTTCCTGCATGGAGTTTAAGGCCATAGAAAGAAAACATGTGAAATGGAGACAAAAACCAAAATAACGATTCATGTAGTCCATGCTCCAGCCTGACCTGGCAGCTTCTTACATGACTGGCTGTGCAATTCGCTAGGAAACCAGAAGCATGGAAAACAGTCCTAGAAAAATGTCACATAGTCTCTTACTGAGGCTGCACATCCATCTTATTCTGCCAAACCAATAGATACTGTGTTCTCCTTTTTCCAATAATCTGAACAACCGTAAAGAAAAGAAATTGTCTTTCCTATGAAACTTTGAAATGCCCAAGATTTACATTTTTTTCAATTCAAACAGAAAACAAGTTTGTATAATAGTTCCATGTATTCATCTCCATCATGAAAATCTGATTTCAGTATGCTGCCGAAGCTTTGACCTTGCTTGATACAACAGTTCCTTTTAGTATAAACTCCTCTTCCCCTAGTTGTCTTGCAAAGGAACCAAAGTGTGATGCAGAGTTTGTTTTCAGTCCAGTAAACTCAGCTCTTGCAAAACTGACATGAAGTGTTCAAGGAAATCATACTGAAAGAAAATGATCTAAAAAAGGTCCTGTGGAAGACTAATTTTTTTACTCTCCTTTGTTAGTCAAATTCCAGCATGTTATTCAGTTCCAACTAGATCAGTGGTCCCCAGCCTTTCCAGCTTGATGGCTCTGCCTAGTGTGTGTGGGTGTGGGTGTATGAGTAGCAGGTGCCTGGACTCATGCACAACTCCATTTGTGTGAGCGGCAGGCATGCGTACCCTCCACTCACAAGTATGGAGCTTTGCGCTCATACACGCTTGCCCATCTCTTCCATGGCCCGGTTTCAAACAAGCCGCAGCCCAGAAGTGCCGCAGCCCAGGGATTGAGATTCCCTGAGCTAGATCATAGGTCCATTCATTTTTGCTGATATTGATTACTTCAGTTAGCTATTGGTGAAGCAACCAAAGAGGCTCACCACTCACCCTGACCCAGCATCGAAACTTGCTAAAAAGCTGGTGGCTCAGGAACCTCTGCAACACAAGGCTTTCTGCATCCACTCCAGGGGTGGGATACGACAGGGTTAACTACCGGTTCGGTATTTACGAGCTTCCCTGCACACCCTGAGCCACGTGCCTGTAAATCATCATCAGCATGCTGTGTGCAGAGACGCAGCCTTTGAAACAGCTCTCTTTTCCTGCTTTTTTTAATTGCAGCTGTGCCTCGTTCGGCAGCTTAAGTTGAAAAATCAGGAAATAAAGATCATGTAAGAGCCCAGGTGGGCAGGCTGGCAAAAACATCAGCAGACATAGAACCGGTTCTATGTCTGCTGCTCTTCAGAGCTACTGGTTCTACAGAGGTGGACAGAACCAGTAGAAACCCACCCCTGATCCACTCCCTTTTCACATAGAGAATTTGCTTATGGTTTGTTCTTCACTAGGGAAACTGAGTCTGTGACATCACCCACGTTTCCATCCTTGCTTTGCAAACAGCAGCAGGTGAGATCACTGTGGAAGAAAAGCAATTTGGCTTTACCCTTTGTTTACTTTGCAGTTGCAGCAGATTGTAGTTTGGTAGGGGCTGATAGCAGGTGCTGCCTCATTTGCCGACAACCAGGCAACTCCAAGCTGCCTATTTTGCAAACTAACAAAATAGTGTGGGTGTGATGTCAACATAGTATTCCTGAGAAAAGTAGTTAGAACACTGCTATTGCAAATCGAATTTCAAACCTCCATTTATATCTCCTGTAAATCAGGAGGCAAGTAAATCCCTGCAGCAGCCTAAACACCCATTTCAGCTGTTAGAGTTCTTAACATCTTGCACGATGGCATTTCTGGTTAAAAATGGTACTTTGCAGGAAATAAATATTGGATTATTTATTATGCAAGATACCTTTCATTCCCCTTTCTTGCTTCTGATGTCAGGGAAATGAGGTCAGGAAGAACGAGGAATATTATAGATGAATATTAATCTCTTCTCTTCAGTAAATACATGCATTTATTTATACGGGTGATTTGCTAGTTCTGTTTGGATACACACACATTTAGCTGTAGCGCTTATCCTGAAAAATGCCATCAAATTAGCTCTTTTCAAAGTTGCCAATATTATTGGCAAGGAACACATTTTCTTTCTCTCTTCTAAATGCATTCTGCACTTCTTTCTTAGCAAAAGGAAAAAGGGGAGGGATACCCCAGTTTTTCTTCCAAAGGCAAGAGAAGATGGGGATGAGCTGGTGTCAGTCACACATTTTTAAAAAGCCCAACAGTCTTCTTGATCCAACGGTGACAGATTAGGGAAGGAGATAAAAAAAAGATGAAACAAAAGCCTCAAATGTCTGCTTCACTAGGTTCAAGGCAGACTCGTTCTCTCTTTTTCTCTTTGTTTTAGTTCCGTGCTCTGCTTCTTTAATTCCCGCTGGCTCAAATGCCAATTTTCTGCTATGCTGGCATAGCTGCCGAAATATTGCTTCTGTTAATAAACTGCACAAAATAGCTGAGCAATTAGGCAATTAAACTGCTTTAAATTTAATTTAAACTGCTGGCATTTTGCTAGAAGGATTTTTTAAAAATCCTTTCTGCTTTGTTGTTGTTGTTGTTGTTGTTGTTGTTGTTGGGGGTGGGTTGGGGGGTGCAGTGCGGGAAGAGGCAGCACAGGGGTGGCAGAAATCTCTCTCTCTCCCTCCATCCCACCCCACCCCACCCTGGTAGAGATTCATTTGCTTTTGCATTCTAAGCTGGCTGAAGGGCTGCTTGCTCTGGTAAGCACATTTTCTTGTGCTCACCTTATTAGAGAAAGTCATTTTTCCTGAACATTTAACACGCAAACAAGCTTAATCTGATTTCTGCCAAGCTCCCAGATGGGTAACAGAAGCAATAAGCAAATCGTTTTGGAGCAGAGTTGCCTGTTGGCTTGCCACAAGTAATCCAAATTAAAATAGCAGTGAATAAAATATTGCAGATCAGAAAAAGTGACAGATATTGGTAGGTGGGTGCATGTACTAGTGTGTATGTGTGCGAGAGAGAATGCTAGGACTCAAATGAAATGAAAACAGCAGACTGATTTCTAAATCTGTTACCCACAAGCACACAAAAGTAGCCAGGAAAGGTGCTCTTTATTCATAGGACAATTATTTCTGTCATTTATTCAATTGGAGGCCGTTGCTAATGAAAGGAGATAGTATTTTTTCACTAAATCTTCCTGCATAAAATCTCCCCAACCAATCCCATCTCTGTTTCAGGGGAACCTTCAATCTCCTCCCCTTAGAACCGAAAACTACCACTGAAGGGCACAAAGCTAGGAAAAATAGAAGGAAGATTGCCCTTCCTGAGAACATTTTGTCCATAAGGACAACTCACTTCAACTCATGACACCTTAGGAGCCAAACCAAAGAAGCTGCTCCATCACTGGAGGTTTTTAAGAAAAGTCTGTCTGAAACGGTATAGGGTCTCCTGCTGAAGAAGAAGGATGGACTAGAAGATCTCCAAGATCCCTTCCAGCTCTATTCTGATTGATTGACCAAGCAGTTGCCCAAATCAGCTCTTTCCGCCGCCCCCAAAAAAGGAGGGAAGAGATTTTTTATGCTGGTTTAAGAAGGAAGAGGAAGCCCATTGCCACTATCATGGTGGTTATCTCATTATCTCTTTATTTTCTCCACCCACATCATGCCTGCAGGATAGGAATATGCCATGGCAAGGTGGCAATTAGATAACTCAATCTACTGCACAGTTAGGAAATTCTCTTCTTCAGAGTGTTTGCCCTGAAAGTATAGGCAGAAAAGATCTTCCTTTGCCCTCAGTGTTACTATTGAATCCATTATATATCCCAGATTGAAGAGGAACATTAAGCCATTTGTGGTTAGGCTGAAAAATAGATCAGTTCAGGAAACAAATTCTATAGGAAGACTAATACAGGATTTTATTGGGATAGGATATAATAATATAATCTTGCAAGTCCTCCCTTTCCTTTTCCTTTTCCCTTTCCTTCCTCTTCTACTTCGGGGAATCGGTGGAAGGGGCTAGTTTGAGCCTATTTGTAAACTCTCAAACTTTTTGGACCCATGTATTTCCCTAACGAGTTCAGGATCCCTATTCCCAAAAGGTTGTAACAACCATATCCTTCAGAGTGTTTTGAATGCTTTCCCTTGGAGAGAAATATGAAGAAATTAGAAATAGGCATTGTTCAGCTTTATATGTCCTCTCTGGCCTCTTCTGCCACTTTCAGTAACTAGAAAGGGATTCTGCATAAGCTCTATTGGCTACGGGAAATGAAAGAAAAGATGATTGGAATGACCTGAAGTACTTTAACAAATGGCATCATCTCTGCACCTTGATGAAGCAATGTTGTTTCTACAGAGCAGAATGCTTCATGGAAGCAAATTGGAGCTGCCTTACACAGCCCTAATGAATACCAATCAGTTGTCTGTTATTTTAATTGAAGACATCATAGGAAACAATTCTGCAGTTAGTTGGAAGACACAAAAATGACTAAATTATGCTCATCTGCATGATGCCATGATTAATCGGAATTTTTACTCAGCTTGAGGATGTTGGTCATTCATTTGAGAAAAGGTAACTGCGTAGAAGAACTCAATGTCAAGCAGACCAGCATATTCCAGCAAGCATCAAGATATCTTCCATTTCTTAAATGTATGAAGAAGCAAAGTTTCAAGAAAGCTGAAGCTCAACATTAAATTAAGCTTGCAATGTATAAGCAGTCTCTTTCTGAACTAACAGTGAAACAAACATTAATAATTTTTGGTAACTTTATGTGGTAAATAATGATTAGAAAATTTAGCCTGCTGGTTGAGTACAGTAGATAAGGGGCTAGACTAGAAACTGTGATCTTCCATTTGGTATAAAAGTCAGGCGGGTGACTTTGAGCCAGTCACTCTCTCTCCAACAAACCCATCCCAAAGGGTTTAGGTTGGGGAGAAAATAGGAGGCAGGAACATTAGATATGCCACTTTGAATTTTACAAAATTACATAGCTTTATAAATCTAAACAAACAATTAAAAAATGATAAAATAATGCATTGGGCAAGCAAGGTCAGAAAGATTCCCTAACTTTTGCTGATATTGTTTTTTGCTAGCTAAGCCTTCCTTCAGATTTTTGTGAGCACTGCTCATTAATTATTACATGTATCTCAATGCTAACAGAATTAAAGCACTGAATTAGTCTTCAAGACAGCAGTGGCAAGCTAGATATCTATTACCATACCACATGTCAATCAGCATTTTAACAATTAATGGCTATCTAATTATCTTGCTATAACGAGCTTGTTATACACCATTTAAACTGCAAGGCATGTGAATGCATTAATAAGAATGTAATTACACAGTTATTGGTGATATAATTTTCACTTCATTAACTAGAAACTTATATACTTATTAAACTCAATAAGGGCTCCTTTAACATCCCATTGATCATGAATCAAGATACAATCATTGGCTTGTTAATTCTAAATGAGATGATTACAATTATTTGAAATGCTTTTCTATTTTTTTTTTTAAATTATGATATGAACAGAAAGAAATGATCATGTACCCTATAGAAGAAAATGATTAGTCTAATAGATATGGAATAGATAGCAATTTCTTTTTTTTTAATGAATCTAAGCTATTATATGAAATTTTTGATTTACCATAAGCATCCTTACCCTAAGCAAAAGAGGTTCCTTCATTTCACCTCTCAATGACAAACTCTTGTTGTTACAGGTTGTTGCTTGTTTCCTCCCTTCTAGAACATCATGGAGGGTCTTTCCTTTAAAACAGGACCACTGAATGCAACATATTAGGTGCTATGGTGCTGGGAAATGCCTTTACATATATTGGCCACCAAACTCCAGTAGACAGGATTATAGGATTATCTTGATCCTATATACTGTATGTTTACTGATAAAGAATACTTACTTTTCTGATCAAACGTATAATCAAAAAAAGTACTTTGTGAAAACTGATTGTGGTTCATGCTCAGATTAAGTAAGTTTTATTTATTAGAGCTTCTTCTAAAGACACTCTCATATGGAAGTGATGCATCAACCAAGCAAAAATCATGAACAGACCCAGACAGTTTGCACTGCTATAGTAAATAGCTTTTCAGACAAGTTAGACCATTTAGGACAATTGAAAGAGCTGTGGTTTTGTTTTGTTTTTTGTTATTTAAGAGATAGTACTAGCTTTTTTAGTTGTAGTTATGGTAAGTAAGAAGATCCAGATGATATGTCTGTTCCATATGTTAATATAGGAAATAACCTTTTATTAGCTCTCGTATGAAGTCCACTTCAAGTTGAGCTTTACTAAAGGATCGCCAGTGGAGGTGGATGGTCATTGCTCTTTTCTGAGGTTATTTTTCAGCTTCCTAGTTTAATCCAGCCTAGTCTATAAGGCTGGAAGGACTGCCTGGTAGAAACATCAGGAAGAGTGGAGTGGTGCCACTCGAGACCTTGGATGAATACCAACCTCGAGAGGAGGCACTGTGGCACCTGTAAGGCTGACAAGGAATATGCAGGTCAGCTGGGGCATCACGTGATGAATAGTGGTATCCAGATTTCATCCCAGCCCTAAAGTATATTGTGCAGAGTGGCTAATGCACAAAGGCATTTTTTATCTATCAAGGGAGCTAGACACAGCTTTTTATCTATCAAGGGAGTTCCTGTCCTTGATTGCCTGTATACCCATGGCATGGCAGGTATATTTAAGAATTATCACTGCCAGCAGTCCTCTGTTGGGAACAAACTCTCTGCTTACTGACATTTTGAGTAGTTATATCTTGAACTCATTGCTTGTAGACACTCTGCTCCTTTGACAACAACCTATATGTTGATGATCTTTGTTTGAACTTCTCTTTATACCTCTGCTTCTTCCCTTGGACTCTGGCTATTTGGAACTCTTTGCTGGTAAATTCTCTAGGATTGAGACATTATGCCTGCTTTGGTTTATATTGTAAGTGTGCACAATACAAGTCATAGCTTATGACTAAACTCCTCAGTGTGCAGGTAGTCCTCAGCATATGACCCCAATCAAGCCCAACATTTCTGATGCTAAGTAAGACAATTGTTAGATGAAGTTTTGCCCCATTTTTGCAACCTTTCTTGCCACAGTTGTTAAATAACTGCAGTTGTTAATAACATGGTTGTTAAATGAATCTAGTTTACCCATTGATTTTGATTGTCAGGAGATCACAAAAGCTGATCACAGGATCCCCGGGACACTGCAACCATCATAACTATGAACCAGTTGCTGAGCATCCAAATTTTGATCATGTGACCATGGGTATTCTGCAATGGTTGTAAATGTGAAAAACAGTCATAAGTGACTTTTTTCAGTGCCGTTGTAAATTCAAACAATCGCTAAATGAGGACCATCTATATATGTGCATCTGGCTTCAAACAAAACGGGACTTGGGGTTTCCAGGTAGTCTCTTACCCAAGTACTAACCAGATCTAGTTCTGCTAATGTTTTTGTGGTCAGGCCTGACCTGTTACCTACCGAGAAAATAAAATAATACATTATATGCTTCTATGATGCTTATTGATACTTTCCTATGATCTCTTCTTTCCAGCTTTGACAAAGGTGAGAGTAATACTATCCCACCCCAGAAAATAAACAAAAGTGATATTAAAGACAATCGTGTTTTCCGTATGAATCTTCTAGCTTATTTCACCATCCTGGGATGGCATAATGAAATCTGGTCTTTCATGTACACACTCCAATCCTTTCTTTATGAATAGCACCAATGCTTCCTCCAGCAGCAGAGGAAGCTGTTTGATGAAACTGGAACAGATGAGCCATGGACTGAATGAATATTTGAGGGAGGGAGAGAAAGGGAGATCCATGTAAATCTCTTTCTTTGTTGCTTTCCTCCTCCACAAGTTTGAGTGAAATTATTCTGCTCCTACCGTCTCTACAGAATTTAAACAGAGCAAAATGACTGATTACTAGGTACTGAATTAGGCACTCTGTTGAGTTATAATATTCAACTGACTCAGACATCCTACTCAATGACTTAATGAGCATTTGGTGGCTACAGCACCTACTCATTATCCTTGATAAATACATCCTTGAAATGAACATTGTACTCCACACCCTACAAAAAAAGGTTCCCCTATGATTACATGTACTAGCTCAGAGTGTCACATGCACACCTGTACCAAGCAATTTTTTCTGAATATCCCTTGGCAAGTTTCCATTACATACCAATGTACTAATGATACACCAATGTCCTTAATCAAATGAGGGAGAGGTGGGGGATGAAATTCTTGAAAATGAAATTCTTCTTCATGTGGCCAATTCTACTGTTCATCCATTAGTTGGCAAAACAGGATACATAACAAACACCAACACTAGTTTCTGTCTTTTTTTTCTGTAGACAGTCAAACAGATTTATTGCAGTTATAAATATATGTTTTAATGTCGCAATTACTGTTTTTTCTCTCATTTTAATTATTTTTTAGAAATTACATCTAATACCACAGAAGCAAAAAAGGAAAAGAAAAAAATGTTTTATCAGCCTTAAAACATCAAATGTGCATGTGAGTACCCAAGGATGATACCGAACATTTTCAGTGAATTTGCCAACACATAGCTCTCTGCAGTGATGGGATTCAAAAAATTTTACTACGTGTTCTGTGGCTTGGTGGGCATGGCAGAGGAAGGATACTGCAAAATCTCCATCCCCTCCCCACTTCTGGGGAAGGTTACTGCAAAATCCCATTCCCTTCCTGCCCCACTAATCTGCTTTCCAGCTCCGTTCTCCTGTGCAGGCAACAAAAGAAGACTCAGCCAACCAGCTGGGACTTGGGAGGTAGAGAATAGATGAGGGCGGGGACAGTCAGAGGTGGTATTTGCTGGTTCTCTGAACTATTCAAATTTTCCACTACCAGTTCTCCAGAACTGGTCAGAATCTGCTGAATACCACCTCTGGCTCTCTGTTGTGTTAGTAGATCTTATTGTGATTACTCTTTCATAGTTCTGTAGAACAGCAAACCGTCTGGCGAAACTGTTTTATATTGTGATATTGCCCAGGTTTAAATATTTTTGGCTAATTCAAATACATCCATTTTGCCTTGGCATGATGCCTAGTGCCTAGTAGCCAGAGACTGGTTATGATGAAGCATGAAGATTAATAGTCTCTTTAGTTAAGAAGTTAGTTGTTAGATGAAACCCAATAGCATTCCACAGGTTGTTAATGTAGAACACTCAAAATCCAAAAGCAGAATAGCCAAGAGTGAGGGACAATAAGACATAATTTTACAACATCTGGACGGCTATACTTTCCCTTGGAATAAAAGGATATGTTTGTTGTCCCAGAGTGCTTTAAACCAGTATTAATCCTAGATACCTAGACACCAGCTGCATCTAGATCTGGGATGTCAAACCCACCCCCGGTTTAGTGAAGGGGGGAAAAGTTGTGATACGTCACATGACAACAATGTGACACCATAAGTTTGACGCCCCTGATCTAGATGCTTTGAGCTGTATTTTATAACAGTTAAATATGAATACTTAGCTCCACTTTTGGAAAAAATATTCTGACAACTATCACAAATACTTTTTCTAATTTATGAGTACATTAATTATTTATCAGAGAAGCAAAAAAAAGGAGAAGAAAAAAAGTACATGAATATATGTTGTGAAGGGGCAACAACTTCATATGATAGTGGTAAGATTTCAGCATGTTCACTTTCTTGCTTTTTTTAACTGGGATTTAACTATTTCAAATGCAGAAGAAATATTCATTTACCTCCCGCTATATTTACAGTGTACAATTTATCAAACTTTAAAAATACAAACATAAAAAAATCAATACAATCTAAAATATTAGAAAAGTGGAAAGTGAAAAAAGTAAACAAAAAAAGAAAGAGGGAAAAGAGGAAAATATATAAATGAAAAGAAATAAATGGAAAGAAATTAATTCTTTCTTCATCAAGACAAGTACAAGCATTTTCAATAATTTAGCACCTTTTCTAATATTTCAGCCAAAAATCTTTTCATCCCATATCTCATCTTTTCTTTCCAACTCTGTATTCTGTTATCTGTTGGCAAATAATAAAGCTTCATCTTCCAATCTTAATCAGAAAAAGTCTGATTAAGAAATGAATATTTACATTTATATTTAACAAGTAAATCAATTTCATATTTCCTGTACTTTACACAATATCCTGTTATCTTCTCTAAAATACAAAGAAAAAAGTATGCTTCTTCCTATGTCTTATCTTACATCTATAAAGAAATCTTTAAAACCTCATCATTCAAACTTCATCAAGAAAAATTCCATTAGAAGCTAATAGAAACAAAAACATATTAAAAATATTAATCTTTAATCCCTTCAAATGATGTCCCACAAATTAATTTTTTATCATATCTTTATTTCTTCTTAATACCATAACTTATTATTTTCTCCAAAAATAAAACAATTTTTATTTTTTTCATATCTTATCTATAAAGTAATCTATAAAGCCTCATCATTCAGTCGTAGTCAAGAAAATTTTATTAAAAACTGTTAAGGAAAAAAATACCATGTACAGTTTAACCTTGATCAAATAAGCCAACTTTGTAAACCTTCATTTTATTTTTGAAAGTCTGGTTAGTCATTCCTTTTAGATAATGTTCCAAAAGCTTTTTTCCTTCCCCACCACCCCAAGTTGTAGCACTTTGCCTTTCCTTGGACAAAGAAAGTTATATATCCCTGTCATGTTATGTGGAAATGACCTTGAAAGACAGGAGGAAGATCTTCAGGCTAGACAATGGTCTGATGAATGAAATCTGAACTCAAAGGAAAGAGTTGGCAAAAGCATCTCAGAAAGAACCTGACTAGTTTTTATAAGAGTAAAAGGAAGGTAGGAAAGGGATAGTTTCAAACTAGCAAATGTTGTTAATGTAATCTGTATTCATTGTCATGCTTCTTGTCTGAACTACCTTGAAAAGCTAATATCAATTTTGCAAGTCTGAAAATGCCCCTCCTCTACCTTACTTCTACTCTTGTGAAACCAGGATCTCAGTCCCATCTGAGATCCTTTCTCCATCACCACCCTTCCTTTGCATTCAAATTTCATTTATCAAACTATTGTCTAAGCAGTGGCTCTTCCCAAGGTTATTACCACATACCAGTATAGTATAATAGGACTGAGGCTGCCAGTTAGCATGTAAATATAATTGGAAAAATTAACCTGAATTAATAATTGGATTGTTAATCTGAAAGCCCATCATTGTTCAATCTGTAGCCAACAGAAGCTTTGACATTAAAGTGCTGCTTCATTATCCCAAACTTAGAAAAAAATTGGTTGAGTAATCTTCATTCCATACCCATAGTCCTTCATGAATCTGTCCTTTTCTGACTGTAATCCATTTCCAAAACTGTATTTAAATGTGCATGTTGAATGTATTTCCCACCTCGTAGGCTTTTCCTCACTCATTTTCCAATGACATGTACATTGTTATATGAATGTTCATATGTATATCTGAGCCGATAGACTGCACTGCAAAATTCAGGGTTGGGCAAAACTTGAAGGACAACTGTACTCCAATCCATTTATCAATCCAGGAGCATCAAATAACTTCTCAATGGAGAACATCCCAGAGATATACACGATAGTTTACCTTCCATTGGTAGAAATCTGTTCCACTTGCTCCAGCACTCAACAGAGTTTCCAAGTTAAAACCTAGGTCAGATTAAATTGTCAACCCTGAAGCGAACCTGACTGGGGCCATCTTTGTGGCTTCAGGGTTGCTACTAGATGGGAAGGGAAGAGGGCTTTTCAGTCAAAACAAAAGGTTTTCCTGTGGGAACCAAGGTCATTCCAACAGGTGGCTGGGAGAGGAGGAGTGAAGTAACCAAACAACTGGCCAGCACTGCTATTGGACCATGTGACTGATGACCTGGGGAAAGGGGAAAACTTTCACTTTTAATTAGGTGAAAACTACGGGAATTTTCAAAGTTGGTTTGCACCCATTGTGTCCAATATGAGGTATCCAATAAATTGTTCTTTGAGGAATCTACCTGCTTCAGAGTTCTGCTTTCAATGGGTGCATTGAAATCTTGCTTCTTCCTACTCAATTATATGGATTTCTTAGCATCAGCAGGCCTTGACGATCATGTTAGCCATAGATCCATCACTATCTGCAGTATGCATAAGCCCCAACGACAAACAGATATGTAAACATTCAGATTAAATGTCATCATTCCTTGCTCTGAGCAGCCCTAATCACACGGTTTGATTTGATCAGGGATTGTTTTCTGATGGATACTATTCGAAGCCTCATGTGTTTATTTTATTTATTATATAAAGGGCTTATAAACTGCTCCAATCAAAGCAACACCATGTTGGCTTTTATTTTCTTGATAAATAAAAAATTCCCTGAGGGCTGTCTTCTACTGAGTTTGCAAAAAGCTGGTGTTCTCACAGAATGTCCTTGTGCTTCTGGAGGAAAAGAAAAGGCTATGCATTTTTTCTTCAGAAGTGTATTTACTAAACAGCAGTAACTAGGATAATGATGCTTTTGGTGGCAATGAAGTTCCTGACAGCACAATCATGACCTGCTCTCTGCAGGTATCAAAGTCACTAATTATTCATCACGCACCCAGCATCCGCATTCATTAGAGGAACTGACATTACATTATTCAGTCTTAGGGAGTCTTGTTCTTTCAAATCTTTGTGGCTCTTTCTTTCCATGCAAATTTGTGTTGCATTAGCAAAACAGTGGTTGTTTAAATGATTAGATGTTGGGTCTAAGCTGCCAAACATTTACTTTCAGCATCGGGTCTGATATGAAGACTAACCAAGTGGAAGGATAAAATACCATAAGAAAGTCTGCAGCAATCAGACTTTCTGTAAATATAAATTCAACACAAAACTAGTTTGTGATAAAAGTGCCTGCCTGCAAAAGCTCCTGGATTGAGGCTGAAAGGCAAAAGCAGAAGCATTATGCTCCATTCCATATTTGGGTAGACCAGGTTGCCCTGATAGAAGGGTCTCACTGGAAAAAAGCATTCTGCAGCACTCACTTTTAGCAATGAGTAAGTACAAAATCACAGAAGAGCAGGTCAATTGTTGGTGTTTTCTTCTTAACTTAACTCCCTCAGATTTCATGAGGGATTCAAAAATGAGGGATTTGTTGAATAGGACTTTTTGAAACAACCAACATTGCTTGTATCAATAAATCTGGATACCAGTAGTTACTTTTAGCTATACTTGGAGCTATACTTCCTTTAATTGTTTCCTAATAGGCACCAGATTTGGAGTCTCTGAGTCATAATGCAAACTACAGAGATAGTGGGAATGGCTCATTTTTGGCATGCAAAAAGCAAAAAGTGAGTCTTCAATATCATAATTGCACCAGACTCTAGAAAGCTTTAAAGTTTGCATCTCCTGATTACATCTTCATTTCCTAAAAGATCTTACATGTCCAGAACAAACCCAAATGGATTTCCAATTAGAGAAAGTCTTGCACTATTTGGGTTTACAGAATTCATTGAAAGACCTGAATATCCAAAATATATGATCCGCTGTTAATTCCAAGGGAATACCTTCCAGACAAAACAACCTCCACTTTTTGGACACATTAAAAAAAAAAAGCATTAAGAAAACTAGATGAAACAACTCTTGTATCCCTTAGCAAATTATCTGATCTAACTCCAGTTTGCTGCAGCTATTTGGTATATATGTTGAAGGTAAAGGTCAAGAAAAGTAAGTACATTTCAAGTCATAGATGAACTGTACAATTTACAATTATTCATAGCTTATAAAGTTATGAATATACAATGTCAGCATATGTGAGCAGCATCTATATGCCTTTGCTTGCTTTGCTCCCTGTTTGCCATTTATATTTCTTGGTATACTATATCTAACATTTCATATATTATCTCTCTTTCTCTCTATCTCTGTGTGTGTGTTTCTCTCTGTGTGTCCCGCTCTCTCTGTGTGTGTCTCTGTCTGTCTCTCTGTCTCTGTCTCTCTCTGATTCTCTTTCTGTCTCTCTGTGTATCTGTCTCTCTGTCTATGCCTCTCTCTCTATCCCCTTCTGTGTGTGTGTGTCTGTCTCTGTCTCTCTGCTCTGTCTCTCTGTCTCTGTCTCTTTCTCTCTGTATGTCCCTCTCTCTCTGATTCTCTCTCTGTCTGTCTGTCTGTCTCTCTTTCTCTCTCCCCAGGAACACTCCTTCTGAAGGAAACAACTGTTATGTAAGGATAAGTTAAGCCAGAGCAAAGAACCAACTAGATCCATCTGTGTTTTAAGAGATGCCCATCTTCACCAACCATAAAAATCTTGCAAAGTTTGGACATTAATTCTTGCAATCTCAGCACAAACCCTTTTCTTTTCCTTTTTATTTCTTCATCCTATATACACAACTTTGGAAAATAATGCTTCTGCATATTTTAATTTTTTTCATGCAGCTGTTTGAGAAGCCCAGTATTATAGGCATAGCATTACTTGGCTTATGACAATTCAGATATCAGCATTTTACAGTGACGTTGTTCAGTGTTTCATGGTATTCTTGAACACACCCATCATTTCTTATAGTCTCCTTTGTGCTTTTATTCACGACCAATTCTAACCATTCCCTTCCTTTTAATGCAGCTATTGTTGCAAGTACCTCTTTGTGTATAACAAGGAGTAGATCTAAATGTCAATATCCTTCTCCATTAATATTAAAAGATATTTAATATTAAAGGAACTTTAGAAGAGGGATAAGAGTTGTGCTCAAAATAGTTTCCTTTGGCAATATATGATGAAAGCTGCTGCTTATAGTATTAACTCTATTTGTGGATCATGGCAAGTCCAAGTTACACTAGCTACATTTGTATTAGGTACTATTTGAGATTGTCCAGACAAGCTCTAATCATGAATACTAACACTACATTTATTGTAAAGTTACAGTCACAGAATATTGCAAATCTAAAAGTATCTCTCACTCTGTTACTCTCCTGAAAACTAAGGAGGCTCCCTTCTGAGATGCTTCCACCATTCCCATCCCTCCTTCAGACTCAGATTTTGTTTAACAGATTATTGTTTGGGCTTTGGCTCTTCCTTCTTTCTCACAAGATCATCCCTGCATAGTATCACAGAAACACAATAGACACGCTGTAGGAGCCAAGAAAACATGGCAATTGCTTTAGAAAACAATTAATCAATGCTGGTTTTAATATTTATCAGTACCATCCAAGGGGGAGCCTTTTTTTTGTTGGTGGTGGTGGTGCACCTTATCATGGGCCTACATCATTTCTGCCTTTTCATGAGTCTTAACCACTCAAAAGTCCTGTGATGCCAAAGCCACTGGGTTGGATTCTGCACTGGCATTGCAGGGAGAGGATTTCATAGGTACCTGGGAATGGAGTGGAGAGGGGTGAAGTGGGGGCAGGACAGAGCTAAAATGTGTTCCTTCCTTTCTTTAAGATTGCCTGGTGAGACACTTGAACCTTCCTTCCCTGGAATTTTCACTGCAGGTGAGATTTTTGGGAGTAAGAATTTCATTGTTTAGGTTTGTATGTATTATGAGTACAGAAATAAGAGCATACATACATAAAAGTTTGAATATCTATGTGCATATGAGTGTTTGTTCAATTCGGTGCAGTATGTGCTTTTTATGCCCTCATTTATACAAACAGAAAAGTCACTATCCAAAGGTTTATCATTTTGAAGTCAAAATAACAACTAAGACATTTTTGGGAGATCTCCAATTTTATAGAAGTAATTAACACCCCCCCCCCAAAAAAAGGGGGGGGGGTTAATGTGAAAAATGCCACAGGAGCAATCCTTTACTCAACCCAACCTAGCAAACACATATATTTTTAAAATTATCAGATGGAGTATATGACTAATTGGTTGGAACACTGCAAAAGTATATTTTACACTGCAAACTTTGGTTGCTTCATTTTTATTTGTTTCCCTTGCTGCATGATTTCAAGCAGCTGAGCACAATAAAATGAGCAAGTGAAAATCAGACAATTTTGTACATACATATACTATCTAATGCTACCAGTTTGGTCTAGTGGTTAAGGCTCCTGGCTAAAAACAAGGAGACTATGAATTCTAGTTCTGACTTTGGCATGATAGCTGACTGGGTGGGACTTTGCGTCTCTCATTTTCAACCCAACCCAGCTCACAGGATTGTTGTTGTAGGGAGAATAGGAGTAGGAAGATATGTAATGATTGTATTTGCCACCTTGAATTACTTATAAAATAATAAAGGCAGGATAAACATCTAATAAATAATTCTGAAGGCCATTTCAGCACACATGCTCACACAGAAAAGGTCCTTATATATTTTCTCCCAGTGTGGTAAACATGACATGGGCCTTCTTTACGTTCAAGTCAGAAATCAATTCACTTCTCTCCAGAATGCCTAATCATAGTCCCATCCCTTTTTTTAAACATGTCACTAGATTCTGCCTTTCCACTTTTAAAATAATGAAATGTGTCTAGTTTTTGGTAGGAAAAACCAAGCAGATATGTCTAGGTATTGTTAGAAAACAAGAATGAATCTTCTATTTCCCATTTATCATCCAACAAGTTTCCTTTTAGCCAAAAGCTAGAAATGCCAAAAGTTTGAGACATTGAGTAGTCATGGAAAAAGACAAATCCAACTATAGGTCAGAATTCCTCCTTTTCTATCATCCTTTTTTTCAAAGCTTCTTCATTTGGGAATTTATGATTCAGGATAAAGACAATTTTAAATAGGCTATAAGCACTTCTGCTTTCATCCTTTCCTTCCATAACATCACCTTTGCTCCAGTATGTCCCAAGGTGTTTTTTCAAGAGGCAATTGGACTTTCTGGTTTTTCTTTAAAGACATTTTGTTCTCATCCAAGAATGGATAGGAAGCAAAAAATCTTCAAAGTCCAGTTTCCTCTTGAAAAAACACCTTTGGGACAACCATGACCTGGATGACTGAGCATCTCTACAGACACTTTGCTCCAGAAAGGAATTTTCAGAATACTATTGAGAGTGAGGCATGGCAACTAAAATTGATAACTGTGTTGAATGTTTCTTAATGGAATCAAAAGTCCTATTCTTGAATTGCTTTGTCTGTGCTTTTTTTCAAAAAGAAATTGCCTTCCAATATGCAGGTGAAAATGGTTGCAATGGTATGTTAGAATGACTTTGAGGGAGCGGGGGAGAGAAGCTGCTTAAGGTGTGATCAAACAAGAAAGGAGTGAATGAATAGTTGTTTAATGGTCAGAAAGAAACTTAGGAAAGACCTGCCCTAATAGATCAGGCCATTAAAAGTGTTGTGGGAAGTTTGTACTTTCAGACCTGCAAGATTCTATTAATGTGGCCTTACTTTAAAGCAGGATGAATTCTGGCCATGTTTCCTGTCTTGTTTATCTGGTAGGATTGACAAGAGTTCAAGAACGTCCCCTTCAACTTGAACTGACAATCACTTATAAGAATAGTACAGTGGAATCCTGCAACAACTGAAAAACTAACTCCCAATGGCACTTTCTTCCAGCTGGGTGAGAGTAAACCTATACCTTTAAACATTAATGACCCAAACAGATATCTTATAACCATATAATCAGTTAATAAATTAGTGTCATGGGGAAAATAATTTACATAGCAAGAACAAATTATAACTAGTGGTCTGCAATTTACAGGGACATCCCTCCCCCTTTTGGTGGTGATGGGGGAAGAAGAGTGATGATTGAAAAGAAAATTGATTGAAAATCAATTGAAAACTATTACCTAATGGAAGAGCAGCTGCCATTCAGGTGCCTTCCTCTCTGAGGAGTTTGTATTCAAGCTGGTCATTTTACCTACTTACTTATAGCATCTCATCTTTTATTTATGATTTATATCAAATTTGGGTTTTTGTTTTATTCTTCCTTCTATTTTTCTTATTGTACTTTTATATCCATTAGCTTGCATACCAGTAAGCAGGGACGTTATGGCATGTCAGGAAAGTTTAGGAGAATTCATAATGTTTTTAAAATGGGTAATAATATGATAAGCTGACTCATTAATAATAATCCCAAAAGGAATAATAGCAGATGAAATCAAAAGAGCAGGGATGTCAAACTCAATTTCATTGAGGGCCATATCAGGGTTGTGGTTGACCTTGGGCGGGGGGCGGGGGGGCATGGCCGACTGGGTGGGCATGGCCAACTTGACCCCACTCCCCAAACTTCTGGTATGTTTCCTTTTTGTTTTGGGTAGAGTAGGATGAAGCCACACTGGCCTGATGTTTCCTCTTCAAATTGGGTAGACTGGGCTGAAGCCATGTGTGCCAGCCCCTTACATTGTCCAGGACAGCCCCATGGGCCAGAACTGACCACATCATGAGCCAGATCTGTCCTGCAGGCCTTGTGTTTGATACCCCTGCAATAGAGTAAAAAACAAAAACGCTCTAAAGCAGGAGTGTCCAACCTCCGTAGCTTTAAGCTGCCTGTTGAATTCTGGAAGTTGACATCCACAGGTTTTAAAGTTTCCAGGCTTGGACACACCGACTCTAAAGTGTGTTACCTGTTGTAGAATCTAATATCTAATGAACACACAGCAGATTGCATGATTTCATCTTTCGAGCAATTCATCAACATGGATGAGTGCAATGACTTAGGGCAATTTTGCAGATTTCAGGAATAATTTCTGCCCTCTTCTCCCCAAGATGGAGGTCACATATACATAATCAGAAGAATCGGAAGAAAATCTCAAAGGCCGGGGGGCGGATTCCAATATCGTACCAGAAGACCTGTTCACAGAAGTTCACACCTAGATCATGTACCCTCTCTGCTTCCCTCAAGCAAATGCCTGGCCTCTAATAAATGTGAAATATTTATACTATTTTATATAGCTAGTCAAAATGGTATGGAAATCAAGGCTCTTTTGAGTACCCCAATAATAGTGATGATGGGGGAGATTGTGATGAAAATGAAATAAAGAGGAATATTCTCTTTGTTAAATTATTGTTGGCTTTCAATCCTCTACTGTCAGTGCAAGCAGGCAGACAAGATGATTATCTGAAAGGATACAAAATGGATATGGAGGGGAAAAAATGAAAGCTTCTATATACTTTAGCTGCTTTGAAATGTGGCTCATTTAAAGTTGCAATAATAGTGCTTTGGATTATATTTTTCCCTTAATTCAAATGCTGCAGAGAGTCAATTTCAGCTTAAACAATCACTTCAGTACCTTATCATTTTGGGAATCTTATATATCTATGAAATTCATGGTAGGAGAGCAATTTGCCCCTGCAAGATAAAAGAAACATATAAATGACTCCTTATTCACATATTTTCCTATCCCACATATGTGCACCCCACACACAATAAATAATACTGTGCAACCAATTAATGAAGGAGATCTGTTTGCTCCGATGCCAGATAGGGAAATTCTGCACTTTCTCATTCCATTTGATGAAACAATTTTTGATTTATAAACACTTTCAAATGAGAAGAGAATTTCATAAGAATCCTCATGAGAGTTCCTGCACATTTTAGTTAAAACGTCTCCATGAGGATGGGTGTACATGTTGTTCATTCTACAACCATTTCTCCAGGGTTTCCAACTTCCCTTGTTTCCCATTTGTCAATTAAATTAAGGAGTAAATAAAGAAAAATATCTTGATGAAACTCCTCCCATTGGGTTTTTTTTAAAGCAGTGATGCTATTGTCCTTTCTATAGAGCATCCTTCTGTCCTGCCTTGGAACAATTCTTAGAGACATCTTCTTTCTTCTGGAGAAATTCAGAAAAACCATTCACCCAGTTTATGTACATGCTGGATGTAGAATTTGGATCAGACTCAAGTGATCCACTACTAATTCATTACTGGAAATACTCTAGATTTATATTATTGTACCTTTTTCTTTGCTTATACTAAAAATATTTTCAATGCAACCATCCATATTTTTATATTTTGCCTCTACAACAGGTGCAAAATTGACATGTTTCTGCATGTTTCTGTTGCTAAAAGCAACACCAACCATAAGAACCTCCATTCTCGCCCGGACCTAACCATACAGCAACGTGCCCACTCCCTTGTACTCCGCACTGAACTCAAACAATGTCTAGACAATGGAGAGAAGGACCTGTACATTGACTACCATGCTGACTGTATCAAAAGTAAGTCACACAACCCGCAACTCAGCTTTAACCTTCAACCACAACCCTACCTCAACCAATCCACCATCACCCAAGACTAAGCACGCACGCCCCTAACTACCTCAATTCCATCTACTGCTGGCCTTAAATGCAAGCTACTCAATGCAAGAAGCCTTGTGAATAAAATACCTGAATTTCTCCTCTTACTAAATATGGCTAAATTCGACCATCATATTTGTCTATGAAACATGGCTCAATGCATGTCTCGCTGACTCCATTACCACAGTAAGGGACTATTATGTTTACCGATCAGATTGTGAAATCCGTAGAGGACGTGGTGTTGCTATCTTCTATAAAAAGTCCTTACATCTAAAAAACGTCCAAGTTACCTAGGAGCTTGCTCTTCCTGAGACCATCGTCTATGAACTGTCCTTAAATATCACATTTCGATTCTTACTATGTTACAGAGCACCTGATCGACATCGAACATGTAAACAAATTAAATTAACTACTAACATGGGCAACATTCTGCCCACACGCTCTTATCTTTCTTGGTGACTTCAATCTACCTCATATTGACTGAACCCTAAACCAATGTACAACTGAACCCATACACGCAACCTTCTACAATGCTGTTACAAATCTGGGACTGGAACAACTAGTAACCAACAATACTAGACTTAAACAACTGCCTCAATCTCATCTTCTGCAATAGTTTGAATTTAATTTATGGAATACAAATTAAAGAACTCTTTTTCAGCAATGACCACAGCATGATTGAATTTTGTCTCAACATAGGTCCACACAAAAATCAACACAATGATGTAATCCCCAATTATAACTTCAAAAAAGGCAACTATAATCTTATGAACAATGATCTCTCATCCCTTGATTGGCAATCTCTATTCACTGGATGCAATACTGTTGAAGACCATTACAACATATTTTTTACTTGAAGTAAAAAGAGTCATCAAACTATATGTACCAACAACAACTCCCAAAACAATAAAAAAAGATTACCCATAACAATAAGGAAGCTTCAATCCAAAAAGAGATCACTCTGGTGGAAAAACAAATCTGGTCACATTGCCAATTTCAAAAGCTGATACAAAAATTTATGCCACCAGATAAAGATTGAATGCACCAATTATCACATTAAACAAGAGGAAAACCTTCTATGCACAAATTCCACCTGCGCTTTCTACAATTTTGTAAACAACAAACTAAAAGACTCAAGGTCCATCCCACCTCTGATAGGACCTAATGGTAAAGACTGCAACGATGACACCATTAAAGCTAACTTCTTTAACACATTCTTTGGCTCAGTATTTGTAAACAGCAATGGATCATGCCCAGTATTTCCTAGTCAAACCACAGAAAGCTACAATGATCTAATACATATCAATTTTACAGAAGACAATGTTGAAAAAGCACTATGCAATCTAAAACCATCTCTATCTATTGGACCAGACAGAATATGTGCCTACTTCTTAAAAAAGCTATCCACTGCCATAGCTGAACCTCTAAGCATAATCTTTGAAAAATCTTTCAGGACCAGCTCCTTGCCTAACCTATGGTCACAAGCCACGGTCATCCCCATCTTCAAAAAGGGAGACCCCAGCCTAGTTGAAAATTACAGACCAATTTCCTTATGCTGCGTCACCTGTAAAGTCATGGAATCAGTTATTAACCAATCCATTGTCCTCCACTTAGAAACAAACAAGCTACTCTCTAATAAACAATTTGGTTTCAGAAAAAAACTATCCTGTAATCTGTAACTCATACACGGCAAAAACATATGGACTACACAACTCGATCAGGGCAAAACAATAGAAACAATCTACATAGACTTCTGTAAAGCCTTTGATTCAGTAGTACATGACAAACTACTCCTAAAACTAAAATCTTATGGTATCTCTGGACAACTGCATCTTAACTATGTATCAGAATGATCAAACAAATGGCAACTTCAAATCTCAACAAATAAATGCTCTGTTTTACATATTGGCAAAAAAATCAGAAAATAAAATACAAGCTGAATAGTCAAGACCTTGTTGATGATCCAAGCTCTGTAATACTCATCTCTTGGAATACTCATCTCTAATGAACTAAGTGCTAGAATCCACTGTAACTACATAGCCAAAAAGGCACTAAGAGTTGTTAACCTAATCCTATGTAGCTTTTTCTCTGGTAATATCCACACTACTAACTAGAGCATACAAAACATTTGCTAGACCAATACTCAAATACAGCTCATCAGTCTGGAACCCACATTACGTATCTGATATTAACACAGTTGAAAGTCCAGAAATATTTCACAAGAGGAGTTATCCGCTCCTCTACTCATTGCAAAATACCTTATGCCACCAGACTTGAAATTCTAGACCTAGAAAACCTAGAACTACACCGCCTTCAGTCCGATCTAAGTATAGTATATAAAATCATGCATTGCAATGTCCTACCGGTCAATGAATACTTCAGCTTCAACCATAACAACACAAGAGCAAACAATAGATACAAACTCAAGGTTAACCGCACCAAACTTGATTGCAGGAAATATGACTTCAGCAACAGAATGGTCAATGTCTGGAATACTCTACCTGACTCTGTGGTTTCTTCCGCAAACCCCAAAAAGTTTAACTTTAGACTGTCTACTATTGACCTCACCCCTTTCCTAAGAGGTCTGTAGGGGGCATGCATAAGCGCACCAACATGCCTACTGTTCCTGTCTTATTATTTCTTTTATTTTTCTTATATGTACCCATTTCATGTATTCATAACTATGTATATACTTATACCTATTATCTTGTAAGCGGTTGACAAATCAAATAAATAAATAAATAATTCATTACTGGAAATACTCTAGATTTATATTATTGTATCTTTTTCTTTGCTTATACTAAAAATATTTTCAATGCAACCATCCATATTTTTATATTTTGCACCTACAACAGATGCAAAATTGACATGTTTCTGCATCATTTGCAACATTGAGAGTGTGAAAGGAAAGAAAAATAGGACTCCTTTTCTTAAGACTCCAATTCCTGTTTTGGCCGTTAGTCCTCTGAGCTTTGTATGCTTCAAAAAATTTCTGCTTTGAACTAAATATTCACTTTAGCCACCCTTTTAATTTCCCACAGTTGTAATTGGAAAGACCAAATACTCAAAAAGCATGTCCTTACTGGAGAATAACAGTTTGGGAGACTGTTATCTCTAAATACATGTATTAATCTATCTATCTATCTATCTATCTATCTATCTATCTATCTATCTATCTATCTACCTATCTATCATCTATGCAGCCCTGAAATAAGCAGCAATTTGAAACATTTTAGTGCTATGTTTTGGGTAATAAATGGGAGGGTCCAGCACCCACAATAAACTTGTCAATACGGGCCTTGTAAGAACAAAATTGCAAAAAGCACAAATAAATTAGCTTAAGTTGTTTTTAACTGAACCTTGTAACCATAGACACCTCCTGCATGACCAGAAATGTAATTAAAATGTAATGTCACTCTGTTAAAAGTTGATGTCAATGTCATTCATTATTGTTTCTTCCAACCTGGGAATATTTAACTTATATTTGGATTTCCTTGATTTCCTCAGCTTTTGCTTAAGAAGCAAACATGCCACAGATTCTCCATAAATAAGGTTTTTACATTTATTTTTAAATGTCTAGATCAACTTCCCATAAAAGAAAATATCCCAGGGGGATAAAAACAGCACAAGGAACACTAGAAAAATTCTGTTAATGGAAGAAAAAAAAACCCAGTTCATAACAATTACATCATAGAAACAACCATGATAGCAAGACCAAAAACATTTTCCCCATTGACTGTGGAAAAGAGTCAAACACAATAAAACAAAAACAAACCTGCCTAAAGCTAGAAAAACACAAGGCACTGGACCTCCTTGTTGAAAAGGGAAATATAGCTGTTTCCCAGCTTCCATCCTCAGTTTTTAAGGTCAACAAATTAACAAAGTTTCTGCCTTAAAGCTAGGCAGAGACAAATTATCTTTAATTTAAGGGAAGGGGAGGGAAGGTTAGCTCAAGTAAAAATTGAAAGTTGCTAATTCTGCAATAAGAACATTTTATCACTGCGTTGACTTCAACTACACAGCCTAGTACAAAGTGAAAGCTTTTTGGCCTAGCCTAAAAACCATGTATAATTCCTTGCTTTCTACAGCTGAGACTATTCTTCATCGACAAACCTATTTCCCAACAGGGCACAAAATGTAGGATGAGCTTTGTTTTAAATTACACTTAACAGATAACAGATAATCAGAGTTGGAAGGGACCCTGTAGTTCATCTAGTCCAAGCCCCCCCATCCAAGCGGGAGACCCTACACCATTTCTGACAGATGGCAGTCCAATCTCTTCTTGAAAGTCTCAAGTGATGGTGCTCCCATAACTTCTGAGGGCAAGCTGTTCCATTGGTTGATTGTTCCCACTGTCAGAAAGTTTCTCCTTATTTCCAGGTTAAATCTCTCCTTGTTTAGTTTCCATCCATTATTCCTTGTCTCACCTACAGGTGCTTTAAGACAATAGCTTGACCCCTTCCTGTCCGTGGCAGCCCCTCAGATATTGGAATACTGCTATCATGCCTCTCCTGGTCCTTCTCTTTACTAGACTAGCCAAGCCCAGTTCCTGTAACCATTCTTCATATGTTTTAGTCTGCAGTCCTCTAATCATCCTGATTGCTCTTCTCTGTACTTTTTCTAGAGTCTCAACATCTTTTTTGTAATGTGAACAGAACTGGATGCAGAATTCTAGGTGTGGTCTTAAAATGCCACAAAATGCCACCATTTTGTAATTTGGGTCTAATAAATTCTACAGTGGGAAAATTAAAAGAACTAAACATTACAAAAATACTGGTAAATACTACTTAAAGTAGCTGTACTGAAATAGGTTTTGGTGCTTACTCTCGACAATAATCGATAACTCCCATCAATCTCCAAATGAATGTCATAAACAGCTTTAGTTTCCCCCTCACCCAGGGCAAGGATGCAGGATTTAAAGATTCTGCAGAGTAAAACTGAGGATTATTCAATAACCATGTCATTTAGGTACAGGCTGAGGAGGGGCATATGAAAGAGGGGCAGAGGGAAAGATCAGATGCTGTCGATTGCTAGTGAATGACAGGATGTAATTTTGGGTCAGTACAATAGAGGTTATTTCCTTTCTTTCTACATGCTTACGGGGCTCAAAGATAACATTCATTCAAGTGGACACAGACATAGACAAATGAATTGAGATAAAAATATTGAAGTATTATGAGGAATCATGGGAATAGAAGTACATAACAGGAATTTGAATCCAAAGGATGTCTAACCCACCTTATTCCTACAGCAAGGAATTCATCCTGTAGCTAGCTTATTAGAGCAGGTTGAACTTGATATTGTTGGGAAAACCACAGAGCAAGAGAAAAAAGTGCCCAGACTTGATTGAAATACAAGCTAGAATTTACCTTATGATGCATTATTTTGGGTATGGCCAATGTATAGAAAGCAGGATAATTGAAAAAAAGTATAAAAATATATTTTTTCAAACTCCTGAAATTTATCACAGCCTTGTTGGCTGATTACTAAGTTGAACAGCCATGCAGGGAAACAGAAGCTTATTTCTAAGTTTCACATTTTAAAAAAATATAACCTAAAGTGGATTTATATATAACAGAACCTATTTTATGGAGAACAATTTCTGAGATGGCAAGTGTATGTTAGCACTGTGTGGCAACTTACAGTAAATACTATGCCTGAGCCTTTTTTTTAAAAAAAATCTTCTATTAGCCCTAATTGGTTAAACTTCAGTTTTAAGGATTACTCTTCTGCCACAGGACTCCAGAGAAATGGTGGGATTCAATTTTTTTTACTACCAGTTCTGTGGGCATGGCTTGGTGGGTGTGGCAGGGGAAGGATACTTTTTAATGTACTCTGAGAGCATATGCACCAAGACAAATCCCTTGTGTGTCTAACTACACTTGGCCAATAAAGAATTAATTAATTCAGTCCCCTAATCATCCTGGTTGCTTTTCTTTGCACTTTTTCTAGAGTCTCAACATCTTTTTTATAGTGTGGTGACTAAAACAGGATACAGTACTCTAAGTATGGACTAAGGCTTTATAGGGTTGTATTAGTACCTCACTTGATCTTGATTGTATCCCTCTGTTAATGAAACTTAGGATTGCATTAGCTTTTTGGTTGCCGCTGCACACTGCTGGCTCATATTTAGCTGGTTGTCCACTAAGACTCCAAGATCCCTCTCACAGTTACTGCTATTGAGATTGGTTTCACCTAGTCTATATGTGTTCTTTTGGTTTTTCTTGCCTGAGTGTAGGACTTTACTTTTCTCTACATTTAATTTCATTTTGTTAGACAGGGCCCAGTGTTCAAGTCTGCCAAGATCCATCTGGATCTTGAGCCTATCTTCTTGGGTGTTAGCTATTCCTGCCAGCTTAGTATCATCTGCAAATTTGGTAAATTCCCCTTCTATTCTCTCATCTAAGTCATTTATGAAAATATTGAAGAGTACTGTGCCTAAGACAGAACCTTGTGACACCCCACTGCTTACTTCCCTCTTTGTAGACTTAGACCCATTAAGGAGTATGACCCATTGAGTATGGTTTGTCAGCCAGTTGCAAATCCATCTGGTGGTGCTGCTATCTATCCCACTTCTTTCTAGCTTAGCAAGAATGGTCTACTTTGTTGAATACCTTGCTGAAGTCTAAGTATATTATATCCAGATCTATCAGAAAAATAAGGTCAGCAAGATAAGCAGGCACATGTGGTCATCCAGGTTTTGTCTCAAGTTGTGCAGACTGGTTAATGCAACTGTTAGTAATGGTTTCTAGTCTGTTTTTTTTCCAGCAGAGCTTCGTTTGTTTAGTACTTGAATGGGAAATCCCAAGATTACTGAGCAAATTGGGGGGGGGGGGAATCCCAGATGTCAATCACAGTAGACATTTCTGCAGTGCTGCCAAGAAAAACTACATGGTGATATCCATGAAATTACCAGGAGTCCAGTCTGAGTCAAAGGAGGCTTCTCTGGTATAAATCAACATATGCCAACCTATCAGTTTTGGACGTGTTTTATAACATTACACTTCCTGTTTTGGGTTGGGTGGTGGGAATGACATCTGATCCAGACTATAGTAGGATCACTAGATAACTAACATAGTATGAAAGGGCTATGCAAATACAGCCCTTATGTGAATTGAGTGGGATTGTTACACTCATATGGATCTGATAATCCATAAAATAGACCTAGTCTCCTGGATTCACTGCCTATCCTTCCTCCCCAGAGGAAAGGACAAGACTTCAGATTGAGAAACCATCACAGTAAAATAAGCAGCCTTCTTTCCTCCTTCCCTACTCTCTCATTTTCTCTCTCTGCATCTGTGCAAATTAAGAGGAAGCGAGAAAGTTTAATTGTGATCCCCCTCTGTCTTTCTGCTGGAGCTTTGATAGGGGTAAATTGTGAGTGTTTTAATTTTGCCTCTTGCAAGCCTATCAGAAACCTAGTGGCTCATTACGCCCTCTGTTTTTCTCCAGAGATGCTATAGAAACACAACAGTGTAACTAACACTTTTCGTCATTTAGAACCACAGGTGGCTTGAATGTGTATGATTTGATTGTCTTTACTAGGTAATTACAGGTTGGTGCCTATTCCTGTTGTCTCAGTGGGATGCTTCCACAGTACATGGGGGTCTGAATCATTTGCAAGGTGGCAATAATGTACAGTAGAATAGCTTGAAATACTACAGCATTTTTTAAAAAATAGCGCATAGGGAGATGTGCTTATACGTCTATACAATCATTGTAGATTAAGTAAACTATGGTGATGCTAGTGTCTTTTCTATTGATCTTTATGCCTCTAAGTTATTCTTTGGCAAATCTTCATTAAGGTGGATAGAGGCACGTATTAGCAGAGCAAGAAACACCTACAAATGCTGTAGAGATCAGAATGCAAAGATGGCAAATGATTGTAGCCGCAGCCTATATTTGATTCTGCC
>NW_020769311.1:21721766-21794323 GCF_900518735.1 Pseudonaja textilis | reverse complement strand
TTCTGGGAGTTGAAGTCCACAAGTCTTAAACTTGCCAAGTTTGAAGAGTCTTGATCTAGTGGTTAAAGTGCCAGTTAGAAAAAAGGAGACTGTGAGTTCTAGTTCCTCCTTAAGGCACGAAAGCCAGTTGGGTTCCTTTGGGCAGTCATTGTCTCTCAGTCTAACTCACTTCACACAGGTTATTGTTGTGGGGAAAATAGGAGGAAGAAGGAGTATTGTGTGTGCCTTTGTTTATTTCTAAAAATAATTAAGATGAAACAAAAGTAAATAAAAAAAATCTTAGGGCATTCTTGTGAATTTGTTTGGCTAAGACAGGGGTGTCAAACTCGTGTCATCACGGCATTATCACGTGACATATCATGACTTTTTCCCCTTTGCTAAACCAGTCATGGGTGTGGCCAGCACATGAACACATCCAGCCCACGGGCCGCAAGTTTGACACCCTTGCGCTAAGGGCACTCTACAGCCTACCATTTCTACTTCTCAATCTTAATTTCAGTCAGATATGCTGAGTTTAAGGAGTAAAAGTACCTGCCCCAGAAAGCTGATGCCATAAAAATCCTTTTCATCCACCCCATTCAATACCATCACAAAAAAATGAAACCAAAACAACCCCGGTTGGAAAATGCATCTGCTGAAGAAATAGAATAACTGCTGATCTCAAGCCGCCATTCCAATTCAGGTCCTACTATGGAGGCTGAAGCTCACAAATGGAGGAGGTAATCATCTATTCAGTCCAACCCACAAAGCAGAAGAGTTACATAAACATGCTGTGATATGGCCATTATTATCCGTGTTTCTGCATTCTGGACCAGCTGCAGTTTCCAAGTGGTTTCAAAGGCAAGTCTTTGTGAAATACATTGCAATAATTCAAACATCAGGGGACTGAAGAATGAGTGCATATCCTAAGAGCTTCCCCTTATCATCATTATACAGTTGGGTGGACCCCGCTACACATCACATCCCAGGCAACCTTTAATAGCCAGGAAAGGCACGTAAACAGATGGATATTTTCTTGGAAAGTATGAGTTCAAATTCATCCCTAGTAGCATCCCAAGACCTCGCTTCTATCACTTTGATACCAACTGCCCAGGTGGAATCCAACCCCAAGCTACTTTATCCATCGAATATCTAAAATATTCCTTCACAATAGCCATATAGATGATTCTGTGGCTCATCTCTTCCTAAAAAGGAAGGAACCAGTTGAACAAGGTTATTGGACGATTATCAGCAGACACAATAAAGAGGGGGGAAATAGCAATATTTTGCAGCCCTTTTGCCACAGTGTAATCCATACTATGGTCTTTTACTCATGCATTATGGAATTCACTCTTCCTTCTCCAGAAGCACTCTAGGTGTCTGTCTTCTGAATTTCATATCCCAAAGTGCTCAGGGAGCCAAGGAGCACCTTAGAATCAACACTCAAAGAAAGGCTGTATAGCAGGGGTATCAAACTCACATCATTGTGGCTTCATCACGTGATGTACCAGCACTTCTTTCGCCTTCACTATACTGGGCATGGGCATCTGGCCTGCGGGCTAGGAGTTTGACAGCCCTGCTATAAAGGAACAATTTGATCCAAGGCTCTTAGCTTAACATTTTGAGCTTTGATCAAGGCCTTAATTTTCCCATCAGATCCTTGGGGGGGGGGGGGGAAGATACATGTCCTCTGGAATTTCACAGGACCCATTAGAGATTAATTTTATAAGTGCCACCTCCCTGCAAGATAATAGCACAGATGAGCCAAAAGGCAATGGAATACTGAAAATAATATCATCAGTCAAGGGATACAAACGGGGAGCAAATACAAACAAACAAACAAAAAACAAATATCCTTCACCTCAGTTCATGTCACAACCATTGTGAGACAAATCCACATCTAAACTATGATACCCAGTATGTGCTGGGCTGTCAATGACATAGGTCATGTCCATGGTTGCCATGTTGGCAAGACTTCCCAAACTCTTCCAGAGCATAGGGGCATAGACTGAAATCTCAAAGAATTATAAGCTTCAGAGACTTCACTTTCAACCTGGTGACACAATTCAAGCAGGAGTCTTGCTGCACAGCAAACAGGCTGATACTGCGGCAACTAATTTGATTGCTTCTTCAAACCCAGTTGCAGCCAGAGGGTCTCAGAGGAAATTTTCTTTACATCAGAGCCTCTGAATGTCATAAAAGTTTCCCAGATAAAAACTGTCACATACAGATATCACCTTGAGCTCATCGCTGATGCCAAATGCAAACTCCAGGAGGACATACATCTGAGAAGTGAAAGCCTCTCCAGTTCCATTGAAATCTTGGCTATATATATATATATATGCCAACTTGCCTCATCCAGAATCTGATCATGCCACCTCCTTATAGTGAAATTACTATAAACCAACCTAACATTTAGTAAGAAAAGTCAGAGGTGACTCTTACTCTGATCTGACTTGAGGGTGGAACAGATCTCAGCCATCAGTCTTTCTACCCCACAAGTGGCCCATTACTGGCTAATATCTCCCTCTGTATATGTGTGTGTGTGTGCATGCATATTTCAAATAGAATTGACAAATATAAAAACAAGTACCATTTTAGACCATAATTTTATCTTTATCAAACAATTGGAGATGCATTTAAGTGAGTGTTTTAAGCACATTGCTTTTCCTCTGTAAATGTACAAATAACCCCATTGTCTGTATATTCTCAAGGGACAATGATCATTTGCATCTCATTTCATGAACTGTCTTGTGTTCCAGATATATCTTTCTGACATAAAAATGACTGAGAATGGTCTGTGGTGATGAATTACTACTCTAGAATATCTGAATTGATAATCTCTTCTGATCAAATACACATTTCAACTCCATTTAAAAATGTAAATAATTATATTGTTTGATTTCAGCTTGGAGTTTGCCAGAACTTTGGAGCTGATAAGCCAGCCTCTGTTCAGGTCCTGCCACTTTTCATCACAGGGAATTATATTTATCAGGGGAAATCAATGTGTAACAGAAATGGATAGTGGAAGAACATCCTGTGACTGATAACGATACCTTAACTCTATGTCCATGTAGCATATTTCTGTTAAAACTTGGGGGGAAAACAAATTAGCTGGATAAAGCTTTTCTGACACCAATCAGATCTTGGAGATTTCTCTTCCCCTTCTCCTTCAGTGGATTAGAACATTTTGCAGGGTACATTTTCCAAAGATGCTGAGGCTTCTTATTCAGGTTTCTTCCTAATTTTAAGCATACCTTTTCAATCATAGCTATAAGAAGAAAATATTTGTAGCTTCAAGTCAAACTGTGAAGACCTTGTTGCTTTCTGAGAGCACCAAGGATTCCACACTTTAAATCATATACAGTCCTCTGATAGATTACTTGCATAATGAACTCCATTATTCACACAACCAACTTCACAGATAAGGGTATGATTTCTTTTATCATAGTCTACTGAGTATATTCAATGACTGGAATCAGATAACCCAACTTTCTTTTGGGCTTAATGGAACAAGATTTGGCAAAAAATATCCTGGAACTTTGATGTTTTATATATATGCTGACAGCAGCAAGACTACTCTATGCACAAAAATGGAAGGTCATCTCAACCCCCACAATGGATGAATGGCTGCAAAAACTGATGGAGTTAGCAGAGATGGCTACTGCTCTGATTAAAGAAAAAAACACAAACACTTTTACTTCGACTTGGAAACCACTTCTGGACTTTGTGGTTGAGGTGGAAAAAGATGAAACTTTGACCTTGGGTTTTATCGATTAAATAGATTTATTGTTACAGAAATGGCTAGTTTCTATTATTATGAAAAAGTAAAAAGTTGAGTGTAGATCTTAATGCCTTATTCAATTGCACCAAAGATTAAGGCAATGCCTTTTTTTCCCTTCCTTTTTCCATATTTACTTCCCTTTTTCCTTCCCTAATTTCCTTAATATTTGCTTTTGTATTTTCTTTGTATGTTATAGTGTAAACTAATAAAACTATATATATAAAAGGAATCACATAACCCAACTGAAGGCAAACATGATGATGTTAGACAATGTGTAGATTAAGTTAATAGTCATATATGAAGTCTGAAAGGATTTTTTTCTCTTTAAGAATAAACTTATTTCTTGATTCTCTTCCTCATTCCTTTGTTGTAGATGTTCTCCAGACTTCTCTTTTCTATTTAATACTTTGAATTTATATAATAACTCATCATAATGATGTAATACATAACAAAACATTAAATACTATTCTTTTTAGCATAAATAGAGGTAATGATGAGAAAAGAGGAATGCAAAAAATAAACTTGCACCGTAAAATGATAACTCAGATTCTGGAGTAACAAATACTCAAATAGGTACTCTTTTTTATTGCACCAGTACTCCAAAGACAGCATCAACTAAATATTTACATTAATATCTGACCAGCTTTCAGACTACATTAGATTAAGCCAACTAAAAACAACATGGAAAGATGCTTCTATGTAATAGAAACCAACCCAACCTCTAGAGTCTTTTGGATATCCACAGGGCAGAAGGAAAATAAGGAACTGTGTATAGTGATGTCATCATATAAATGCCCTGATCAACATGTTTGTTTCAGATATTGGAAGCAAGTATATAAAGGTGGCATTTGTTGTTCATGTATTGTCACTTTGGTATTATTGTGATTCATTAAACAAGGATCCCTCAACACAATAAAAGGTCTTAGAAATAAAAGTGATGAAATTTCTTCAAATAAAACTGAAGTGAGGGAATGCTAAATGTAGAATGTAGAATTCTTTATTGGCCAAGTGTGATTGGACACACAAGGAATTTGTCTTGGTGCAAATGCTCTCAGTATACATAAAAGAAAAGATACATTCATCAAGAGTCAAGAATCATAAGGTACAACACTTAATAATAGTCATAGGGGACAATAAGCAATCAAATCATACTAGGAAACAGTCAATATAGATTGTAAAGATACAAGCGACCAAGTTATAGTCATATAGTCACAGGTGGGAGGGGATGGGTGATAAAGAGTGATGAGAAGATTAATAGTAATAGTAGTGCAGACTTTGTAAAGGACAGTGTTGAGGGAATTATTTGTTTAGCAGAGTGATGGCATTTGGGAAAAAACTGTCCTTCTGTCTAGTTGTTCTGGTATGTAGTGCTCTACAGCGTCATTTTGAGGGTAAGTGGTGAAATAGCTTATTTCCAGGAAGTGAGGGGTCTGTAAATATTTTCAGAGCCCTCTTTTTGACTTGTGCAGTATACAGGTCCTCGGTTGAAGGCACGTTGGTAGTAATTATTTTTTCTGCAGTCCTAATAATCCTCTGAAGCCTATGTCTGTCCTGTTGGGTTGCAGAACCAAAACAGACAGTTATAGAGATGCAGACAATAGACTCAATTATTCCTCTGTAGAATTGTATCAGCAGCTCCTTGGGCAGTTTCAGCTTTCTGAGTTGGCAGAGAAAGAATATTCTTTGTTGTGCTTTTTTGATGATGTTTTTGATGCTAGGTGTCCATTTTAGGTCATGTGATATAATAGAACCTAGAAATTTGAAGGTCTCTACTGTAGAGACCTTCAACCTCTACTGAAGGTCTCTAAAAGGGAGACAATGATGATTCAATGCCACTAGCTTGGCATAGCCAACTGGGGGCAACCTTCTTGCCTCTGCCAAGTCTAACAAAAAAAGAATGGCATGCTAGTGAGATAAGTGAAATTGTAATAAATGATACAAATGTAAATGTCCAAGAAATAATTAACCAAAAAGGACATCAATAATTTTAAAATGGTAAGACTGCTTGTATAGATGGTATGAATGGAGAAATATGAAAATATGATGTGTTCATGTAGAATGGGTGCATAATTTGTTTAAGTTCTATGGGAAGACTCCATCTATCATTGTAATGGAAGAATTATATCACTAACATATCACTAACAGCTACACAAAGCAAGAATGAACAAAATGAATCTAAAAACTGCCAAGAGATTAGTTTTTTTAAATAGTCCTGGGAAGGAATTTGACAGAATTCTGATCAAAAAATATGACTAATAAGAAAAATTTGTGAACAGGAGTGGGGTTCTTTTTTCCTTGGGAAGTGGTGTACGATCAATATTTTTGTTCATCAGCATTTCATAGAGAAAAGTACGAATGTGAGAAATAATGTATATTTATTTAATAATTTAAAGGAAATGTATAACAAATAGGACTGGGTTATAAAATGTTTTACACAAACATGGAATTGGAAGTCAGTGGCTGAACATGATCAGTGGTACATGACAGAAGTAAAGCATGTGTGAAAAGAAATGGCAATGGTTCAGCGCTGAACAGGGAATAAGATAAGGATGAGTAATATCCCCTTGGTTGTTTAAAGTATTAATAGATAAATGTTTAAAGAATGCTTATGGAGAGAGTAGAAATTTGTTAGTTTGGAATGTGAATACCTTTGTGTGCAGGTGTGTGGTTGGTTGAAAACATGAATTATTTACCGTAAATGTTAAATAGATTGTATAATGCAACAGGGAGTATGAATCTGAAAAATAATACATCTTCAGCATAAATTATCATAGAAATAGCATATCAAAGATCAAGATAATTGTGTTTGTTATGGATGATGGAGTACACATAATGGTAAAAAGTAAAACAAAATGGTGCATTTGTGTAAAGATATACATTAAACATGGGAAAATAGGAGAAATTTTAAGTACGTATGCTGACAAAAGATGACAAGCATATACAATATTGCATGGTATGAATGTTTGTGAAAAGAAGTGAAAATAATTGTATATAAGAGCATACGTCTGCCACTTTGTTTACATTTTGGAAATGGGAATTACAGTAACATCAGGAGAAATATAAAAGAAGGTTGAATGCACTAGGGATTAGGAATGAGATAAGATGTTAATAGTAAAAGAAGAAGAAGAGGATCAAGAATGAATAGTTGCTGAATGCATATGGGTTGAATACCACACTGAATCACCAGCATGAAAAAAGTATGTTAATATGATTAATTCATAGAGAGAAAATGAATGAGAACTGAATTGCAAAACAAATATATGAAAGAAGGGTGGAGAAGTTAAAAGAAAGAGTAGAACTGCAAAACTTGTAGCTAGAGTTGATGAGATCCTGTATGAGAGCAAGTGAGAAATCTAAAAATCAAAGAACAGTATAGAAAATGGTATGTGTACATGGTAAAAATAGGCATAATGCAAGGACACAAAGATCTGGAGAGGTAAAGGATTGAGCTATTTTCCTTTCAGTAATCTTAGTTTGTCCCTTAATTCCTTTGAACTATATCTTTTTATTACTGTGCTGCATTTTGCAAAATATTGGTTTCCCAAAGAGGGAATAGCATAATGGGTACTATATATATTCATGATGGTGAACCTATGGCACACGTGCCAGAAGTGGCACGCAGAGCCATCTCTGCCGGCACCCAAGCCGTTGCCCCAGCTCAGTTCCACTGCACATGCGAGCATGCCTCCTGCCAGCCAGCTGATTTCGGGATATCTGCCATGCATGTACAGGGGGCGGGAGTTATGCACGCATGTGCAAGGCATGGGGGGAGCATAGGAGGGTCACGCATGCATTACATTATGAGTGCAGGCACACGCACGCACACACACACATCCACTTTCAGCATGTGATGACAAAAAGGTTAGCCATCACTGATATATATACATAAAGAAACCATGGCTTAATGGAATGAGAAAACCTAATTTATACATCACATCTGTAATGACAAAGTAATCTTTAATTTGCTCCTTTTTATTTTTTATTTTATTTTAAAAAACAAACATGTCCATACAAAACATAAAAACATCTTCCATTTTATATACATACAGTGTGTCAGTTGGTTACATATCTTTTGTGCTATCCTTTTGTAGTCATTTACTCATAACTTATATCAGTCTTCACATTGTCGAACTAAGATATGCTTGTATATTTATCAGTTATTAATCATCCATGACTGAACTATTTATTCCATCATTTTATATGAGATGTTCCAAGTTTTATCTTAAAATTTGTGTTATACTTTCAACCAGTGGTTATATATACCTATATTATGTTTTATATCAGTCTATTAAATTTCTATCACAAAATTACTAGTCCATTACATTACTATGCCTTTTTATCCAACCATTGATAAAACAAATCCCATATCACAGAAAATTGCTTGTCTTCTTGTTCTTCAAATGTCAGTTTACTCATTTCAGCAAAGTCCATAATTTTTTTGATAACTTCCTCCTGCATAGGTATTTTGTCATTTTTCCAGTTCTTCGCAAATACAATTCTAGGCACTGTTAAAACATTTACAATCAAATATTTCAGTTCTTTATTGTATATGTCTGGTATGACTCCCAATAAAAAGATCTCTGGTTTAAAGTCTATATGTTGTTTTATCATTTTTTCCAACCATGTGTGGATTTTAATCCAATATTTCTTCGCGTCCGAACATGTCCACCACATATGGTAATATGAACCAGGTGTCTGATGTCATTTCCAGCATTTATCCAATTTATTCTTAAACATTCTCGCAAGTCTCGTTGAGGGTAAGTGCTTGTTTCTATTTCAATCTGTCATACATTAGTCAATAATTCTGCTGACATCCATATCATATCTATTCTAGACCAGGATGTGTGCCTGTTTGAATAAAAAGTATACTGCTTACTTTCCTCATTTCTCTCTCTCCATGCATCTTTTAAATTAAATTCTTCTGTTATTCAAAGGAAGGATTTTGGTAGTATCTTTCTAACTTTCTTTGTTGTTTTCTGTGTTTTATAGTCCAACCAGTCATTAATTATTCCATTAAAATATCCCGTCATACAAATATTAACATAGTCCAATTCAATTATTTTTGTATGTAATTTTCTATAGAATTCTTCTTGTTTATCATTTGGGGCATAAATTGTAATTAAAAGTGTTTTAACACTGTTATCCATTAATTCCACCATCAAAATCCTTCCATCATCATCTGTGTAAATTAGTTCTGCCAAAATTGTTTCTTTAATATATAATACCACACCTCTTTTTTTAGATTGTGCCAGCGACGTAAATAATTTCCCTAGTTTTCCTTGTTTTAAGTATATATTCATGTTGTTTTTTAATATGTATCTCTTGTAAGCAGATTATATCAAATTTTAATTTTTCTAATTTATGAAATACTTTCCTTCTTTTAGTAGCCAAATTAAGTTCATTTATGTTAATCGTAATCAATTTTCTTTCATCCATGTTAAGCTTTATAAGAGGGTTTTATTGCTCTAGTAAATCTCAATTCTTGTTCTCTGGGTTCACTGCCTACTGCACCTTCTTCTTTTTCTTTTTCAATTACTGCTATACACTCCTCTTGGAACTCAATTAATGACTCTTCCTTTCTTTCTTCTTCCTCCTTTCCTCTAAAGTATTCCAAGTAGAATAGCTCAGCTTTTCCAACTGTGTCAATTCTGTGTCTTTGTTCCTGCCAAGTGAACAAGAGGCCTTCTGGCATCAGCCATCTGTAGTTTACTCCTCTTTTAAGTAACTCTTTAGTCAAGAATAAATATTCTCTTCTCATCTCTTTTACTCTTCTTGGTATTTGTTTCAGCACCACAATTTCTTTATCTTTATATTTTAGTGTTTTCTCTCTCGCTACCTGGAGTATCTGTGTCTTAATAATCTTCTTAGTAAATCTAATGTGAACTTCTCTTGGTAATCTATTCCTCGTTGCATATCTTGTATAGACACAAAACACTTCATCCATCCAATCCATCATCTTTTCTCTGGTTATTTCCAGTGCTTCTGCCAATATTTCTGCCATTATTTCAGCAAGATTTTCACCTTTTCCTTCTTCTATATTTTGAAATCTTAGATAAAATTCTGATTTGTCTATTTCCTATCCTAGTGGTTCAAATCTGCCCTTCTCAACATCGCTCAAATGAATATCAATATCTCCAATTTTCTTATCTCTTTTGTATATCTTCTTCAAGTTTTTTGAATCTGTCTTCATATTTCATCATCATCTGTTGAATATTTTCAACTTTTTCATCTGTCTTTTCAATTTTTTGCTCAATTTTCTGAATTCCTTGCATAATCATCTGTAATGTCACTTCTTTCTCTTTTTCCTGTTGTAATATTGTCTGTATAGATCGTTGTCCTCCAGATGGTGAGGGGGTTGGTCCCAAAGAAGCTGGGGCTGTTGTCTTTCTACTTATCTTGTAATGCTTATCCATAAAGAAAGAGAGAGAAAAAAGAGGAAAAAAGAGGAAAAAAGAAAAAAAATGAAGGCAAGCAATTGCCACTCCAAAGGAAAAAAAGGGAAAAGTAAATATTCAGGCACTTGTATACCTTAATCCAATTAGTTGCTATGGTAGATGCAAAAAGTAAAAAAATAAAAAAGGAAAAAAGAAAGAAGAAAAATATTCTATATGTTCCTCTTAATAAACAAAAAGAAAACCAAAATAAAAGGTTTACATTCTAGTTCCTGGTTTAAAAAGTTAAAATCTAATTAAAGAGAAAAAAAGAGCCCCACTAGTCGGGTTGGGGGGGGGGTAGAAAGGGAGGGAAAAGATAAAAAGCAATTCTAATATAAAACAAGCCTCTGCCACCAAATATCCAAGGCTCTTTGATAAATCAACTCAGAATTTTTCAAGGTCACTTCAATCTTCTTTCTTTCAACTTCAACTCCAGACTCCAGATATCTGTTCAGAAATGAGCACCTGAATAAACAAACTGCCATGCTCATCTCTATATTTTCCAATACACAGCTCAGAGTCCTTGACTGTAACACAAACTAGTGAAAGAAAAAAGAAACAATGAATCCAAGCCTCTGGGCAGCAGTGCTACTTACTTTCCTTCACTTTCACCTCCTCATCTACAACCAGGAACTAAAAAAAAAAAAAAGTAAAGTCTTTCCCCTTTTTTTTCAAAGGAGAAAAATAAATCTTGAGTCAAGCAGAAGAATCTTAGTCAAAAAGGGATTTTCAAAAGGGTTGTTAAAAAAAGGAGAAAGAAATACAAACAAAGATAAAAAGATTAAAAAGTACCAGTCCAACTTAAAGTTAAACAGCTTTGCCAAATTCATAGTTGCAATATAAAGGCAAAAAAAAAACCTCTCACTTTGACAATTAATCACGCTGCTTAAATTCTTTTCTCTTCACTTTTAGTCCACTTTAATTTTTTCAGGGTGTTCTCTCCAAGAAATAATAAGTAAAAGTTCATCTCACCAAACTGACACACTTTCTTTCCAATCTCTTCTGTTTCAGAGCTGGCCCAGCTTCAGCAGCTTGGAAGGCTGCCTCTCTGCCACCGGCAAAAGGGGCTTTTCCTGGATCAACCAGGGACTTTGCGATGTCCCTGGGATAGACAGGATGTGCCCTCCTCAATCACTGTCTCTACGGGATGGTTTAGGTCCAGTGGGACCGTTCTGAAACAGAGATATCAGCGTCGATCTTGGAGCTTCAAGATCGCACGCTGTACCACTGAGATGCCAGCCAATTTGCTTCTGCTTAATGTGATCCTTGACATTATTATTCCAGTAGGATTTAGCCTAAAGATTTTCTTGATAAAAAAAATAACAGGTGAAATTTTGAATTCATTTTGCATTTTTACAAAACATACTCATCTCCCCTTTATTTTCAAACTAGTCTGCTTTAAGGCAAGATTTGTATACAGTGTTACAAACACTTTAAAGTTAGAACCCCGTACAAGTATTTCACAATCTGAGAGTAAATGCTTAGCCCTAAAAATGGAGACATGTTAACTGCTCAACGGGGATGATTAAAGAGAGCTGAATGGGTAACAATGGGTGACCGAGATTGAATCTATCAATTCATAACAGTAACCCAGTTACTCTGATGCCAAGGACAGAATAAATCATACACTCTTTAGAGGTTTTAAATGAGTTTTCTACTACAATTTATCTGAAAACACAAGAATGCAACTAGAATTAGTCATTTGGCTGCTTGCATTATACCTGGGAGAGCTTTTAGATACTGGCCTTAAATTTACTTAGGAAATTATATATATTTTTCTATATATAAAATTAATTTGAATAAAAACCAAAACTAATTGTGATAACTTCTCAATTCTTTTTGTTGTTTCCTTGCTGTTCCTGATGTAACCCAAAAGAAGTTGATTTTTCTTCTACCCTTCCAAACATCTATTGGGCTTAATGAAAAGAATGGAGCATCATAAAAAGATTCTGGAGCAAAATCCACGTGCATGAGAGGGAATCCAATCATGCAACATCACACGGAGGAGCTGAAAAGATTCAGGTCTTTTCCCTTTGGATGTTGATTGTGAATCTTGTACTTTCAACTGAGCAGATCTAAAAGACATAGGAGCAAAATCCAAGCATAGGAATGATGGTTAGTCAAAACACAGGAAAAAAAATCACAAAAATCTGTATAACTTTTACTTTACTTTTACTTTTCTGTTTACTTTTTCATTCCAATCCTCTTCAATATATCAGAACACATTGTTTCATTATATTATAAAAGGTTACATGTAAGATGCTTGTAGGGGGTGGTTGCAAGTATGCTGACAAACCTTGTTGGACTGTGAATGATTTAATGGCCCTTGGTTGGCAAATACTTTTTTTTTCTAAGAGACATTTGTCTTCTAGACATGCAAAGCATTTGTCAATCAAAGGAGCTAAAAGGTTCTTTCCTGATTCAATCTCAGTCCAATAAGACTCTTAATGCAAAATTCTGGACCTTTTGATAGCTTCTGAAACACTTTAATGGGTTTGTCTCAGAACTTTCCCAGCAATTCTATATTACACTGATATGTGTAAGGACTATGTGCAATGACATCACACAGGTATACTGCACATTGCATGCAGCTAGAAATCTTTGGATTCTACTAACAAAAAAACTGGTGAGACATTAACAAAGGAATAAATATGATCTATTTTTGAATGACTATGTGCCATGAGGGCATTTTTGGCTCATAGCAACCAGTTAGATAGATCTTTTTCCCATGGCATTTAGTCATTAACCTAGTCTTTCATGTCTTCCAACAATGCACTCATTGCCACTCTGAGTTCATCCACTTTGCTACTGCTTGTCCTCTTCTCCTCTTTCCTTCCACCTTCCCCAGCACTAGAGCTTTCTCCATAGAAATGGGTCTTCACAAATAAGTGTCCAAAGTAGGATATTTTGAGCCTGCTCATTTGTGCCTCAAGCAAGAATGCTGGTTTAACTTGTTTGATGATCCATTCATTTGTTTTCTTGGGTTTGTTTCTTGTAATATTCTCAGGAATCCTCTCCAAGCATCTTCAAAAGCATCAATACATCTTCAAGGTCCAACTTTCACTTTCATAGAAGGTCACAGAGAATACTGTGGCTTACATGATTCTTGTCTTTATCCATCTATATTTGTTAAAAGGAAATATTTAACCATTCATACCTTAAAGGCAGGGAAAGGAACTAATGCAAATAAATAACTAGAGAAGACTTATAACTGTTGGTCCTCAATTTTTTGGTGTATTTAGTTTAGTGGTGAATATCCATCAAATATTTTTGAATGTTTGCTTACGTTTGGCTTCTATTTAACATACTGATTTAATACTCATTTGATAATTGCCTCCAATATTTGATTTTAAATACAGTTTGTCATTTAAATGAGCCTAATACATTACATGCTATATTTTAATACCTGACAATATCAGTTAGCCAACATGAAACTATAATTAGCATTTAACTGTATTTGCTCATTAATGTATAAAGTTCTGTAGTATGAGTATTTGCAAGAACTGGCTATTTTGATCAGAATGATGCAAGCAGCATTGCTTTTCAATGCTACCTATTTCTTATGTGTATGTGACATCACAATGCATAGACAAATGAGTCGTGGCCTGCATCATGACATTGTGAACAACAACACCCTACCTGCCTGCCACATCTTCCCATGATACTATTCTTTTAGCACATTTTCCCAATTTTTGAGAATTTGAAGTGATGGGAATTATTGTTTGATGCTTTTGAAGAATGCCAGGTTGGGGAAAGTCCCAGAAAAATGCAGAAAGAGAGAGTCTTGTTGGGTATTATGTACTGGGAGTTACCTAGAAGGGCCAAGTATTGGGAAACAAATGATAAATACTAGGCAACCTACTCTCTTTCTGCTAAATCAACTTGCTGCTCTCCTATCAGAAAATGCTCATCTGCACGTTCTAATTATCAATACCACAAATAGTAAATGCATTAAAAAATTGAATAATAGCTTTTTTTGGTAACCGTAGAGTAAGAGATAATTTTGTAATTGTACTTATATTTGCTGCAAAAGAAATTGGAAGCTTTTTCTTTCTATTTCTTACTATTATTTCTATTTCTTACTATTCTTTCTATTTTTTATTATCCTTTCTTTCTGCACATTTCCTTTATTTCTTCTTCCTTCCTATACCCCAATTTCTGAGGAATTGTTTGTTGTCATTCTGACATTAGTTTTTTGTATTGTTTGTATTCTGCTTTCAATTTATACTGTACACTGCCCAGAGTTGTGATGGAATCAGACAGCCTATACATGGAATGATTGACTGAATATTCTGCATGTTTGTATTTCCATTTCAAATGTACAGTTATTATACAGACAACATTCTTTGCACCTGTTAGGAATGATAGTCACCTAACAGTTGGGTTGGAAATATATAAACCAGGATAGTAATTTAATACTGTATCTTTAAGAGAATGCTGTAACTGTGATTGGCTGAGGTTCCTCCGACAGCCATAAGATGGAGCCAGAAACCTGATTTCTTCCTCTTCTTGCATTTTCCCTAATTGCCTTCTGCCTGATCGTCATTCTGCTTGGATTGCTGTGAGTCTTGCAACTGTTAGCAAACTCTTTTTACTGAACTTTTTTTATGATACTGGACTTCATTTTTGGATTATCCCTGGACTGATTGTATTGAATACTACCTGCTTTAACCATGTATGATTTGTACTGTTTGTTGGACTTTGTTTACCCATTTATAGGAAGTAAAACCTACATTTTACTATTCACTGTAGCTGTATGCTGGTTGTGTGTTATTCCTCACCACTCTCACTACGTTTCCCTGAGTGCACTCATTCTCCTAATGGGGAATACCTCAACAGCACCTACAACCTTAAAAAAATTATGTTGCCTCGCTTTCTTACCCATTTCTTATTCTTCATTCTCTTCTTAAAACTAATTGTATTTTCACGCCATACATTTCATAAAGGATGCACAGGATGGGAGTTTTATTTTTTATTTATTTTTTCAAAACACCCTGAATGATTTACTCTTCCTCCTCCTTTTTTCCCCACCCCCTCTCCAGTGATTCTGAAATGGAGGTTGCACTTTAAAATAAATAAATAAATAAATATAACCTGCCTGGTCAAGAAGAGACAGTTTTATAATTGCATTTTAGTTATATTTGAATGCTTTTGTATTATTTGCATGTAGGGTGATAAACTGAACATAGCACTTGGAACGCTGCCAGAGAGAATTGTAAAAAAATGTGTAAAAGGCCTTGTGAAGGGAGAAAAGAAAAATTTAAAAAGGAGTGGGAGTTTTTAGAATACCATGCAGGAAAAAAAAGAGAGAGAGAGAGAGAGCTTGTCCTGGATGAGCCAATCTTCGTGTAATTTGTTGGAAATAGCTAACTCTAAGTACCTGCTGATCCATCTTTTTAAAAGCAGCCCACCTAAGGAAAACAAAAAAGCTTGGAATTAATGTTGGTGTTTAAAATTGGATATTGTTGGGGTATTTTTTAAAAAACAAACAAACATGAAAGTCCAGTTGTATACATGTCTTGTTCAAAAAATTTCTTCCCCTAGACCATGTGTGCATTGCCCTTATTTGTAATGACAAGGTGTGATTGTTTCTATTATAATATAAATACACTGCAGTGCTAGAGTAGATTGATATATATGAATTATATTAAAATACCCATCTGATAAGTGTGAAACACCTGTTACAAAAACACTTTTAAATAGAAGAGCCCGACATTATTTGTTTCTGTCTTTGTTTCCTGTTGTCACACATCGCATAAAAATTATAAAAACAAAAATAGTTTCTGTTCTTCGTGTATTATCATGTTTAACGTTCCTTTACCAGACTAAGTAAACCCATTTCTTAATTCCCACCGCCTTGAATTAGGAGAAACAGGAATGAGGGTGCTTGGTGCTCTCTGAGCTTGGTTGTTTTCTTGCAGATGTTTCATTACCCAAACTAAGTAGCATCATAAGTGCTTGCTTAATGCCATGCATATTTGCAAAGGTCTTGACAACAAGTTAAATATCATTACCTTATTAAAGATATATTTATTGCCATTGAGTTCCCTCCTCGTAAGCACTGATGATGTTACCTAGTTTAGGTAATGAAACTGTTGTAAGAAAGCAGCCCAGCTCAGAGAACAGCAAGGACCTCTCATTTCAACCTTCAGCTAGAAGTATTCCCTCTTATTAGAAACAGGAATATATGAGTAATAACAACAGTAGCATTAACACATTTTAACTGTCCATATGCTATGAATCTCATGAGTTTCTGTAAATAATCTGTTCTTTCTCTCATGAAGGACTTACACTATTGCTTTCATTAAACGGAAATAAAATCCTATCATGGAACCTAATGTAGTGGCTGACTCTTACAGAGATTTTGGATACTATTAAAGAATGAAAGGAAATATTTTTGTATGTAATATAAAAATAGATATCCCTTCACTGCCTTGCCCCAAATGCCAAGCTTTTCACTAACAAATCAAATTTTATGGGGATCCAACTTGCTCCTTTCTCGTGAATACAAGATTAGTAAACGAATACAGTTCTCTATATGAAAGACAAACCCATAAGCAAAGCTGATTGTAAAAAAATTGGGGTAATGGAGGTCACTGTAGAAGATGCACACAGCTATTCTCTATTGTGGCTCATGTATAAATTCCCACATCAGGTCCATTGTCACTGTTCAATGGAATTATATGGCTCAATCTTGAATCGGCTTCTTAAAAGTAGTGTTCCTTTCTGTTGGGTTAATAGCTTCGTGAGATGGTGTTTTTAAAGATGGAGAAGTGCCTAATAATGCTCTCACCTTTGGGAGGTTGGATCCAGTTACCACATTTGAATTTTTCATCTTTTATTTCTATGCATAGCTAATGCAAATTTGCCTTTGAGGAAGACACATCATTGAAGAGAATAAGCTATGCTCTCTCCGGGGGAGGGAGGAGTGGGGTGGGGGAGAGAGCTATTAAATACTGAAGAAGATGGGATTATTAAACAAGATTCTCCCCAAACATACAGTGGTTTCTCTTGCACACACAAGCAACCAGAGATACGGTTTCCTTTAAGTGAGACAAATTTAATTAGGAACTGAAAGGATTCACTGCTTTGATACAGCTTTGCAGCCTTCCACAATTGCCTAGTCCCTCAATGAAGTACAAGGTGAGGGCTTGACCAAATCATTTAAACTGAGAGCAATTGGGATTTCTTTGGAAGCCAATTAGCAGCTTTGTTCTTCCTTCTTTGCACGCCAACCTTTCTTTAAAGCCAGACTCCTGTCATTAGAGGAGGCATTACTTTTGCCTAGGATAGAAAGCTTTGCATTTTCCTTTCTCTTTTCCCACAGATGAGTCCTCAGGGAGATATTTGGTGCCCTGAAATGACAAAACTTCTCAGCTAGATTTGCTTCTCCACAAATTGCTTGAGAGGTTGCCTGGCACCTACAAGTTTTAAAGTTCAAAATCTTTCAAAAGAACGTGTTCCTTCTTTTTCTCTCTGTTCCTCTAGCCCTCTCCTAAAAGTCAGCTTGGAATGGGCTTTATTCCCAGTTCTATACTTAAGGCAACCTTTTCCCTATGTCTAAATATTGTGCTATCAATTCAAGAGAAAAGGGCAGCAACAATTCCCCCCGCCCCTAGAACTGCCAGTCCCTCCTCACCCAGGGATGCTTTGTTCTCATTTATATCTTTCAGACTTAAAACGAGTCTGCTTAATACCTCTTGGGTCATTCTTCCAGTCTCCATTTTGTTCAATATTTTGGGAGTGTTTAAAGGCTCTACACCATTTCCACAGGGGAACTGGTGCCACTCTCTTCATACACAACATTTACTTTTGGCTTTTTCTTGAAAAGCTAAGTAGAGTCAAACTCATTTAGTACTTGGATAGGAGACCAATTCCCATTAATATAGATTAAGAAGTTTAAAAAAGCTTTTCTGGAAAAAGTCATTGACCACACAACCACTTCCACAGTGTGGCCAAATACATGTCTACTAAATAAAATGCTTTATATGATTTTAATTGTTTTTATACTTTTGGAATTGTAAGCCAGCCAAAGTCACTGAGATGAGTAGCTACAGAAGCTGAATAAATAAATAAAGGTCCATGCAATTAGCATCAGTTGAGCTCAGCTGGAGTAAAACTCTGTTCTTTGCACTCATGAAAGTGGCGTCTCTTCAATGCACTAGTTTCACTAGCCAGGCCATTGCCCATTTAATAAAGGGGCCTTAGAGTGAATCACTGTAAGCACAAAAGTAATTTAAAGGGCTTTTCTTTAGCATTTTGCGGCTTTTGTCTTTATTACTTGTCCGCTGCAATGAAGCAAAGAGAAACATCATCCCCCTCTGCTAATCTAGATTTAAGAATCCAGATGTTGCTAAAGGGGGGGAGAGCTGTCTAAGGCGATTGACTGTGCAGCTGTTAGAAAAACCAACCAGTCTGCATTAAGTGACACAAGTAAAACTAGCTATCTGTATCATCTGTTGTGGTTATTGTTTTTTCAAACAGATGGCCAGATGTTACAGAAAGCTTTTTTCACTTGTAAGGATGTAATAGAACAACTTAAGAAAAGTTTACTGGATTAGGCTGACCAAGTTCTGCATTCTGTGTCTTCCAATAGCCAACCAAAGATATTTAGAAAGTCCAGAAACATCAATTTTCCAACCTAGCTGCCCGGCTACATTTTTCTATATGCATTATGTAAATTAATGTTTTTTTTAATAATTCTGAATTCCTTTACATTTCATTGCAATATTTGGTTCCAAGGCCTAACACTTTGAGAAAAGAAGTAATGCATTTCCCAGTCCCTGCATGATTCTGAGTACCTTTCAGTTGTATCTTCCTGTTAGTCTTCACATTAAACTAAAAAGGTTCCCAATTCTATCATGTTTCCTCATAAGAGGCTGTTTAAAATTATTTAAATTGAACTGTTTTTCCTTCATCTTTTCCAGATCATCGGTGCATCTTTGAGATATAGTGAAAAGTGGTATGGTCACATCCTGAATTTTTATTATGGAATTATACTAACAACTTCATTTTCAGTCCTGTTTGCAATGGAATTCTTCTATTTAACAACTGCCTTTTGCTAGGCTGGCAGAAAGCTTTTAAAAACTCAAACGTTTGGATGCTAAGGATTGTTGAATATTGTTCATCTTCCATCCCATGGAGACATTATGCAGTTGTATTATTATGAGATGTGAAATAACTATGTGTGGATTACCTATTATTGCCAAATAGTTGCCTATCTGACCAGTATAAACCACCAAGCAGAACATATTACACTCCTGGGCTGCTAGAACTCAGCTTTACAAATCTGGATGGCTATAAAAAGGTAATAAAGAGTTAATTGGGTAACTTAGTCATAGTTTAACTGGAGCCCTCCTTAGAAGAGGTAACATATCAAAGGGACATAAGTTGGCCAAGGTGTCACTGGAGATTTCCTGCAGTCTTTGAAACCAGTCTTTCTCCAAGTTGGCAATTTTTCAGATACATTAGTAGGAAAAGAGATGGAAGAACCTGGGGGTAGGGCAAAAAGGAGGATCAGTCTAGATTCCCTCATAGCCACAAGTGAATTACATTCAATTTACCTTGAATTATGTCAACCTTATCTAACTCCAAGCAAATGCTAAATATTAATTGGGAAGATTCCTGTGCATAGGCTTTTAGCAATAAAGTCCTCACATGGACTTGGTCTTTTGTACCTGATACATTAGGGCTATATTTCCCAACTGCTGGAATTTGGAACAGTACCATCAACAAGGATGGCCCTTAGGGATATGTCTAAGTCCCTTGTTAAACATTAGCAGCAGACTAATGGCTAGAGAGTTTGCTGGTGATATTACAGCAAGTAGGTAAGGTAGGGTTGCATACAGATAAGAACCTCTGAGAAGTCGTGTTAGCCACTTAGGGTTTCTTCACATTGTCTCCCTAATGGAGTAATCAATTCTGAGAAGTTTGTTCCAACATACCTGGTGAAATGAGAAATGTTATTTTAAACCCATTCTTAAATCAAGAAATCAAATACAGGAACTTTCTTGTCCTATTTCTCCCCCATCACCTACTAGCATTTGCACAGAAATTTGTCACACTTGTTACAAGAAATGGATGCTGATGTGTCCTTCAAACATGTAATGTAAAATTTGAAACAGAGGAAAACATATGAGTTTATCTTCTGATTCAGAAAATAGAGAAAATATTTTAGCCATCCAAAATGGAGCACATCAGTGACAATAAATTGTATAAAAATGTATTGCAAGATCTGGAACCAAATGAGATCAGGTCACAGCTTAGAGACAAAAACAAAGACACAAAAGGGGCCCCATCCATTTCACTCCAAGGCCTGGGAGAATAAGAGAATCTTTAGGGCTATATAGAATGTCAACAGGGTGGGAGCCATATGGATTTGGGGGGAGGATCTCATTCTAAGGGCAGGCATTGCAACAGAGAAGGTATGCTTCCTGGACATTACTTATTGTAATTCAATGCTACCAAGTATCTGCTAAGCAAACACTATGGGAGACAGGTGGTCCCTCAAATAATCTGGCCCTTGACATATAGAACTCTGTAAGTAATAACCATAACCTTGAATCATATTTAGAAACAGATTCATTTCGTTGCTGCAGTTTAATGCTTTAAAGACACTCATTTCTGTTCTCACTGTTGTATCAACCTGCATTTTGCATGCAAATCCAAACCAAAACAAAAAGGAAATACAGATGGTTTGTAGGAAATATATGATGGTTTGTAGCAAGGTTTACCAATCTTCTGCAATATTTGCATATTAGAGAAGAGATGAAGAGAAGCAGCAGTGAAGAAGGCAAAGTGAGAACCTTCTGGATTTCAAATAAAAAGAAAATACAGCAGTTAATTTTTCATTTAAAAAGTGACAGAGGCAAGGAAGATGGCATGTTTATCAGTGAGGACAGTGAAACAAAACTTGAGCTTGCAAGTTGAAAGATCATTAATTTTAGGACCCATGATGACCCCTTTCTATTCTTTTTCCAGTTTCCTGAAACAAAAGCAATATTGGATTTATTCCCTTCAGCTGAACACAGAACATTAATAACCATTGGGTGGTGTCCAGTAATGGCTGATTTGAAAGGAAGAGGATTCTTGCAATCTTCTACTCTCCACAGGGGATCCTCTTTCCTGCAGTTATCTCAGCAAAACCTGTCTTTAAAATGAATTTCAAAATAGTAATAAAACATCCCCATGCAGTAGTGTGCTGATATACATACAAGATAAGAACTTCTCATTTCTGCTGATTTGATTACTGCGTTAAAAATAATGCTTTGTCTGGAATGCAAAAATCCAGACAACCAGTTGATGGCATCAAAGGGATACTGGAAGCTCTATCTCTTGGCTGCCATCTCATGACTGTACAATTTTTTGCATCTCATGTGTGGAAGGCCTAGTTAAAACTATAAGGTACCTTTTTCTCATTAACCTACACTCAGTACCCCATATTGACAAATTGAAAACAGAATTTTAGAAATGTCTGTAAAGTTATTAAGAAGAAAAAAAGCTGAAATATCATATTGGCATAAGTATTCAGACCCTTCACTCCGTACTTTGTGGAAGCATCTTTGGCAGCAATTACAGCCTCGAGTCTTTTGGGGTGTGACGCAACAAGTTTTGCACACCTGGATTGGGGGATTTTCTGCCATTTTTTCTTGCAAATCCTCTCAAGCTCAGGCAGGTTGTATGGTGACTGTCAGTAGACAGTCAGGTTTTCAGGTTCCTCCAGAGATGTTCCATACGGTTCAGGTCTCTAGCTGGTCCCCTCTAGGACACTCACAGAGTTGTCCCTAAGTGATTCTTGTGTTGTCTTGGCTGTGTTCTTAGGATCAGTGTCATATTGGAAAGTGAACCTTTGGCCCAATCTGAGGTCCTGAGCACTGTGGAACAGGTTTTCACTGTGGATATTCCTATACTTTGCTCCATTCATCTTTCCCTCAACCCTGACCAGGGTTGTGCAACCATTGTTCTCCTTTTAATAACCATGGTGTCAGGGCTCCAATAAATCCACCCCCATTCAAATCATAAGTCTCTAGCCACATCTCTCAGAGTAAAAAAAAATGGTTTATTAGGAGTAGCCATGTTGGCATTAGCTGGGTGCAGCTGACACTAAAATAGTTCATTTCTCCCTTGACCCTTTCTGCTAGCAACTAAAAAGATCAAAGGAGTATTTTTAAGCACACCAACATGCCTACCATCCCTGTCCCATTGTTTCTTTTATTTTTCTTATATGTACCCATTTCATGTATTCATAACTATGTATATACTTATACCTATTATCTTGTAAGTGATTGACAAATCAAATAAATAAAAATAAATAAATAAATAAATATTTTTTTAAAAAAATTGACACATGAGGGTGTCCCAAAGGTGCATTTTTCAAGAGGCAACTGGACTTTCTGGTTTTTCTTTGAAGACATTTCACTTGCCACCCAAGAAGCTTCTTGGATAAGAAGCAAAATGTCTTCAAAGAAAAACCAGAAAGTCCAGTTGCCTCTTGAAAAATGCACCTTTGGGACAACCATGACCTGGATGACTGAGAATCTCCATAGACAACCATGGCGGTCCAATTACACCATTTTAAGCAAAGTTCTCCCAACTCTCAAATCTAGCCTAGCCCATTAGCTTTTTAAATGCTATCAGTAATGAAGATCAAGATCATTTAAGTCTGTATTAGTTGGAGACATTTCCAACTATAATCATCATCATAAGAGTTTAACTGGATAGAAAGAAGAAAGTAAAGTACCCCAGGTAATATACAATGAAGAAACAGTTAATTTATACCACTTGGTGGAGGAATCACAAAGGCCTTAGGAAAAATATTCAAATGCCATTAAGCCTTTATAATCAGAAAGATCAAAAGCCATGGCATTCCCTGTGGCACTATGGAAGCAAACGTTAGAATTTGAAGAGGCAAGACAGGAGGTGTATTGATGCTTTCAAGCTTTATTGTTGGAGAAGATTCCTGAGGATATTGTGAACAACCAAGAAAACAAGGGAAAGAGAAGAGGATGACCATCAGCAAGGTGGATGGACTCAATTACAATGGTGATGAGCGCACCATAGGAAAAGTTGAAAAATCAGGTTTAGGGACACATCACCAGGGAGAAAATTTATTTATGTGTTTGATAAGAATTGATAATGACTTGATGCCATGTCATCATCATTATCATGTCAATACTGCTGTTATTTAATAGCCAGTGAGGTTGAATTAGAACCAGGGACAGTTGAACTGAGGTTCATTTTAGCCAGAAAAGTTCACACTGGGCCAGTCACTATCTCTAGCCTGAGGCATCTTATAGGGTTTTCGTTGCTGTGGGGAAACAGGGAAGTATGGAGCAACAGTGACTCCTGGAGGAAAGTAGTATATACATCTAATTCATAAATGAATAAATAAATCTTATAACTGGGACTGGAGTCATTGTCCTGAACTGTCTCTTCTAAGCTCCTCTTCTTCTCTTATAAAGCCTTAGTCTTGCAATGCACTGATTTCTTTTCTTTCCTTCTGTTTTAAACCAGCACGCTTTTCCCATAGGCACTGTCAGATGCTAAAAAAAATCTTTAATTAATTCCATTTCTAATAGGCTCACATATTTCTATCACTCATTCACAACTTGAATCAGGTCTCTTTGGGAGGTTGCATTACTTTCATTTCACTTTGCTCCCTAGCTCTGATTTATCGGGAGCTTGGCTAAGATAGGCAGCAAATCTTCAGATAAAAGTAGCACTGGGACGAAAACAATCATTAATGTAGGTTAGTTTTTTTTCCCCCAGGAAATAAGAAAGGGAGGGAGGATAACCCAAAAATTCCATCATATTACAAATCCCCCAAGAACTCTTGAGATTACAGACAATTTGCTTGATTAGGTTGCACTGATTTGAAGTATTAGAGTGAGAAAAATCAGTCTTAACAAATGTTAAATAAAAAATGATAGACAAGAAATCTTGCTAATGTGAAATGATATTTCCAAAAACAAAGCATCTGCAGGATGCTTAATTTATAATAAGCCAATAGGCTCCAAATATGTCCTGTCTCATTATCCACTTTGATGGTTCGTTACAAGATGGTCCTCTCTAATAAAGTAATTAACTTCAAAACAGCAAATCATATTTTACATGATTATTGCCATTGCCTAAAATGCTTAATGGTAAATGCAGAATCTTGCATTCTCTTTGACTCTTTGACTCTTATTAGAGTCAGACTGTTCTGAAAGTGTGATAATGTTTCCCCCCCCTAAGGAAACAATCTATAAGCTATAGGATAACAGAATAACAAGAGTTGGAAGGGAACTTGGAGGTTTTTTAGACCAACCTCTGCTCAAGCAGGAGACCCTATATCACTTCAGAAAAGTGGTTTGTCCAAACTCTTCCTAAAAACTTCCAATGATGGAGCACCCAGAACTTCTGAAGGGAAGCTGCTCCAATGGTTAATTGTTCTAACTGTCAGGAAATTTCTCCTTAGTTCTGGGTTGGTTCTTTCCTTGATTAATTTTCATTCATTGTTTCTTGTTCTGCCTTCAGGTGCTTCGAAGAATAGGTTGACCCCCTCTTCTTTGTGACGGCCCCTTAGATATTGAAAGAAGTCCAGTAGGATTACCCTGCATCTATGGTATATCACTATGGCTGTTAGAAATAGAAGCAGGTCATTTGAGATGAAGTGAATGGCTCTATAAACCCCAAAAGAATATTATTATTAAAAGACAAATTCTGTATTGGCACGATAATGTGATTATTCCCAAGGTCACGGTGTCAGTCCTGAAGCTGACCTGACCAAAGCCAGTTTTGATCACTTCAGTGTTGCCACACTGGAGCTGAGGGACAGGGAAGGGGATTTGAGATAGAGATATAGTCAAAACAAAATATTTTCTCTTAGGAATCAAGGACATTCTTACACCTGGTCGGAGGAAGGCGGAGTGATGCTATCCAGTTGCCAGACCTCACCATGATTGGACCATGTGACTGATTGTTGAGAAACTGGGGAAAAAATACTTTTAATTAGGTAAAAACTGCAGGAGTCTTCAGAGTCAGTTTCACCAGATCTGTACCAATATGATATTTCCAATAAAGCTATTCTTTGAGGAATTTACCTGCCTTGGAGTTTTGCTTGATATGGATTTATTACTTGGAACCCTGACACCCAGTTTTAATTCCTCAGAGATCATCATAGTCTCCTTTGATATATAACCCAGGCAGTGGTGGTATGCTGCCAGTTCAGCCCAGTTCGACCAAACCAGTACTAAAAATCACTACTGGTTCGGTGGAACTAGTAGTTTAAAAAAGCCTCTGGTCAGCTGAGAGCAGGCGGGGAAAAGCCTCCAACAATCAGCTGAGAGGATAAAAGATTGAAAAGTGCATGGGAGGGTGGGAGGTCACTCCTAGCTTTTTGTTTCTTCATCCTCTCAGCTGATTGGCTTGTTGGGTGTATGCTTGTTAGGTGTGCCCACATGCTCAATCACCCAGCAAACTGGTAGCGACTAAGGGATCCCACTACTGAATCCAGGCTTGGATCCTAAAAGTGCTTTTCTAAAGGCAACTGGACTTTCTTGGATTTTTCCCTTAAAAGTGTTTTGCTTCTTATCCAAAGAATTTATTTAGCTCTGAAGACATGACCTGGATGACTGAGAATTATAGACATCCAGTCTTGGGTCATATAGCATATACTTTTCATCCCCAAATACCAAACGTTATTCCTTTCTAAAAAATGTTTCAATGGTTACCACGCTGTATAAACAGTACTGAGCTCAATAAATCAATAGTGTGAATAAATCAAAGGTAGCTTCTTACATCTTCAAGTTACATCAGAGAGTTCAGATATTAAATGGACCAACAAGGCCTACCAAAACGGAGTTTGCCATAGCACTGATGGCAGCATTGAATAGTCATTGTCATTAATAGTTGTCCTCCCTACCCCTCTAGTCCAAAAATCCAAGCAACTTCTTGCCCCTTCCCACCACCACATATTTATAAAAGAAATGAATCGGAAAAAGAATATGGGCTTTTTTCCCCAAGTTACATAGGGAAACAAAAAGCTACATTTTAAAAATAATGCCTTGCTGAGGCCATTATGTATCTTGGAAAAATTGTGTGTAAAATCTCCATACTTTAGAAAAAGCTGTAAACGAAAATTTTGATGGAACAGAATTTTCCTCCTATCAGGAGAGAAAGCAGCCTGGATTTTATACAAATCTATACAATGCTAGTATTATTCATCAATTTTTCTTTGCCCTCTGGCACTGCCAGTGCAAGAATGAAAGAGAAGATATTAAATGAGTGGCAATACTATTAGGTTGATTTTCCCAAAATGGGCTACGATTGGTTTATATTTTTGCATCGCTCACCTATCCTCTCTGGTTAAATCCAAGGAGGAAACATCCATCTGTTTTATTTTCCTTTAAAACTGGTAAGCTTTCTTGCAATACTGTTGGTTTTGTGGACAGAAACTTACCTTATACTGTATACCATAAGATACCGTATCCTGCTTTTGTCCCTAGATTGTTAGGAATTCATACATATAGCAACCATTATTATTAATAAATTTGCCTATTATTGTTACATTCATGATTTTATGAACAGCACAATATGCTTTGATGAAAGTTGTGATTTGGCATAGGAATCATCTATCCTAACTCACTGATCCAAATTTCTGCAGAGTAATATTGTCTATAACAATATTACAGCTTATAGACAACATATGTACAGCTATAGGGGCATAGGACAATATTATAATTGAGTATATATCACCAGTTATTAGATTGCCAATATAGTGCATTATAGTGGAGATGTGTTACTCTTCAGGAAAGTAGGGTTAATCTCTTAGCTTGCAAATGATTCCTATTCTTGGGCAGAACTATAGGAAATAAATATTAATAAATATTGTCACATATTTCTAGGGCTGGTGGAATACTGAGTGTTACAGTTTCACATATAATCCCATATGATCTCATAAAATTTGACAACACACTGAACTGCAGAAACAAATAGCTCAGTTAAGTAAAGGTGAGTTCCGAATGGTAGCCCTTCAGGCTTTATTTATATAATTGATTTAATGAAGGCATTGAACAGGTGGGAAAGAACTAAAGCCAAAGGGGAATATCAGAATCAGGCTAGGTCCTGTATTAAGGAATAATACATTTGTGCTATGTTAGATAAGAAATAACAAGTCCATTTTCAAAGAACCTGTCAGCTGTTGGCTTCTAGTTTATACATGAATAAAAACTAACTTTAAGGGCAGTGCAATCAGTACTGCGGACATCAGAGAAAGCTCAGAGCAGCAGGATTTAAAATGACGTAAGGCTCGTTTGATCATTTTCAACACTGCAATTTCCTCCTGACTGCAATTTCATAAGTCAGCCTTTCTGAAGGAAGATCAATGGCAAAGCCCTAGCACGTTTGTGTACAGGAGAAATCTTCACGGGGAAGAACTGATTAGATGCTGTTTATAATGAACTTTCTGTTCTTGGAAATGGAAAGCTATAAACTACTGATTTAAATCTGAGAGACAAATCTCAAAAGCATATACTGATTCCTACTTTATTTAAAATCAGAAGGACATTCAGGGTTTATGACAAAAATACCCAAAACTTGATTTACCTCAGCAAAATTTATACAAGCTCCCTTTCAAAACAAAACAGCATGTATTAAATGCAAATGTTGTACACCTTTATTACCATATTCCTTAGCAAAAATGTGACTGTTCATTCACACAGATTCTATAAACAGGTCTGAAGGCTCTCATGTGATTGGACCAGGATTCTGCTACATTTGCAGGTTAATTCAATATCAAGAGAACCAGCTGTTCCCTAAGTTTTCTCAGGCTGGCTGATCCTACTGGGACAGGCTATAATGATATTCAGGTATTCTACTTACCAGCACTTTGTAAGTTGTCCTCGAGTTAACTTCCATATATAGTGTGAGACACAAAACCATCTATCACTTCCATTAGTGCATTGGGTGGGTCTAAATTTTAATGGATCTCTTTCCAACTGCCTAAAAAAAATTAATGATGTCTTTGTTCCTAAAAGCCTCATGAGGTAATTCTACAAAATCCCCAAAGTTCATGATTGCTCTGCAACACCTGAATATAAATTGAACAAATAAGTAGTGGGCTAACTATGTCAGTCACTGTGTGTATTCATTTTTAGATGTTTTTAATTGTCTTAACTCTGTTATGATTTTAGAATTATAAGCCACCCAGAGTGACTTGGCTGAGATGGCCAGCTATACAAATTGAATAAATAAATAAAACAAACTTCTTGGAGGTATAAGCTTTTGTTTTGTGAGCTTAGACTTTTGGCAAAAAAGTTTCAATATTCTTATTTGCTATAACAGAAACCAACCAGGTTTATATACAGTTTTCATTCACACAAATACGAATTCCATTTCATGTCCACATTGAATAAACATTTTCAGAATTTTCATGAACAATTTTAAATGAAAGTACAACTATTTCCCTAAAATTACCCAAATATAATTAATTACATTATGTGGGTTATTTACTCATGAAGTTCCATGTCTAAAAGAGAGCCTCAATCTTTATGAATGTCTGTGTTTCTTGACATTGTCAAGAATGTCTCAAAAAGATGAATTTATGGGAGGCAAACTCAGTTCTCCAGGTTTTAAAACTCCAGCTATAAAGAAGTTTTGCGGCCATATCTTAGACAATCTCCATGCAATGAGCTTTGCAGCCATTGTGGAACTTGACTTTAAACAGCTTGGTTAAACTAGGTTAAATATTGGAGTACAGAGGTGAAAGTGTAGTGATGGATGGGAAACTAATGCTGAAGAGAAGGTGAATTTACTAATGAGTTGCTTATTAACACTTTTTATTAAAATCTTCATTTCCCCCTCCCCTATTTTTTAAAAAAATGTTTTGCAAATGGGGAACTTTTGCACATACATAAATCATGGAGCTCCTGGATGGAAGCAAAGACAGGTTTCCATGGAAACAAGATCTATGCTCTAAAGAGGAGATGCCCTTTGTTATGTATCTTTGTGATATTTCTCTCCAGACATGTCACTGGCAATTACCCACAGAAGTAAAGCTCAAATTGTAGCATAGCCCAGCAGATCCGCCTTACATTATTTTCTGTAATTAATGGGATTATTGAATTTCCATGCTAATAAACTATAGCAAGGAGTCTGAAAATAAGTCTTCCTTTTTCTCCTCCTTCCCTTCTACCCCCACCTGGTCCTATGAAGTCATTCCTTCCTCTCACCTCCTTGCCACCTCCTTGCTTCCAAATCACTCTGCAGCATTAGATGCTGTCAAAAGACATTCTAAAAAGCTCTTCTACGTTTTTTACACGTCAGCTTGGGGTAAGAGTATTGACAGTTTTACATTGCCAAGAGGTGAAGCTGGACACAAATGTTCGTAAAAGCACTTCCAAAGCTATTCATCTTTCATAACATGGTTTCTTTATAAAGGCTGAGGCTTCACTTAGAGCCTGATGGATCAATTTTTGACAGGCCTCCATCTATTCTTGTTCCCCATTCCCTCCCCCACACTCCCAGCACATAGATATGCATCTGCTTGCGACCATCCAACTACAAAGCTATTTTTCAATACCGCTTCCTTCTTTGTATGCAATCTTCAGCTTTCCTGGAATACAAGCAGATTGTATTAGCCAGATGACGTTGTAGTGACAAGAGCTCCCAGCCCGTAAGTCATGGTTTCCCTATCATTGGGATATAATCTCAGTGCTAGAAAGTGTGACTTGCATATATCTTCTTAGATTGCTGATAGGGTAATTTAGGAAGCACCATTTCTTGTTGTTAGTCACGAAGTCATGTCCATCCCATCGCAGCTCCATGGACAATGTTCCTCCAGGCCTTCCTGTTCTCTACCACCCCCCAGAGCCCATTTAAGTTCACATCGACTGCTTCAGTGACTCCATCCAGCCACCTCATTCTCTGTCATCCACTTCTTCTATTGCCCTCAATTATTCCATATGGTTACAAAGAACTGTAAGGTGCTTCAGTTTTTTAATTGTTTTGTTCTATGACAGTGGTACGGATCAGTGAGTCTCTAGAAAAGAAATATATATATTTCCCTGAGCATTGAATCAAGAATAAGGATAGGTAATCTGAAAGCCAAAGGCAGCATATGATTCTCAACTGCTTTTGCTTGTTGGTGCCTCTTCCAACCACAATTCCTGAAAAACCTATTGCTTTGGTAGAAAGGGTAGTGTATGACTTAAAATAAATGTTAAAGAGTTTTAAAAAAGAAAGAAACGTACATATCCCCATTCCATCCCAAATACAGGGAAAACTGAAAATTCTGCCCTTCCTCTAGGCAAGACCAATTTTTTTACAATTTGCATTATTATCCTGCCCATTGCAGATCTCAGTCTTCACATAAATGTGCATCTTCATGGTCATCAAAGGTTTTCCCATCTCTGCTCTAAAACAACTAGGAAGAACTATCACAGGAAAACTTAGTATTTGTTAAACAAATATGAAGAAGTAAAGTAATATTTTATTTTGGAAATTAAGTAACTCTAGAATAGAGGTGTCAAACTCAATTTTATTGAGGGATGCATCAGGGTTGTGTTTGACCTTGGGGGGCTGGAGTGGTCCCATGGCCAGGGTGGGTGTGACCAGCTCAACATCTCTCATGTTGGGGGTTCCTGGGGTGGCCCAAGTGCTCTGCCAGAGAAAATGGGGCTCCCAAGCTCTGTTTTCAGCTGCAATGGCCTCCTGCACCCTCTGCCAATGAAAATGGAACTTGGGAGGGTCTCACACACACACACAAGCTCCATTTTCACTGGCAGAGTAAGCACTGGCTGGTCCTTCACTGTTTCCAGGGCAGGCCCACAGACCAGATCTAAGCACCCTGTGGGCTGGATCCGGGCCCTGGGCCTTGAGTTTGATACTCCTGTTCTAGAAGCTGCTTTCTCCACACCTTCCTTCAGATCAAGAGATTTTGATAGATTCCAATATTTCTCCTAGCGAACCCCCTGACCAGCCATTTTCTGCCATTCTGAATCATATGTGCTGATAATGTCTGGCAGTTTACCACAAAGACAAGTGACAGAGAACAAAAGGGGAATCGGCTTTGACTCATCTTGATTTCACAATTGGGAGGAAGCCGCTGATAACTCTTTTCTGAACATTATCTTTCTATTCTTTGTGAGGCAAGCGTTAACTGATCACATTGCCCCTCAAATGATCACAAACTTAAGTTACCCCAACTGCAGAAGCTGCAGGAGTGTTACACTGAACTCAAGCCATTTCTGAATACAAATAGAATAAGCACAGAGTCCTATACAGAGAGCTCTCTGAAATAGGTTGCAAAAATCCAGTCACAAGATGGCAGAAAAGGGAATTGCTTAGCTGCCATCTAGGTGTTATTTGGATTTGGCTAGTCTTAGCTGAATCTCAATCCCAATCTGAATAGAAACAACATTGAACCCCCTTTTAGCCTTTTAGGCTTGAAAAATGAAGTGCTTTGGTGATCCTTCTTTTCTCTCTCCTTCCCATCCCTTCCACCATTAATAAAGCACAACTCTACAAATTAAATATTTCTGGCATATATTAATGTCCTTGTGTATCTTTTGCACATATTATTCTCACTACTTCTACTTCAACCTTTCTTTCCTTCTAATATACATCTTCAGGGCCCTTCCTAACTGTCACATAGTTAAGGAAAAAGCATGCCCTGGCAAATATTATTGTTCTGTTGTATCCTTATGATGTTTCTTTCATCATATCCCCAGCCCATTGAGTATCTCAGGTATCTTATAGATATTTGAAGGTTAAAGCAGTGGTTTCCCCAGATTTTCAACATGATCCAAAGATAGCTTCTGGTATATGCTATCAGTTATGACTAGTCACCATTTATGGTGGATATTACGGATAAGGCAGGTGACTAGCAGTAATTGGGAAGAGGCAAAGGGATAGGATAAGGATCAGCCATCGAGACAGAAAATTTCATGCTAGTATAGTTTTTTTTTTTTTTTTGTGGCTCAAAGATAGGGAGATAGAACTTCAGCTCATCTGTGGAGAAAGACCATCAGTCTGAACAAATTTCCTATAAGCATTTACTCTGAAGACATAGGTTCTGCTGGCTGATTAGAATAGCTGGGATATCCAGGGCCGTTGCTGATATCTTGGCAGGTGAGCTGAATGTAATTCCTTTTTCAGTCATTTGCAAATGAAGACAAAAGCTCATTTTCCAGTTTAGTCAATTACTCTAGAATACAGAATAAGGGCTTCAAACTCATCTTAAACAGACTTTTACAAAAAGACCATAGTGATGATGTATTGCAAGTCTATGGTATCACATTTTCCAGGCGTTTTGAGGATAATGACACCATTATTCATTCTGAATATGATGCCCTCATTGGTTGAAAGCTTTGGGCCTATTCAAAGTACAGTCTGGATTGTTTGTATGTGATGGATTATAGTTGATGGGGCTTGAGAATTTGGACAAAGTACTTCCAGTTTATACCCACCAGCTGTTTCTTTGATTCTGTCCATAAACATACTCTTGGGCAGGACTGATGGTATGGTCTATCAGTTAATGCCTGCTTAAAAGTAGAAGGAGAGTTAGCTACCTGCTGCCAAGGAGAATATTCTACTATACCTTTTGCTCTTCTGATCCACTAATCCCACTATTCATTGAATCATTTCTGCATGTTTTGAATCTAAACTCATGCACTAGCCTACATATACATGGATGAGAAAGGTTATCTATGTAGACCTATTCATTGCATGTGTCTTCTAATTTCTAAAAATATCCATACTTACTTAGGTATCTGCTAAGAGGAGCATTCTCCGAATAGACTTCAGAATGAAAGCCGAGCTTTATTTATTTTAGTTTTTGATATCGTATATGCCGTTTGCAGCTCCAATTTTACCTCATCTACCCTCCGGTCCTCACATTCCAAATTGTCAGTGTTGGGGTACAAAGCTGTATTCAAAACTTTTTGCCTGGAAAATATCCTTCTGTAACCTTCTGTAAGGACACTGGATAAAGTATTATCCTAGTGAATAAATACCCAAGGGCAGAGATAGTAATGTCATCACTGAGGATATTTAAGACAAGCCAAATACTGGAAAATAGTTCCACAACAAGAAATTCTATGATTGCCAATAAGATAGAATAGATATCTCTAATGGGCCTCTTTTATCTTTGAAGCCTATAATGATAGTACAAGCTAAACTCAGCTGTCAAATGAAACTCCTCTGTCTTGCCACATGAATTTATCTGAGAGTAATTACTGTGTAAGTAATGGAAATAAACATTCTGCCATGAAATCTGCATCCGCAAGTCTCTTGGAAATGAAGGATGATTTTATGCACAAACATGAGAGCAAACTCCTTAGTGTATTATACAGTTCCTCTGCTTTGCTCTACTTTAACACCCTTACATGCTAATTATCTCCTTTTCTGGCAAATCCATCATGAAATATTAACCAAAGTTAGCTGATGCAGCTGGCTCAATCGTTATACTCTTGAAAATAGGAGGAAGCAATTGGATTTTCTTATTTAATAGATGCACATATATTATTGGATATTGAGTAGCTTCCTATTACTAGACATATTTTGCTTTCACAGGCCCATAGCTTACTTATGTAAATACTTGGCCATTTAGTAATGTAAAGTAATCAATAAAGTTACATGTTCTTTCTTATAGTCAAGGGATGGGAAATGTTCAGCCTTCCTTATTTATGATGGTAGCAGATCCACTATCAAAATAATCCTCTGATTGTACTTTTGCTTGGGCAGGATGGGATAATGGATCTCACTTGACCTCTCAGCAGTTTTTGATACCGTCAACCATGGCATCCTTCTGGATCGTCTCAGAATATTGAAGTGGGGCATATTCACATTGCCTCCTTCCTTCAGGGTCAGTTCCAGTTGGTGATGATTGGGTAAGAGAGGTCCCACGCTCAGTACCTACTAGGCACTCTCTTCCCTTTTTAAATACCGACACGAATCTTTTGTGAGATTCGTCACCATGTGGTAAGGTATCTTCAATATGCTGATGGCAATTATATATCTCCATTCCTGGTGAATTAAGTGAGGCTTGAACTTCTTAGTCTGGCCTCTGGAGGCTCTGAGAGTCTAGATGGGGAACAACACACTTTAGCTGAACCTTGGCGAGATTAAGTGGCTTTGGATATTTGGTCCTGCTGGTTCCAGGTTTGTACTAACTTTGGTGTTGGATGAAGTTGCCCTGCCCCAACAAACCCAATGCACAAAGTGAGGGTCCCCCTAGATTCACCATTTCTACTCAATGAGGAGATGGCAATCAGGGTTAGCAGGACCCTTGCACAGCTTCGTATTGTCTGCCAGTCATGCCCATTGCTGGCCCTGCTGACAGTCACTCATACCTAATCACCTCCAGATTGGGATACTGCAATGTCATCTACATGGGCTGCCCCTGAAGGGTATTTGGAACCTTCAGCTAGTACAAAATGCAGCAATGCAAGCACTTAGATGTGCTCCAAGAATAGCATATGTAACCCCTCTGCTCTGCAAGGTTTATTGACTGTTAGTTTGTTTCCAGGTCCAATTCCATTCATTGTGGCATGGGAGTGGGCTATCTGAGGGACTGCCTCTTCACAGTTATAGCACCCCACTCTATTAAAACTGCAGAGAGGGCATTTTACAGGTTCCATCATTTAGGGACATACATTTGGTGAGTCCCAGGAGATGTGCCTTCCAAGATTTGAGCATGATGGAGCATCCTTCTTGAAATTAGATTAGCTCTACTAATTTAATAGACTACATATTTGAAGAAGAAGCATTTTTAAGGATATGTTCCCAAGTCACCATTTTCACTCATTTGGATTCTCGAATAATTTTTTCTATAGTCTCTCGTCCAATTCCTACACAGCTACTCATGTACACTAACACAACAATTGTGATCCATATTCATTCAGAATTTTATACAGATTCCTCCAAAATCTTCCATTATCACCATTTACTGGTGTGTAATATAGATATAATCTACCTATTAATTTCTACTTTTGTGTATACTTACAATCACCTAGATGAAACCAATACGTACATAGAACATAGAATAACAGAGTTGTAAGGGACCTTGGAGGTCTTCTAGTCCAATCCTCGGTTCAAGCAGGAATCCCTATATCATTTCAGGCAAGTGGTTGTCCAGTCTCTTCTTAAAAGCTTCTAGCAATGAGGCACTCACAACTTCTGAAGGCAAGGTATTCCACTGGTTAATTGTTCTCACTGTTAGGAAATTTCTCCTTAGTTTTAGGTTGCTTCTTTCCTTGATTAGATTGCATCCATTGTTTCTTGTCTTGTCTGCTGATGCTTTGGAAAACAGGTTTAGCTCCTAATCTTTGTGGTAGCCCCTCAAATATTGGAACATTGCTATCATGTCTCCCCTTATCTCTTCTTTTCTCTAGACTAGACGTACCCATTCCAGCAAGTGTTGTTCATACATTTTAGCCTCTGCCCCCCTAAATCATCCTTCTTGCTCTTCTCTGCACTCTTTCCAGTGTCTCAACATCTTTTTTATATTGTTGTGACCAAAATTGGATGTAGTATTCCAAGTGCGGTCTTACTAAGGCTTTGTAAAGCAGTATTAATACTTCACGTGATCTTGATTATACCCCTCTATTAATGCAGCCTAGGGTTACATTGGGATTTCTGGGCTGCTGCCACACAGTTTGCTCATACTTAAGTGATTGTCCACTAGGAGTCCAAGCTAGTCATTCTATTTGTATATTAACCTACACATTTATTTCCTTGCATTTACTTCCTGGCATTATTCATCAACCAAAAAATCTGGTTACTTTCACTCAGATCTACTATATTGTCCCTTTTTCTTTTAATTTCATACGTACATAAATGATCTTTCTTTTTCTATTTTGTTTATTGATTCACATTATTTGCCGTATCCTTCTCTTACACAGTCAGCATCATTACAGTAACTAGCCCTCTAGTTACTGATCTGTGTCACCCTCATGGCTTTTCTCAATTGGGATTTTCACACAATGCCTTTTAGTAAAATAAAGAAGTGTAAATTAAGTTATCGACCTTAACTGCACTCATGCCACATGCAACTTTCCCTACTAATAGTTAGAGTACTGTTTCTCAGTTGCCACATTGTTTAGGCTGCAAGAATGGATCAATCAGGACTGTTTTGATTGTAGTGAGCTTAATCTAATGATGAGATTAGGTGTGTATGCCACTTTTACTGTATTTTATTTTATTTTTTAGTGCTGTGATTCTAATGAGCTTCCCCCCTGCTCAATTTTCAGTACTTCTATTTTTATTATTTGCTTTAAGATTAACAGCCCAAAGGCCAAGAACCCCTGGATCAGAACATAATTAAAGTCATGCTGCCACATGCGTTATCTTGTATAGGTATTCTGTTTGTATTTCATTTTTTTAAAAACCAGTTTATTTCAAAATTAGAATGTATCTGCACTGGCACAGTATTTCTTAGCAACTGCAAATTTGTAAATCACAATATTGCCTTGAAAAACTATCCATTATATACAGAGGTTTTTGTGAACATCAAACATTAATCCCATTTAATTTTGTTCTTTTCACTCCTATTTTATTGTCCAGGAGGGAACGCATGAATATAATGCTTATTTCAAACCTCAAAGTCATAACTTACAGGACCAAGATTTTTGTTATAGGATGAACTGTTCAGAGTTTTGCAGAGTAATTCAGCACCAGAAAAGTAAACACAGATGGCTGAGGCTTCATTTAGCTTCTTTATAAATACATGAAGTGAATTTTACAAACCAGTTGTAGATTTCTCCAGTATGGAGCAAACTCAAACAGAAGTAGGCATGTTACAAGTTCAGAACTTCAGCAGCAACTCAGGAGCTCAGAAACAGACATCAGTTTCACTTTAGTTCAGCAGGTAAGCAAGACACACAGCAGAAGAGATAAGCAGTTTCATCTTCAATAGACAGACTCAATATCTTAACATAGCTTCAGAGCTGCAGAGCTTAACATAGAGCCATGCTTAGGCTACTTCTAGTTTCAGTTTCCAAACAGTTCTCATTGGCTGACTTAATTGCTATGCCTATTCATTGGTTGACCTTGTTACCATGCTCTATTCCAGTTCATGAATATACTCTGACATGAACTAACTCGTATGTTTTACCTAAGCCATTCTGGAAACATTGATAAGTATAATATGAAAAGAAGGACTAGGTGTGACATGATAGCAGTGTTCCAATATCTCAGGGGCTGCCACAAAGAAGAAGGAATCAAGCTCTTCTTCAAAGCACCTGAGGGAAGGACAAGAAGCAATGGGTGGAAACTAATCAAGGAGAGAAGCAACTTAGAACTAAGGAGAAATTTCCTGACAGTGAGAATCAGTGGAACAACTTGCCTCCAGAAGTTATGAATGAACTTCCAACACTGGAAGTTTTTAAGAAGAGATTGGATAACCATTTGTCTGAAGTGGTGTAGTGTTTCCTATCTAAGCAGGGGGTTGGACTAGAAGACCTCCAAGGCCCCTTCCAACTTGGTTATTCTATAAGAATTCCTTAAAAATGAAGCTATTGGTTAATAATAAGTCTACAGTGTAGATTTCCTTACATCTGTTACCATTGATTTAAAACAGATTTTGATACAGGCTTCAAATGCTATTTATTAGGCTGTTATTCATTAGAACTAGAAGGAACTTCTCTGGTGGCTGAAGTTGTCCCTTCAAAATGTTTCAATAAAGCTCTCTCTCGCTCTCTCTTGCACACACACACATACACACACGCAAACACATACTCCATCCAATTTTACAATTCACTTCACTCAAGAAAACTCTGTCCTTTTCTAGATAGAGCAAGTGGTCAAGACATATCAGCTCTCTTCTGTATTCTTTTAAATAAGGTGCAGAAGTAGAGCACACTATTCTAACCATTTCATAAAGGCTTACTAATCATAATATGACAATTAAATAATCTTTTCATATAAGAACTTTTTATTGTATGATCTGAATATTGTGAGGAGAAGAGAAAGAGGGAGGGAGAAGTCCTTCCGAGGTGATATCAAAATCAATAGTTGGATGGGTGAGAAATTCTAAGGGACAATCTGAATGTCAGAGAAACTATAAGTACAAAGGAATGAATTTGAGGGATAGGGTTGCTCCATCTTTTCCTTATATCTAGATCTTTGTGTCAACCGTTTAACTTTTAATCTCTGCATTTCTATGAATTTGTTAAAAGAGAATGTTCTAATTTCAGAAGAGCTAGTTTATAGTACTTTTTCCAATTAACTAAAAGGTACATTTCCAACTATAATTTACAATAATCTCCAAACTGGTAGACTCATTCAGAAAAATTGGTGGTTTATTGCTTTTTTATCTTAGATAAATCATTTTTTTTAGCCTTGAGAGTGTATTTTTTATGAAACGAATGCTTTCTGATTGTTACATCCACCATAACATTAATCCTGTGGATAAACATCTGTGTTTGTAATAACAGCCATTTTACTTTCTCAACATGCTGAATAAACCTACAAGATTGCATAACCTTATAAGTTTTAGCTGGAATGTAGCCTTTGAGTTAATTAGTTTCTATATCTTAACCCTCATACAATGTGTGTGTGTGTGTGTGTGTGTGTGTGTGTGTGTAGAGCATAAATGTATCAGCAATTTGATGATTCATGCCTTTGTAATGCAATTACATTCTAGCGTTCTCCTGTTCATTCCAGCAGTGCATGCCTAGCATAATTAAATTATGAAACTACTCCATTGTATTCCCAAACAATATACAATTCAGATTGTGTTCTTGCTTCTGCATATCACCAGCTAAAAGGATATGCTAGTGAACTGCTCCTTACGCCAACAATTTCAGCTATACGAAATATCCATTCTAAAGCTCCTACTCTGACTTTAAGATGATTTTAAGATGATAACCTAATTATCTTCTTAAGTTACTATTTTTGTGTGCATCTGAGGGCTTGTGTGGTGCAGTTGTTAGGACTGTGAATTTTGAACTCACTCAATAGCTACAGTCAAACCCACATGACCTAGCTGTATATCCAAACTGGTGTACTCACACATTAATAGCAGCCTGCCTTATGGGGCTGTTCAGTGAAGCACTGAAAAAAAAATGCTATCACTGACATCATCCTTATCATCCCTGATTTCTAATCTTTGTTTCTCCTAGCCGGCCTCCATGCAGTTGTATAGAAACTATGGGGACGAACTCCTCTCATCCAACTCTTAGCCTATTTTTTATGCAATGAATTTCTATGTATTGAATCATGACTCTTTCTGTTTTATGTCCCCATGTGTAGGCTTTGTTATGCAACACCTTCTTTTTGTTTGCAATTTTTCTGAACTGGTAATAAAGATGTTGTGTTGTTTTAGAAGCTAATCTCCCTCAGAGAAGCTTGGGAAGTTGCAATATCACCAGGCATCTGGCTCACTGCCAATAAAAGCCCCATGCACCAATTGATTTTTTTTTCTTTCTTTTTGTTCCAGCTGTGCTCCCTGTTGCTATTTGGACTGGACCCCCTCTGAAGTTTCTCCTATCAACAGAGTCTCATTGATCATTTCAGCAAATATGTGCAGCTCTTTCTTGGGTGTTAAACAGCAAAGATGAGGCAATGATGAGACTGAATTATTATTAAAGATCAGGCACTAATATTATTTTCCCCTTGTCTTGGACCTCAGTGAAGATTTGACAGCCTGGAGAAAAACAAAACATTGTTAGTTACCAAGATGAAAGGAGAATAGTTAGCTCTATAATGCTATATATATATATATTTTAAATCACGACCTTCATTTACTCTTTGGAACATGTATAGATGTGACAAGTTGTTTTTAAATTTTGCATTGAACTTTCCTTAAAAGTTAACAAATACAATAGATGATAACGTTCGAGGAAGTGTTCTAACCCAGCTCCCCAAACACGATAAAGATTCCTTTATTAGGAATGCCAGCAGCCCCGGCAAAAAGTTTCTCTCGCAGGCTAACAAGTCCATCCAGCCGGAAGATGAATATCACACCTATTCAGGTCCGCCCCCTTCCTTTTATCCCCAGAGCTAGAGTGGGGCCTCACAATAGCTCTTCCTTCCCCAGGATCAGCCCATAGATTTCCACTACTCTCCTCTCCTCTGCCTTCTGCACAGCCACACATCAGGCACTGGATCCAGCTGAACCTCCTCTTCTTCATCAATCACCTCCAGATCAGGGGGCTGTTGACTCTCCATCTGAGAGCTGACAGATGGGCCAGGATATGCCTGCCTCTCTCTCTCTCTCTCTCTCTCTCTCTCTTTCTCTTTCTCTCCCTCCCTTCCTCTCTCTCTCTCTCTGCCAGCTCCATTCTCTCTTTCCCCTTGGAGCTCGCTGGTTGCCCTGATGCTGATCCTGACTCCCACACCTCCTCCTCCTCTGATTCGGTTACTGGAGGGGCCAGTGGCTGATAGGCCACAACAGGAAGGAAATAAGAGATCCAGTACAGTGGTGAGATTCAAAAATTTTTACTACCAGTTCTGTGGGCGTGGCTTGGTGGGCATGGCATGGAAACTGTAAAGCCTCCAGTCAGAGGTGGTATTTGCCGGTTCTCCAGACTACTCAAAGTTTCTGCTACCGGTTCTCCAGAACTGGTCAGAACCTGCTGAATGCCACCTCTGATCCAGTGACCCCATATGATATGGGCCCATAGATATGACTGCAACCCATTGGTAATTAAGCTTTATGTTTCTGAAGATTTGGGGCTTGAGTAATTTCACCAGAAATGCTGACAGAATCACAATGATGAAATAGCTCCAATTTGCAGAAGAACAAGAGCTCTACTCATATGAAACATATAATAAGGCTTCTGTAGAAGACAGTGTGGCAAATTGCATGATTAGTAGGAATGTCTTTATTCCAGGCATACTTTGTGTTCAGAAGGTGCCTCTGCATTTTTATTTGTGATTACACTGTTCATGTAACTAGCCACTCCAAAAGCTATTATTTGCCAAATTAGGCCAATTCAAAGCAAATGCTTCATTCTCTGCATTGAATTTAATGTGCTAGGGAAAAAGAGAAAATGCACACTATTAGCTTCCTATATTAAGTTTTATAGGATTACGGAAATCTTCCCCACTTTGAAACTCCACTTGAACCATGACCTCCCACCTTTATGATCACAAAATGTTCTGATGAAGATGAGATCGTCTCCCCCAAGATTTTCTTCTACGCTTCTCTACGTAAGCAGCATGGTTTTAACACCCTGCTTCCAGTCCACATCATAGATTCACAGTAATGTCTCTATTTTATAGTTCAGTGTTTCCTAAGTTATGAGATCTGCCTTCCTTGGGGACATGCAGGTAGAGTCCACAGGAGGGTGGAGTTGTATAACGTTACAATAAATTCACCTTTTCCAAAATAATAATTTTCAAGTGAGTATCATGGTGGTGGAGGAGGAGGCACAAATGTTGCTGTTTTTATTTCTTTATTATTTTTTTAAAAGTTTTCTTGTGTTCAGTGTTCATTTGTGTTCATTTTGATGTTTAGATTTAGGAGAGGCATGCACATTAAGATAACACTAAAAGAAGGTAAGATGGGGGAAAAAAAGTTTAGGAAATACTACTATAAACCAAATAAATGCCCAAGAATTCTATCTTTTGGGGGATACAACTGCATCTTCATTGCATCCTCATGCAAAACCAGATCTTCCTCACTTTATATCACCTCAAGCAACCTGTACAGCCATTTTGCTTGCATAAAGGCGGGTTAAACAATTTTCTGGAATCAGGAGGCCCATGCAAGCCCAGTGCCTAACCTTTCCATGCCGAATACCTCTCTAGATGGTTCCTTTATCAAGCATAAAAGTCTGCAGCAGATCTGTGAGCATGTGGCCGATCTTTAAGCTCAACATAAATAGGTCCACAACAGAGATCTGTCCATATTACAAGACATTTTCAATGTGTAAGTGTGCAAGCTTAATGGCTGAAGTAGGTTTCTGTTGAGCCAGTATTATTTACAACATAAGGGAACCAGATGTGGTATTCAGCAGGTTCCAACCAGTTCTGGACAACCGGTAGTGGAAATTTTGAGTAGTTCAGAGAACCAGCAAATACCACCTCTTACTGGTCCCACCCGCATCTATTCTCTGCCTCCCAAGTCCCAGCTGATTGGCTGGGTCTTCTTTTGTTGCCCTGCACAGGAGAACAGAGCTGGAAATCAGGTTAGTGGGGAGGGGAGGGAATGGAGATTTTACAGTATCCTTCCCCTGCCACACCCACCAAGCCATGCCCAACAGAACCAGTAGTAAAAAAAAATGAATCCCACCATTGAAGGGAACATGGTGGCACAGAAGCTTAATGATGCTGGAACTGCCAGACAGAAATGGTCTTCACTTCAGCAGTTCGAGCCTGGCTCTGTGAGATGTAGTGAGCTCCTACTGCATGCTCCTCGGCTCCTGCCCACCCAGCCCTTCGAAAGCATGCAATATTGCAGCTAGATAAATGAGTACCACTTTGGTAGGACAACCCTAGTGTGCAGAGAGACAAAACTGGCACTGGACCTGGCTGGACACAAGGCAAAGCAAAACTGATGGAGTAGCCCAGAAGACCCAGCAATCTGAGTGCCACTGGTTAGCTGGTGTAAGCAGGTTTGCCTCCTGGAGAGGCACGCAAGTGCTGAGCAGAATGAAAAAGCAATTTAGGCTGTCAGGGCTGCATTGTGTCTAGCATTTTTAGATTTCCATGCCACTGCATATCATATGCTAAATAAATAAATAATACCTGCAACATGGTGGACACCTTCTAAAAGCAAAGCTAATAGATTTTGCTTTGCTTTGCTTTGCTTTGCTTTGCTTTGCTTTGCTTTGCTTTGCTTTGCTTTGCTTTGCTTTGCTTTGCTTTGCTTTGCTTTGCTTTGCTTTGCCATGGGATTTCCAATGACAATTTCAATAGCTTCTGACTAATTGCAAAGTAACACAAAAGCCTTCTCCAACTGCTAGGACCAGGGGTGGGATTCTACCAGTTCGCACCTATTCGCTAGAACTGGTTGTTAACATTCTAAGCAGTTCAGAGAACTGGTTGTTAGAAGAAATTACTGGCCTAATCCTGTAAGGAAGGCAGGAAGGAAACATTCTGGTGTTGCTTACAGAAACTGCCTCTCCGTTAACCCTTATTACAGGACTAGACTTCCTGTCTCAGGAACTTCTCTGGAGTTTTTTTTCCTCCTTTGCTGGTACTTTGCTTGTGTGGAAGGACCATTCAAAGTTACAATGGCACTGAACAAAGTGACTTATGACCATTTTTCACACTAATGACTGTTGCAGCATCCCCACAGTCATGAGAGGCCAGGCGAGGAGATGCGAGCCTCGATGTAAGTGATATTGAGTTGGCCACGTCCAGCCAGTCACATGACCACCAACCCACACCCAACAACTTAGCCACACCCACAGAACTGGTTGTTAAAAAATTTGAATCCCACCCCTGGCTAGGACTACCAGTTGACCCGTGGTTTTTGGTGAAACCAAGGCATCTTCTGGCCTCTTTTGATAGCTGGCAAGGTTTGCTCAGAGATTTTGCAATGTTTCTGCTTTAAGGAATTTTTACAGGCATCTATTTTGCCTGGACTTGTGAATCTTAAATGGTGGTCAGATCTGTAGGATATTTACTAAAAAATAAAGATTAAACATGGTTTGTCACTTTAATTGAATAGTTTACCATAGATATTGATGTCCTTCTTGTTATTTAAGCTGGTTGCTCTTTGAAACTTAAATGGCTGCACTTCTATCCTCTGATGACCCCTAACCAAGAACATTATTTTTATTGGTTGTACTATAATATGACCCGATACTGTTGCTAAGGTGAGTAGCAACCCTTCAGCATGTTATTCACAGCTATCTATTGCCCTAGTTTTAGTAAATAAATTCTCAGTGCTTTTTGTCCTTTTAGTACAGATTCAAACTATGCTTTTAGTTATACTTCAGATAGCAGAGGACAGGAATTCCCAAACATGTTATTAAACTAAACACCGATCATTATGACCTACAGAATCATTTTGATTCTCTCATCCATGGCAAAATAATTGAGCCAGATATGAAGCTGGACAGAGGAGTTAATATGAGTTGGGAATGGAATAGTGAGTTAAAGTGTCAATAAGTGGAAACCGAGGTAAAATCTTGTGCTTTGTTACTTACACAAAACAAATGTTTGCATTTCTGCTTTCCCCTCTTGTTTCCTGACATTAAGCAAATATGACAGATACTTTCCCCCAAAGGAAGCTTTGGGCCATCGCTCTCACTGGGGAAGAAATATAAGATCTTGCTGGGAAAAGATGATTTGTGTGATTAGGTATAGCATAGCTCTGTCTATGTATAGCTTTTTCCCTCCACAATCTCATAAACATTTTTCTTCAAAAGGGTTTCCATGGAGATAGCAAAGTTACAGTGAAAATTACTTCTATTCATTTTCCTTAAAAGTAGGTCACTTTAGAGGACAAAGAGATGAAGTGAGGTTAAAAAGTTCTGATAGGTGCTACTTCATTCACCGCTCCGAAGTGCAGTTCACCATGGGAACAAGATTTGCTCCTGAAGATTGTCCTGCCAAAGTATTCTTTCCAACAACATCTGCCACCCTCAAATTCAGTGTTCATGTAGACCAATAATGGTCTAGTGCTATGTAATATTTCCTTTCTCTTTTCTGTTTTCCTAGTTCTTTACTTTTCTTTCTCCCTTTCAGGTCACCACAAGGCATTTGCAAACAACTTTATGCTATGTTTTCAACTGAAGCCAGAGATGCAAATCACTGAGAGGATCTTTTAATTTTATTGCTTGACAATAGATGCAGCTGCTAAATTTTCTTGGATTGGGATCGTATACACATTGCATGATCAGTCTGGACAATCCTACTCTCAATTTGTAAGTCACTCCACATGGATGAGCCTCAGCAGTTTCCCTTGGCCCTGATGGGAGTTCATCTCTCTTCCAAAGATGGAAGCGTGTAGTATTGGTTTTTTTTTCCAAATGGTGTGGGGTGTGGGGTATTTGGGGCAACTCAAGAAGGTTTGCCTCTATCAAGTGTGCAGCAAAGATTAAAACTTTATACCATTAATACCTTTTGCTTATTGAGCACTATGCTTATGTAGCGCACCCTTTTCTCGTGGCTTCTTCTTGCACCTTAGCTAGATTGAGACAGCTGATCCAGAGTGTTGTCTAATGGAAGAAGATTGTTATTTACTTTGTTCTAGACAAGGGTTTCTGCAGTGGTGGTCTCTGCTTTCAACTGGCAGGTGCAACTGGATGTTCAAAGCCTTGCTCCTTTTGATGGAGTAGAATAGAGTAGAGTAGAGTAGAGTAGAATAGAATAGAATAGAATAGAATAGAATAGAATAGAATAGAATAGAATAGAATAGAATAGAATAGAATAGAACAGGAATAAGATGAAGAGAAGAGAAGAGAAGAGAAGAGAAGAGAAGAGAAGAGAAGAGAAGAGAAGAGAAGAGTTGGAAGGGATCTTGGAGGTCTTCTAGTCCAACCCCCTGCTTAGGCAGGAAACCCTACACCACTTCAGACAAATGGTATTGTATGCACTACAAAATGTAACCAGTAGAAGAAATAACTCTGAGGAACAGGAGGAAGAGGTAGACCAGTTTGCTGCCCTTTATTGAAAAGTTTCATAAAATTGACACTTTATAGATTTCCCTTTTATTTTAGAAATCTATGTCAAAGGAGGGGGTATATTGTATTAATGTATTTCTTTTTACAGATACATGGTTCAGCCAAATCATGATTCAAAGGTGATATGATTTGGTTCAAATTTGAATCAAATTTGCGATACAATTTTGATTTCAAATTGGTGATTCACAATTTAAAAGCAGTAAGATTATAATCAAATTGAATATTTGAAATTTGCTTCAATGATAAATTTAACCTTATCTGCTTAACTCCAGAATTGAGTGAAAATATCAAGAGTGTCTGACCCCTTAGGTAACATTAAACCTACAAAGTTTTGGCAATATCACTTCAAGGGAGTCCCCATAATAACATTTCAAAATATCCCATCTGCTTCTCTTTTAAGACAAAAACAAAGATGAGGAAATGTTTAGCAAAGAACTTTCAGAGAAACTGGGCTGAGTGGATAAATCTTTTACCCCATCTTAAAAATAAGAATTCAAGAATTGTTTAGAAAGTGACTTCCGGTTTGGGTCTCTTCAGTGACAGACTGAAATCCATGATCATGTACGGTTTCGATCTGTGCTCGCCACTGGAGCATCCTTTGGATTTAGGGCTGAAGCCACCCCATAGAGGTGGTGAAGAGGGGGAAGATTGGTAGCCGTGTAGAGGGGAGATGCATCTCTCCTCCTTGGCTGGTCTAAACTCTCTTCCCCAAAGGTGGTTGCAGTGATGGTCAGAAATGGCCACCTCAAAGAAGAACCCGACTGGATAAGATTGTACAGGAGGAAGACAAAGAGAAAAGCAGGACAGACTGGGCTAAACAACAGAGAACATCTAAGCAAGGTACCCTGAATCTAAAAGTACCTAGAGGGATACTTCTGAAAGAAGATCTTTAAGTGGCGAAGGAGAGAGAAAAGGAGGTTAAAAACCCCTTTTTTTACCTTTATATTGACAATTACAAATGGTATGCAAATAAATTTATATTAATCTATTTTGACACTAATAGGCAACCTTAAGCTGAAATCAAAGTGTCAAAAGGAGAATAAAGATTTTTTCTTGGTTATTTTAAAAGCCTAAAAAGGAGAAGAAAATGGTGAGACTTGGAATAATGGAAAAATGGAGTGCCACCTGGAAAAATAAAGACGATTAACATGAAACTTTGAAAAGACTCCCAAGGTTACACTGTAACTGAAATCTTATTAAAAGATACAGTAACCCATGGAAAGGAAAAGGAAAGGAAAGAAACAAGAAGGAACAGTCTGGGATCATTTGGTGATTTTAAAAAAAAGTTTTTGGCATTGATTTTTTTCTTTCTTTTTCTGTTTTTACTTAAAGTCAATTGGGTGGTTGTTCAAAAGTGTTTAAAATGCCATCACTCCTGGAGGAATTGAAGATGAGTCTTAAAAACAGAAAGAAGATGCAGAAAGGGGAGGAAGATCCTTTGGCTTTGTATTTGAATTTTTTGAATGGAGATCCTGAACTATGAAAAGCAAAAGGAAAAGCTCCAAGAGCAAGAAGAAGGGCGGGACAAAGAAGAAGCCATTTTCAATGATCAAATAATGCAAAGTGTGGTAATAAGGGGAAAAAGGGGGAAAGGAGTTAACAGTTTGAGATCAAAGGGAACAGGCAAAAAAAAAATAGCCTGAAAAAGAAGTATAACAGCAAGGAGAAGCAGAAAAGAAAATTACAGAAGGTAAAATTAGAGAGAGAATGGTATTTTAAAAGGGATGAGAAAAAGGGGGAAATATAGAAAGAGAAAGAACTTATGAGGGACAAAAACGGGAAATAAAGAAAAAGGGGAAACGTACTAGGATTAAAGGTATTTGCTCAGCTTGAAAACACAGAAACAATGGTTAAATTAAGTTAAAAGTGAGGATTCTGCAAAGGTACAAAACATAGTTTTGTGACAGTAGAATACTGTAATGAGTTAGAAATGAAATAAGTAAATAATCTATGAGATAAAACTGTATTGTTATGTAATGGTATGTTTTTTTATAATTAATGCAATAATAAAGAAGAGCGGGAAACATTGCAATTGTTTCTAAAGATTCATAAAATATTGAAAAGAAATGTGAAAGATTTATAAGGAAATGTATACCAGTTATTAGAATGAATTTGAATAATTATTTTGCTTATTAATAGTAAATAATTTATAAGATAAAACTGTATTACTATCTAATGGTATGCTTATTAACAGTTAAGTAATAATAAAGAAGGGAGGGAAACATTTCAATTGTTCTCAAAGATTGATAGATATTGAAAAGAAACGTGAAAGATTTACAAGGTTCATACCACTACTAGAATGATTTTGAATAACTTTCATTTACTAATGTGTATATATATATATGCTTTATTAATATAGCATATATATATATGCTATTAATATATATTAATATACAATTAATATACAATTAATATACTATATATATATTGTATTATAATATATATTGTTAATATATAATATTAATGTATATATATTGTTTGTGCTATGTTTTTAGAATTTTTCTTTTTACATTTTCAAGGGGAAGTACCAAGCAGAGTCTGAATGATGAGATTTACATGATATAAAATAGATAATAGAAATTTGAATGTTATAATTTTAGAATGCACAAATTCAATGTTTAATGAGATTTCATATGATAATAACAATAAGATTTAAAGGTGTTGAAGTCTGATTGGCAATCATAGGGGGAATTTTGCTTCTTAAGAATGTTGGAAGAGAACATATGAAATTGTAAACAAGATAGACGAAAGTATAAGTACAATGAATAAAAAGATATAGAAATGTAGGCAAAAGAAATACAATTGAATAAGAAGAAAATGAGATAACCATAAAAGAAAATTAAGAGAAGTAAAGGGAGAAATAGTGAGAAGTTGGAAAAAGAGTAATAAGATATGAAGTTGAATACATAAGATGAATATCCATATGAAATTATGTCTGTATGGAAATGTGATAACCCGGAACCATGCTGTACTTAAATAAGATGTTTTATTTGTTTTGTTAAAACTCAATAAAACTTTATTTTAAAAAATTGTTTAGAAAGTAAGTCCCTACTAAAGTTCAAAGAGATATTCCACTCTCTGACTATCTGCTTTTCTTAACAGCAAGCTTGTTTGCATGATGTGTTGCTTGTTGGCAAAGTTAGCCTCTCCTAGGAATGACGTTATTTTGATTCCACAGCATGTAAAAAAACTTGGAAAGTGTTGTACAGGTAGTCTTTGATTTACAATGGTTTATTTAGTGATCATTCAAAGTTACAACCTTTGCAGCATCTCCATGATCTTGTGATCAAAATTCAGGTGCATGGCAAATGGTTCATTTTTATGACAATTGCACCATCTCAGGATCAAGTGATTAACAACTGTGGCAAGAAAGGTCATAAAATGGGGCAAAATTCACTTTAAAAATGTTTCATTTAGCAACAGAAATTTTGGGATCAATTCTGGTCGTAAGTTGAGAACTACCTATATTATCACTCCTTTAAAGGTCACAGATTGTGTCTACAAATGTCTACAGAGATTCTCAATCATCCAAGTCATGACTGACCCAAAGATGGTTTTTCAAAAAGCAACTGGACTTTTGTTTTTGAAGACATTTCACTTCTCATCTAAGAAGCTTCCTGAGTTTCTCGAATCAGAACTGAACAAGCTTCTTGGATGAGAAGCAAAATGACTTCAAGGAAAAATGAAGTCCAGTTTCCTTTTGGAAAAGGACTTTTGGGATTGTGTTGCAAAGAAATAACCTGGCTTACACAAATAGCATGTAATAGTGCAATAGCAAATACAATCCCTTTGTCCTATTCATACAATTAAAACATATCTAAATCTCTTTTTGTCTCTCTTTATTCTGCCTAAATCTACCTAAATAAATTGTAACTGACAAAGTGGCTGAGAAAAATACTGAGGCAGCAACTCCCCAAAGTACTCCAATGGGCAGATTTTGAAGAGCTGATAACATTCATCAACTGACTGATCGTGACAATACTAGACAGCCCATTCCACACAGCAATGTCCCTCCACTTGGTCTTTATATGAAGGGAAAATTGCAATCCCATTTGGAAAACTGCAAAAGCAAAATGTCTCCTGAATTTTGAATGGGCTTTGAATGTCTCCAAACCTATTCAAAGATACCAAAGTTGATTTGATAATCAAATCAATTTAAATATGTAATCTGATGGAGTTTGCTTGGAAATGAATTGTCTATTTCAGTAGATGGCAAACAATGAAACAAGACTGTATCCCCAACCATGAAACAAGAATAAACCAATTAAAGGGGAGTGGGGGGAATTGTCACCAATGCTGCACCATATTAAGGCTATTTTATATTAAGGCTATTTTACATTTATTACACATCAAATAAAAATTAAAGCCTCTGCAAGGAAGATTTTAATAAAATGTCAGGAGGAATTTTCTAATGGATTTGTTTCAGATAAAGTTGACAGCCAAAATCAACTCTTTTTTTGCAGTCTTAATAAAAGCTGACATTACACACACCTATAGTCCCATTTCTGATCAGCCTGGGCCATCCAATAATTCTTCCACTCTCACTATCAATCTTGAACTTCCCTTTTTTCTTTTGTAGACCTTCAGTGATTCATTTTCAGGATTGATAAGACAAGTTGTAGCAAACAAGGACCTGCTTAGGAACCAGATTTGTGGGGTTGGAGCTCCTTTATTTACAATATATCAAGATTTTTTTTTTAAAAAAAAAGTTAAGTTCCTTACAAAATTGACTTTTTAACCAAGAAATTATGCAAGCTACATGCTACTAATACATACAAACTGCTTCAGATCCACCTTTCTCTTTGAAAGACCTGCCTTCAAAGGAGAAATGAATGTAGTGAATTGTATCATGGGATTAATTCATTCCAATGTTAACTATCTCTCAACCTACAATAATACTAAAAAGCAGAGACATCACCCTGCCAACAAAAGCGTGCGCAGTCAAGGCTATGGCTTTCCTAGTTACAATGTATGGTTGTGAAAGTTGGACCATAAGAAAGGCTGAGCGCCAAAGAATTGAGGCCTTTGAACTATGGTGCTGGAGAAGATTCCTGTAAGTCCCTTGGACTGCAAGGCAATCAAACCAGTCAGTCCTAGAGGAGATCAACCCTCACTGCTCTTTAGAAAGCCAGATCCTGAAGATGAAACTCAAATACTTTGGCCACCTAATGAGAAGGAAAGACTCACTGGAGAAGAGCCTAATGCTGGGAAGGACTGAGGGCAAAAAAAAGAAGGGGACATCAGAGAATGAGGTAGCTGGATGGAGTCACTGAAGCAGGGGATGGTAGAGGACAGGAAGGCCTGGAGGAATGTTGTCCATGGGGTCACAATCAGTGGTGCGATTTAATTGGTGTAACAACCAGTTCAGTGAGTGTGCTCTCCGTGCATGTGTTCCACATTTTAAAAAGCCCATTTTCAGCTCTAATACCTTCTACTGCAGCCCCTGTGAATAAAACAGCTGACGCGCGGCAAACTGCTCTGCCGTGCAAATCAGCTGTGCTCTAAAACAACGAAATAATGCACAGGAATGAGCAGGGGCAGGTGGGTGGGGCCAAATACTCACTGGAACTACCGGTTTACCCAAACCAGTCCAAACCAATAGAATCCCACCCCTGGTCACAATGGGTTGGACACAACTTTGTAACTAACAACAACTACAACAACCACAATATAATGTTGTGCCAATCTTACACTGCAACTAAACATGTAATTTTGACCAAATTCCCTAAACAATTATTCAAGCAACCAGCAACCTCTCATTACTTGTGCAGTTTTGATGTTCTTTTGATGTTCTCTTCTTCTCCTTCTTGGCAACTGTACTACATAGAAGGATGCCACACCGCAGTATTCTCTCTTCTGCAAGGTATGCTGATTCTTCCCCCGTGATATTGAATTACCTTTTGCTTCTCTTTAGCAACCAAAGGCTACCTAATTCCATCTTTGCTTGCTAGCCACTTTACTATTTCTCCAGCCCTGAGTCCAACTTCAGTACTGCTAATGTTTTGCCAGCTTCCCTTTCCAGTTCTTTCTCCATGGAAGATTCTTTTTGTATAAAAACCTTTTATCTCCGTTCTCAGTTTCTCTCAGTTTTCTCTCAGTTCTTTCCCAGTTTCAGGCTGTCACCAAAAGTACCATTTATATGTCTAGGTAGTCACATGACAGACAAACAGTGGGTGATAATCTTCTTCATTCTGTCACAGCACTGTTGGATGGCGTAGCAAGCCTTCCCTAAACTGACTCCAGAAACCATGCTAGTTTGGCATTCTGCTTAATGCAATCCCAACTACATTCCCTAAAGGTCTTTCCCACTGCTGGGTTGAAAACTCTCCTTAAGTCTGCAGAATGCTATACCAGCTTGAAATTTGCTGTCCTCTTGCCAATCTCCTTCTTGCCTCTATTAGTTCTCTTGCCAACTTCTGCCTAGTCGTTTGACTTCCCTCCCAGATAACAGGTAAAGAGCCTAAAGGATTTTACAAACCTTAAGACTGCCCTTGGGTGAAGTTGGAAAAGAAGGTGAAATATTTCTTTAATCCTGGTACAGCCAAGGGTGACTTAAGCTTATCTTGCTCCCAGAATAAGATGGATGTGAAACATGGCAGAAAAAAAATGTTTCTAGGACATGTTTGTGCCATGGTAGAAAGCCTGAAGTAAAATGCCTTATGTTTAAAACAAGCCAAGTTAGCAAAGACTGAACTAATGCCATATGGAATCACAACTGCCATGATTGTGATAACATGATGCCTTAATAATGCTAAACAGCACTAGCGCAGAAGTGATTCCAGTGTGGGGATAAACCTCCACAGATGTTATTATCTCTGTAAAAAAAAAAATATTAGAAATAAGAAAGCAAATGACCAGCTATCTGCAAGGAGTATAAATCCTTCCATTTCCCACCATCCGGTCATAGCTGAGGAAACTTCTTGGATGAGAAGCAAAACGTCTTTAAAGAGATCCAGAAAAGACCAACTTTGCGACCTGGATGATTGAGAATCTCCATAGACTATGAGGAATAAAGTTTCCTACAGTACAGGTAGTCCTCAACTTACAACTACATTTGAGCCCCAAACTTCCTGTTGCTAAATGAGAAATTTGTTAAATGAGTTTTGCTCCATTTTATGACTTTTCTCACCACATTTTTAAGGGAATCACTGCAGTTGTTAAATTAATAACATGGTTGCTAAGCTGGATCTGGTTTCAGCATTGTCTTTGCTTGTCAAAAGGTTGCAAAAGGTGATCACATGACCCTAGGACATTGCAATTGTCATAAATGTGAGTCAGTTGTCAAGCATCTGAATGTAAATCACATGAACATGGGGATGTTACAATGGTCATAAGTGTGAAAAATGGCCCTGTCACTTTTTTTCAGTGCCATTGTAACTTCAAATGTCATTAAGTGAACTGTTGTAAGTCGAGGACTACCTGTACCTCAATCTTCATTGCAAGTGCTGTAACTAAAATGGACCTTTTAAGGGGAGACATTTATTCCCATGATGAAAAACAGCTGTGAGGGAGACAGGAAGGATGAATCCCTGCAACATGATTGCAAGGCACTGAACCACCCCGTCACATGCCTGTTTGTCCTGAGACCCAAACAACCATGGTGTGGCACCGCTCTTATGCACAGTGCACAGATGCTGTTTAGCATCTTTCTTTATCCTATTTGGCCAGGTGTGATCAACAGACTTCCTTCCATCATAGGCAATATGGAGCTTGTGCCAAGGAATGGTTGAAGAATCATGCCCGATCACCGGAGGAATGTGGTGATATGAATGCTTAATAAGGCAGGGCTGCAAGGCTTCAAATAGCAGAGGTCAAGGGGAAAGCCATGCAGTAATCTTCAGTGGAAGGGTGATGTTTTCATTAAATGGTTATGATTGCAATCCTAAATACCTTGATGAGGTTGATCTATCTTAACTGAAAGTAATATTCAAATGGATATCTCCCTCCACACATTGAATTTGTCAAAAATCTGAAGCTCCGTGATTTATTTCCTTACTAGGAGCGATTCTAGGAATGGTGATACAGCAGTCTTTTTTATTTATTCCATTTGTACGGAGGCCCATTTCAGCAATTGACTGTTCCCCCATTTAATGCCTCCTACTTGCACTGGATTTTAGCAGCCTTCATCTGCAAGTCAGCATGACCTTGCATGTCCTAACTGGGGAATATGTGAGAGCAAGAAGTACCATGTAAATGGTGCTAAATTATTTATAACCGTGGAGTATTCTGATAAGGAAATGAATGTCACTGGGCTGCTCCAGAGTGGCATTTGAAAAGTAAAAATGTGTGTATATGTGTGAGGGGGGAGGGAGGGGAAGGGAGGGAGCAAGAGAGCAGAGTGAGAGGGAGGGGGAGGGAGAGAGAGAGGAAGAAGACATAGTTTTACCTGATAAATAGTAGTTTTTCATGCTTTCTTTACTGAACACAGGAAACACAGTAGGCAGTATATAGACAGATGAAGGTATTCAAGCAAGCTTATCAAGGTCACAGGCAAGCTTAACCAATCACCTGCAATTCATTAATGCCCTGCCACAAAATTGGCCTTACTATATTTAGAAATCTAGATCTTGTAGATTTTAATATGTAAATAATATCTATCATCGGTAACAGGACTGTTGATACAGCTGATGGTAATGCTGTCAAGAGAAATATCTACAATATGATTTTTTTTTCTTTGATATTTCTAATTGTCCACTTACATTCCCCCATGTAGACTCTCGTTAGTACTGCTACCCACTGGAGAAGCACATTTCAACACAATAGCTCAGTTTGCTTCAGCTACTCATCCTGAACGCTTCTTCTCAAAATTAGATTTGTATTTCTGATTTTTTTTTTAATCTTCTAGAAATAAATGAGACAGTGTCTCTTGATTAATAGGATTATACATCCTTTGGAAATCTATTTTGTGCTTTGTCCTTCAAGGAGAGAGTCCAAAGCTGCATTCAAGCAGCTTCAATCATTTTTGATGTAATGACAACAGACATTAGATAGTGATGATAAGGGATGGAAACAAACTCCTTTTTGTACAATCTCTGGTTGAAACTAATCAAGCTCAGTGTTTCCCTATCAATTTAGCACATTTTTTTCCTCGCAGCTGTGTAATCTCCATCTTTTGCAATATGTGACATAATAGGCAGGGGTGGGATTCTACACATTCTCACCTATTCACTAGAACCGGTTGTTAACTTTCTAAGCAGTTCAGAGAACCGGTTGTTGGAAGAAATCTCCTTTTGTTTTTTTCCACCCTTCTTGCATTCTTGGCAGTATGCCTAGACTTTCTGTCTCCAAAGGAGATTTTTTTTCCTTGCTGGTACTTTCTTAAAGAGGAAGGGTTGTTTTAAGCTTTTTACACTGCTGTTGGGAGGAAATACTCCCCTGCTGGAGTTAGTACTTTGAAGAAATAATTGAATAATGAAGCAGAGCTGCCAGAAAGAATCTTTTAATGATAAGAAACCAAGATGAGGGACATTCAGCAAGGCTTCTTGGCTAGCTAGAAAGATTGACATTCGAATGTGACTTTACATACCCTTTTTGAGTTTTGGTCTAAAACTGGTGACCATTCAAAGTTACAATGGCACTGAAAAAAGTGACTTATGACTATTTTCACATTTACGACCATTGCAGCATCCCCACTGTCATGAGAGGCCTGGCGAGGAGAAGCGACCCTTGATGTGAGTGATATTGAGTTGGCCACGCCCACCCAGTCACATGACCAGCAAGCCACACCCACCAACTAAGCCATGCCCACAGAACCAATTGTTAAACAAATTGAATTCCACCCCTGATAATAGCATAATGTGAGGCATTACAAACCAACTTCACTGGTAACGAGGGAGTATTGCATGGGAGCCCCAGGTCTGATATCACTATTTGCTTTGTTACTGTGAAAGATTTTTTTCCCATTGTATGTCTACTGCTACATACTCTTGAATTGTATTGAAGAGTCCAACAGGTGGAACATGATAGCCACATTTGACAAGTATGTGTTTTAATAATTAACAAGCTCTAAAAAGGCCTACATTTCTGATACACCTTGGGGCATTATGATTTGAGGCCATGCATATAAGTGACAATGATGTTATTTAAATAGAATTGGGAGCCTGGACAGTTTTGAACCACCTGAATTATGGCTGCCTGCCAACGTATTGGTGCAGATGCCACACAAGAAGCAAACTAGATATAATGTTATAACTGTGTGCTTGTTTTTATGGTGAGAAACACCATGAATTCTCCTCTATTTTTACCCATAAATGAACTTCAACGAAGTCTATTTTGCTAAATTGTTGGCTCCCAACAAGATTAGACAAATGTCTTAATTCCTGTCCCTGTAATAAAAGACTAAACACACTTTTAAATCCCCAAAGATTTGGATAATCCCACAATTTTTAGCTAGAGAAAACACCAGTGTAGTCTATGGGCTCATACAACTTTTGGCAGCATTCCTTCAATTTTAGTTCAGCTTCTACCATTTTGCTTGGAACCTACAGAACTGGTGGTGCTTTGGGTGCAACATTTTCTTCTAACAAGTTTGTTATTTTTTCTATACTTGGATGTGATGATGCCCTCTTTGACTGTAGACACAGTGCCATTTGATAACCATTGATGGAAGTCCAATTCTTTGGCAATTTCCTCAGCCAGTTATGATCCCAAAATGCCCAAAATCCTTTCCAGAAATATTAGTCCAATGTACTCTATGGCTTATTGTCTTTTTTAGTTACAAGTATCACTCTGTTGGGAACTATCTTTTCTCCAGCAGCATTTCCACCTCTGAAAGGTCAAAAGATAACATCCAGCAGTAATCTAATAGTTTTGTTTTCTACCCATTTAACTGTCACTGTTTATTTGGTTTCCCTCCCAAAGAAACTTGGGAATTATATTTTTATGATGTTGCTATGATCTATTAATGAATCAAGAGACTGTACTGAGCAAGCACCACCAAAGTAGCCAATGCTTACAAAGAAGGAAAAGAGAAAAAGTTGGTGGTTACCAAAATAAAATGCATCCAGATGTTGGGATGCTTCATGGAGAGATTAGAAGAGGATGAGAAGTAGCTCTGGGCTGGGACTCTTCCTCACAATGGAAAACATAATAATGGTAGAGAAGGGACATTGTTGGAAATAAGTAACATTTTGGGCTAGCTCTGTATGGTTTGGTCTCTACATTTATATTGAATTAAGTTATCACTTGGAGATCATTAGAAATATACATTTGTTTCTATGAGTGTGAATTTGCCCTATTTATTTTCAATTCATTCATTTATTTTTTTGGTTAATTTATATTTATTTATTTATATATTTATAAAATTTATTGGCCTCCCATCTTACCAAAGGATAACTCTGGGCAATTTACATTCATAAAATATAAACATTTGTATAAATATTAAAAAGGAATAAATAAATACCCAGGAACATTAATGAGACTTTTTCCCAGGAAGAGTCTATAACTAACATGAAGCACAAAGCCTAGCAGTGATGAGTAACAATTACTTGCACCAGAAAAATATTTTTTAACAATTAGAGATTGCAGGTAGCTGAGGGACAAGGTGGAAATATTACAAATTCAGTCACAGGATGCTCAAATTTATCTAGAAAGAATAATGGGCTGCAAAAAATTTTTCCAGTTTTCAACAGAGATATATGGTATACTATTCACTATAAGTTTTGAAATGCCTGGAAATCAAGGCTTCCTGCCGAATACTAGTCTCCAAATTTAAGCCTAGAAGCAGTTTCAGGACTGTGTGCACCAGTGTTGGGATTCAAAAAAATTTTAACTATCGGTTCTGTGCACATGGCTTGGTGAGTGTGGCAGGGAAAGGATACTGTAAAATCTCCAGTCAGAAATGGTATTTGCAAGTTCTCCAAACTACTCTAAATTTCTGCTACCGGTTCTCCAAAACCGGTCAGAACCTGCTGAATACTACTTCTGGCGTGCACCCAGGCATCCCTAATATTAATATCAACGTAAACCTAGTCTGTTTCCCTGCAGACTTCTGGCTGTCACCCAGAGCAATTGACAGTGGGATTAACACTCTATTCTGCAACACTCAGGCAATATTACTGTAGCTTTTCCTGTTGCCTAGCAACAAAGGCGCCCAGAAGCTTGACAAAGAATTTCTCCACAAGCTGTGTTTGTCCAGAATAGGCACTCATCACTGTTCTGCAAACAGTAAGCGACCCCACTCCGCCCCTTTATTTACTGAGGCAAGGCAAAATGAAACTCCATATCCCACAAGGGACTTTTAAAGTAAATTTGTTAGATAATCAAATATTTGCAAGTGCCTGCGAGGAGATATTGATTAAAGAGAGATCTAAACTGTCTGGTTAATTTGAAGGGCTTGTTTGTCTATATACCCACAGAGTCTTTCTAATGGATTATTTTTTCTGACCAGGTCAGTACTCTGGAGAGTTCCCAGGATCAGCTTTTCAAGTAGCAGCCAGCAGAGAAGACTCATCCTGGATATTCCTGGCATTTTGATTTTATCACAGACAAGTTAATGCTGCATCTTCAGTTTTGTTTTATTTTGTCACAACAAAAGTGTTTCTGTTTTGCTGCATAATTGTAAATTTAGGATTTGATCTCCAAACCAATAATTAATTAACAGAGACAATAAACTTAGTAACCAGGTTTAAGGATAAAGCGGGGAGAAAAAATTCTAGCCTATCATAAACTCTTCAATGATAAAATTGTATTTTCCCGTGGAAATATAGACAATAGACAATCAGAACATAACTGGAAGGGACCAACCCTCTGCTCAAGCAGAAGATACTATACAAATTGAGACAAGTGGCTGTCTAGTCTCGTCTTAAAAACTTCCAGTGATGAAGCACGTACAACTTCTGAAGGCATCTTGTTCCACTAGTTCACACTGCTAGGAAATTTCTACTTAATTCCAGGTTGCTTTTCTCCTTGATTAGTTTCCATCCATTGTTTCTTGTCTTGCCTTCTGGTGCTTTGGAAAATAAATTGACACACCCCCTCCCCATTCTTTGTGGTAGCCCCTCAAATACTGGAATATGGCTATCATTCACCCCCAGTCCTTCTTTTCTTTAGGCTAGCCATACTCAGTTCCTGCAACTGTGTCAAGCATTACTTGGAACCTGATAAACTGTTCTGAGACTAATAAACCTGAGACTAAATATGTTTTAGTCTCCAGGCCTTTAATCATCCTAGTTGCTCTTCTCTATACTTTCTCAAAAGTCTCAACATCTTTTGGTAATGTGGTGACAAAACTGGATGCCGTATTCCAGGTGTGGTTTTACTAAGGCTTTATAAAGTAATAATACTATGCCCAGATACCATTAAAATTTTATTCTCGGAGAAGGCTCAATATTTGGGAAAACATATTTTGCAAAATATTTTCACAAGAACAAATGGATGGACCCAGTATAAAGGACCATGTTCCTTTTCTCTAGATCAATACAAATTTTTAGCCTTTTTAAAGTTAAGTTTTGGAAGCATGTTTGCATGGATAATAATTGTTTTTTTAAAAAAATTGTTTCATTGCATGGGTATTGTAATTTATTGAAAAACATTTCTTTTCCTCTTCCTAAATGATATTTTTACAACATATTTTCATGCTCTTATAAAAGGATCAGTTCTAAGACTAACCACTAAACAATTGTATTTTTTTTTTACTCGTCAGAAACATGGGAAATCAGGTGATACAGTAAGAGAATGGAATATGAAATACTTCCATAAAATAATGTTGAATGAGAATGCCAAAACTGGGGAATATATTTAAGGAGTAGGCAAAGAATGTAACCATCTGGTAAAGCTGGGAAGAAGAAAAAATCCACAAGAAGATTATAGAAAACTGTTTGGGATCTTTAAAAGTTGCAGGAAAGAAATATAGTACAATCAACAGAAGACATTTACAGAAGAATATTTTTTTAAAAAAATTAAAAGAAAGCCTGTAAGGGCCAGATTTTGAGGCATTTAAGTGTAAGATGTCCAGAATTACCTCATGATGAGATGATCGGCAAACAAGTTTAATAAATAAATGAACAAATAAATAAATGAACAAATAAATAAATAAAAGCATATGTACTGAGTAGAAAAGGGGGGAAATTAGCTGAAGCAAATAAATATATATTACATATTTAAGCAGGCAAATATTTTTTGTTTTCAGAAGTATCACTGCTGCCAATACCAACCCTCCAAAGTAAATACTGTTTATGGAATGTTAGACAAATAAACTTGGAAAAAGTTTGATGGATTAAAGCAGGGGTGTCAAACTCACATCATCACAGTGTCATCACATGACATATCGTGACTTTTTCCCCCTTCACTAAAATGGGCGTGGGAATAGCCAGTGTGTGACACATCCAGTCTGTCGGCCATAAGTTCAACAGCCCTGGATTAAAGGGACTGAAATAAATATTAAAGCATCTTTGCAATTTTTAATCTAAGATGTTGAAGAATGCTTTTATAACATTTGCCCTTTTTTTTTTTTTTTGAACTAAGTCTTACAAGTTCCTGAAGCAGACACCTTGCCCCAGACATATAAACATTTATAGGGACCTATAAGATGTCTACATCTCTGAAGCAGGAATGGGCAACATAAGTCCTTTAGATGTCGGTGGATTGCTAATACCATCACTTCTTACTATCAACCCAGACTACTAGTTAGGACTGATGGGAACAGAAGTTTAATAATAAATGAAGAACCCAGATGTTGCTCATCCTTGCTCAAAAGCATTATTCGGAAAGGAAAATTTCCATACATCAGCTGTATGAAATACACATTATGGATTCATTATAGATTGCTTGAAAAGCAGAAAGAGGGGGAGAAACAAAGAATAAAATGCATGTTTTGGCTGAGATGGAAGCCAAAGTAATAATGTAGGGTTCAGGCTTGTATGAAGGCCTACCTGGTGCAACTGCATATACAAAAACTTAATCTGTGCAGACATGTTCATTTATTAAACTTCTCAGCCTTCTTTGAAGAATCAGGTCTTATCCTTACTGCTTATGTAGTGAGATTAAACCCTTTTGCAATGCCTAAACACAGCTAGAGATGCCACTGAAATTTAGGTATCTTGTGTGTCATGCAATACCATATAACTTTATATACTGTTGTTGCCCTCTAGCTCCATTTAGTGGCCAGAGAGACAAATATGCCCCAAGTAAATTGTTTTGAAAATGACCCATCCCATTTTACCTATCAGCCCGCACTCTCAAACCAATTGCATGCTGGGAAGCCAGACTCCATTTCCTTTAGCATTTGGAGAAGGCAGAAGTACATGGTCATCCAAGGACAAACCCACATTCCACACAGAGCATCGCTGGTGAGATTTAAATTGCTTGTATTTATTAATTGGTATGTTTAGCAGTAACTTAATACTGTCTATTTTGTATTTGGTTCTAATTGTATGTACCCCTATTTTCACCAGTTTCACCATATCCTGTTCTTTCAATAAAGCATTCCGAACTATGCACACAGTCTGTTTTATTGGAGGATAGGTAGCTTTAACTGCATGCCGAGTTGCACACAGACTATCCTGTAGTGGGGACAGAATATTGGGGAAATGCTCAGCTAAATACACACATGAGATCTTCCAGTCCAGATAACTTCTTGTCCTAATGGCTGAAACATGAGATCTAAAAGTACCTATAAACGCACCATTGCTAGAAAGTGTGCATCCCCAAACCATGACTATTGGTTTATTTGCTAGTTATTGAAAACAAGATGCTTTTCCACTGTCGTCCTCTGAGGAAATTCCAGCATATATCTTATTTAATATAAAATGAATGAATAATGAACCATTAATATAGAACATTGGTCATTGTTGTGGATAGAGTCATCCATAATGAATGCCAAGGGAAGCAAAGCCAAGGGAAGAAAAACTAATATCTTTAGTGAAAATTCAGCAATCTGTGCCTTAGTTTTAGAGTATCTGACCTAAAGGATATATAAAGGCCTGTTTTTATTTGTAATCAGAATCATCAGCAGGAGTCTTTGCAACCTGTCACCAGACAGGGCATATTTGGCAGTGATGTGAATACTTTTCAGATGGCCCTAGAACTTCTCCCCCCCGCTCAAAAAAAAATTATGTGGTACCATTTTGGATAAGCAGGCAAGATTGAGGAGTGGATGGGGGAGGCTCTAAAAGGGCTTTTAATCCTTCTGCTCTGATATGCTTTCTAAGTCCTTTTAAAATATTTTAGCTGTATAAAAGCTTTTGGGGTTTTTAGTATATTAAAATGTGTGCTTGGGGTTACAGCTTTCTTGGGACCATTTTGATCAATATTTTTATTACATTTTGGTTTATGTCAGTGCAATGAACACAGGCCAAAGAATAAATGGCTAATTAAGGAAGGGGAAAGGGAAACATGGCTAGCTGTCAATAGTTATGGGTTAGTTTCATTATCAAGCTTCAGAAAGTGTGGTAAACAAAGTACTTTATCTATTGTTAAAGCATTGAGTCCAGGGGAGCTATTTTACAGATTTAAATTTGGTATACAAACATTGTTATAAATGAATTAATAAGAAAGGCCACATTTTTTCACTATTTTCATTGTAGATCCACCTTTGTCAGCTACAGAGAAAAGCAGTGGTAGCCCAAGGTTGTAGTAATTGCGCTTACAGCACACATACACAGTATGTGTGTGCACCAACTTCATTCCATGAATAAATTTGGGTTTCTGCCTGTTGGGCTAACTTTGACTTGCTTTCTGACACAACCTGTTCATGGTACAGATTTAAATATGATATCTTTTTGTCAATTTGAATGTATATGTACCATTTATGAACCTTTTCTTACAGACTCAAAAAAGTGAATATGGCAGGTGCAGAAATATGGATACCATTTATTTTTCCTATTAATAATGTTTTAAATGCTCCTAGATAGCAGTGTTAACTGTAAAAAAAAGATTAAGAAACAGAAGTGACATGGGAGTGTTGAAGTCAATGTAGTAGTGGTGGGATTCAAAAAGTTTTTACTACCAGTTCTGTGGGCGTGGCTTGGTGGGCGTGGCAGGGGAAGGGTACTGTAAAATCTCCAGTCAGAGGTGGTATTTGCCAGTTCTCCAAACTACTCAAAATTTTTCTACCAGTTCTCCAGAACTGGTCAGAACCTGCTGAATCCTCTGCAATGCAGGATCTGGAAGAACAAGAAAAATATCTGCAAGAATTGCCCCAAATTGGTCAAATCTACAAAACAGAAACCTGGAGGCTACAACAGATGGCCAATTGCAAATTTTAGCCACCTCTAGAGTGGTTAGCTACAGGTTAACAGTTCAACAATTTCCCTGCATGACAATGATCTATATGGGAAAGTTGTCAGATAGAAACCTCTTTCCTGTTAAAATAAAAGTTATCATCTGAAGCATGCAAAAGCAAATCTTTATTCTATGAATCTGATTATTATTATTATTTGCAACATAGTGTTTTAAACTGAAGAAACTAAAACTGAACTTTCAGCCATAAGCACACATGCTTGGTAAAAAAAAAAAAGATACAAAAATTCTTTGGAAAAAACAATATCATGTCAACTGTTAAGCTCTGTTATGCTTTGGGGTTCCCTAGCAATCATGTCACAAGAAATATTCCATTGGTACAAGGAAGAATGAAGTCAGCTAAATAGCAATCATATCTCAGAAACTAATTTCCCACCGTTGGTGAAAAGTAGGTATGCACTGAAATTTCCAGAAGGATGTCTTGTTTAATTTTGTGCTATGGGAACATTGGTCAATTTCTATTCACTTGTGTATTTCTTGAAACATACAATTTGACCAGAGGTTGCTAAACTTTTGCATGTGACTGTAGCAGCTGAAATTCAGCCATGTCAGTGTAGCTAAGTTGTGCTGTGAGTGAGCAATGAGTATTATTACTCTTTGCATTCTAGGGCTATTTTTCAGTTTTCTTACATTTCCAATTACACTTCAAAGTTGCCATCGATCTGTTTGTCGTTAGCATGGAACTCAGAGATGCTCTGATCTATTTAATGTAAAGTCTCTACCTTCATTAACTCTCCTTTTTGTTTTAAGAAAGACCATTTAAATTGATCGCTATTAAATAAAAATCACAAGTGCTATCAATCCCTCTGCTTCAGAGAGCTAAAATAAGCAACGATTAGACCAGGAAGCAATTGCTTTTTGTAATCCTTTTGCTTAAACTACTGCATTAGTTTTAACATGTAGATTTAAAACTGCCTCCTGTATACATTGATATCGCTTAGGAAAAACAACAAAAGAAAATGGACCATTGATCTGAATTGAACAATACGGAATATAACTTTTATATGTCATCTCTGCTGGTGGATTAATGTTATTTACATACTATCCTGATCCACGCTAACCTGATCCCAGATTCCTGGATCCTTTCAAAGGTTTTTTTGGTATCCAATCTGGATGGCCAAGACCTATAGAACTGTATATAATGGGCAGGTATATTTGAACATCCACATACTAATTAATCTAATGAATGCTGCCTATATGTAGACGCTCTGTGTCCAGGACATGACTGAAGTATAGGATGTGGGGACAGACTCACTGGGTATAAAACCTCATGCTTTCAAAGTAGACACATTTGTATTCTACACGTAACATTTTTGGGAGAGTACCTAAGTTAAAGTGATAGAAAGAGTTCCATTCTATCCACATAAACCCCCAATCTCTTCTCCCTCTATTACTGCTTTTTCTCTTTCACTTTTCTTCATGTTTTAAGAAATTGAGCACTTCACATATTTGGACCTATATCTTTGATACCCAAAAGTAGTTTTCAAACTCCCTTCTCTCGTATTTGGTTCTCTTTCGTGCTTTCCTGCACACACACAAAAGTATGTACAAACATAAATATTCTTTCAATTCAAAAATTTACCTTAAATATGCTTTTCACCCCTCTTCAAGATGCTTGAGTGTGTGATTGAAAGGAGGAAAAAGGCAAAAAAAGAAAGAAATTAAATAAATAAATAAATATTTTTTCTTTCCAGTATTAATCCCCAAATGCTCCAATTTATGATGAACTAAACTTTACTAAGATATCCTGCATATTGTTGACTGAGTTACTTCATAGCTCCCAACAGGGCATCCTCTGAGGGATGTGCCTACTAACCTGCCTTGTCTCGATATTGGGATTACAAATTGTGGGATTATAACTAACATGGTCCAAATCAGAATGTCAGAAACTGTCTTTTCAGAGTGATAACCAATGATGTCAGCCTAGGTATTCAATAATCTCTACATGCCTGCTGGGAAAAAAGTGGATACTTTTCTCCCTACATTTCCTTAGGCCAGGAATGTCAAACTTGATTTCATTGAAGGCCACATCAGGGTTGTGTTTGACCTTGGGGGGGTGGTGGCATGGCCAGAGTGGCCATGGCTAGCTTGATTTAACTCATGATGTGGGTGCCTGTGGTGGCCTAAGCGCTCTTTGGCAAAAATGGGCTCCTGACCTTGCATGTGGCCCTCCCAGCTCCATTTTCACTGGCAGAGGCACCTCGGACTGGTCCTTCGCTGTTTCCAGGGCGGCCCTGCAAGCCAGATCTAAGCACCCCATGGGTCAGATCTTGCCCCCGGGCCTTGAGTTTGACATCCCTGTTTTAGGTGATACTACTTAGATCCTCAAGCAAAGAGTCAACATGTTTTTGCAGTTGTGAGAAACAGACATTCTTTTTCTGACACTTCATCTATACAGTAACTCCTAAGCAAAAGCAATGGAGAAGAGAGGCAGATAGACAGTTCCTACCAGAGATCCCAACTAGTCACGTATAAAAATTTTGTAAGTGACTAGTATTTTGAAATTAGTTGGAGGATCATAAAAAAATGGAAATCTGATGTAGTTTTAGGGATATAATTTGCCCACCTCTTCTTCAAAGGACTAGAATTGCAGGTTGTGTGTTCCAGTGACATCCAGTTTTGTCAATGAGGATCAAGGAACTGAACACAGCTGGATTTGTCACCCTGTGGCTTGTTTCTTTTCATATACAGTTTCAAAACACACAGATGGACTAGAACAGTATGGAATGCATTTCAGCAGCTTCATACGTTACACTAGCCAAAGTCCCTTTCAAGTCTCATATTCATGTTCCTCAAGACCATGGGACCACATAAACGACTTCATCTTCTCTGAAGCTGGCCTACTTTACTAGACTGTTGAGGGAACAGTTTGGAGAATGAGGTGCACACAGAAAAGACAGGAAAAGACAAGACAAAACTAAATTTGTATGGAGCAAGAATGCCAAATATACACTAAAACTGCCAGTCTGAAACATGCATTTCAAATAATGCAAAAACATACAAGCATTTTCATGCAGATTTCTGGTTGCAAAGAAAGAAGCACAATGTTCCTCAAAAGAGTAAAATGAAGGTAATGCTAAACACATTAGCAACGAAGTAAAAGTGAACTTGGCAGATTTGTCTCTCCCTAGGCCTTTCCTGATCAAAAATAGCCTCACCACAATAAGTTAGATGAGTTAATATTCAGTTCAGAGAGCTCAGGTGCATTTGACATATGAATCTCTTTGAAATATAATCAGCACAATTGCCAGACAACTGACTTGAACTACTTAACATATTGTACTGCACTGGCACTCAGTCTGCTGCCTCTGCTTCTGGTCTGTTTCCAGGCACAAAATTGGAACGGTGGTGTTTCCCTTCAAAGACCTACAGAGCTTGCCTATTCTGACATTAACCTCCTTCAGCACTGTGATTAGATGGAAAGCTCTATCCAGATGTTTCCTCCATGTCAAGGTACCAGTAGTCCTCAACTTATGACCAAAACTGAGCCCAACATTTCTGTTGCTAAGTAAGGCAGTTGTTCAGTGAGTTTTGCCCCATTTTATGATCTTTCTTGCCACAGTTATTGATATTACAATCCCCAAACACTTCCCCACCTGCCAAAATTCCCCACCTCCTAAAACACACTCAAGCATCCACACAACAGACCAAGTAATACTGTCCAACAGTTTACTGATGGTGGTCCTTAAATTCATTAAGTACAATTATAGCTCTGGGATAAAAACTATTCAGAAAATGTGTGGTCCGAGTTTTAATTGTTCTGTATCCTCTGCCAGAAGGCAACAGTTCATAAAGATTGTAAGCAGGATGGGGAGAGTCTCTGAGAATGTTGTGAAACTTCCTCAAACAGCGAAATGAGAAGATGTCATCCAGGGCTGGTAGCTGGAGCCCAATGATATTCTGGGCAGTTTTAATGATTCTCTGTAGAGCTTTTTTTGTCCACTACAGAGCTGCTCAATGGTGCTGTGGTAGTAGGACAGAAGTAGATACTGAGATAGATTTATCTTCCTGAGTATTCTCAGGAAGTTCACAGTTGTTAAGTGAATCACTGCAGGTTAGTAACATGATTGTTAAATGAATCTGGTTTTCCCGCTGACTTCATCAGAAGGTTGCAAAAGGTGGCCTCCTGGGATACTGCAACCATCATAACTATGATCAAAATCCGAATTTTGATCATGTGACCATAGGGTTGCTGCAACGGTTCTGAGTGTGAAAAATGATCATAAGTCATTTTTTTCCAATGCTGTCATAACATAACATTTGCATGTGACCAATGAGAAGTGGACAGGGCCTTTTTAGTTGTGGTGACTTATTTGAAAAACAGTCTAGGGAATGTGAAAGCCACAGATGCAACTCATTTCTTTAGACTGATAAGCACTTGAAGTCATTGTTGCCATGCTGCCTTCAACCACATTTTTGCCATTTGCAACTCTTTTACAATGTTGTAGCATTTATTTTATAGTATGAGGGAAAAAATAAATGATAATAAGTAAGCAAGAAGGGGGTATTTTCCCATGAATTTTTTCCACCCTGAAAAGGGTTACTTTTTTTCCTTTAGCATTCCAGTACAAATATTTCTATTCCACTTTCTGTTGTATAGAGAAGTATCAGGTTTTCTGAAAAATTAAGATTGAAAGTATGAAAAAAAAATCATTGAAAGAAAAAGCCTTCACATTCACTACCGACTTTTGCCCTACATACATCTTCTCTCCAAATTCCTAAAAGTGCATCTGTGTGTTCTGAAACTGCATATGAAAAGAGACAACCCACAGGGTGACAAATCTAGCTGTGCTCAGCAGGAACAGCAACACATACTGATTCATTATTGCTCTACCCAAGGTTTATTCTGTCCCACCTTTTTACAGTTTGTGTTTCTTTTTCCTGTAGGCAATTAAAAGTGTATATCTCCATAGACAGCTTTGTTCCCCCAATAAAAGAAACTTCTTAGTCATGTCCAACTTACAGTTTCAGCTCCAAGAATCTATATTCCCTGGAGTTTCAATGTGTATGGCTTAATGAGTTTAAATGTATCTGACTTCCATTTTCATATATGCTTTTGAAGTGGATCAAGCCAATTGATTGGACAAGTGTTTGTACTTGTAGCTGCAGTTAAAACTAATACTCTCCTTCATGTTTCCTGAGGTAAATGTATCTTTTCACTTTCACAATTGTTTAAATCTACTAATATGGACTACATTACAGGCAGAATGCTGTTGCATACAGCCTGAATGAAATTTATAGATCATTAGTCTAATGCTCTTCTATGAATCAGGGGCTTTCTGAAGAATGGTTTAAAGGATTTACTTTTACAGTTTAAGAATGCGGGAAACAGCTTGCTGTCAGTGTTTCAAGTAAAGCACCCATAGAAAGCAGAACTCTGAGGCAGGCAAGTTCCTCAAAGATACATCATATTGGCACAGCTGGTGAAAGCCGACCTTGAAAGTTCCTGCAGCTTTCACTTAATTAAAATGTGAATGTTTCCCCTTTCCCCCAAGTCACTGATCACGCTGTCCAATCCAAGTACTGGCCGGTTGCTTGGTTACTTCACTCCTCCTCTGGCCAGCCATCTGTGAGAATGTTCTTGGTTCCCACAGGAAAACTTCGTTGTTTTGCCTACAAACCCCCCTCTGTTCCCCCCGCCCCACTGTTGTGTGGCAATCCTGAAGCTTCCAAGATGGCCTCAGCCAAGTTCACTTCAGGATTGACATTTCTATTGTTCATTCCTCTAGCTTGGTATTGTCTACTCTGATTTGCATCTTCTGTATTTCAGCAAAAATAAACTTTCTCCAATCCCACCTAGAGATGAGAAAAGATTGATCGTCATATTGTCAATGAAATGGGTACTCTACCAATAAGCTTCAGACTGCCACCTGTTCTCCCTTTTTCATAATAATTTTATTACAATTAGAAAAAAATTCATGCCAACTCCAAAAAAGTATAAAAAGAAAAAAAAGCGTAGAAACAAAAAAAGAAAAAGAAAAAATAGAAAAAACTTTCCCCTTTATTACTATAAGTATAAACAATTTTAACAACTTATCACTATCTCTTAAAAGACAATAAATACTTTGTTCATCCAATAGCTCATCTCTTAACTATAAACACAATGCAGAAACCTCATCACTCATTTCTTATCAAGTCCATTAAGGGTTACCAGAAATAATAACTTTTTTTAGTATTGATCAAATAACTATATATTGTTTCCCTGTACTTTTAACAAACTTACTTTTTAATCTCTTCTCAGTAAATTCTTCTAAACTTTAATAGAATCTCTTTGCACATCCAGTAAGAAAAAGTTATCCAAATCACTCTTCTTGTTTGTTACCTGTATGTCGTATAAGTATTAAGACATCCATTGGTTTCATCTGTATGTCTAGCATATTATATTTTTCGATATCCTTCTTGTAACTTGTCATATATAAATCCACATTCATATCAGTTTCAATCCCATCCATTATAGCTTGTTCTTTATTTGTGACATCATTAATAGAGATACTGTCAATGGTATCAGACATTCTTAAAATTAATTGAGTCCATTGTTCAAAAATAACCTTTAAAACATCCATTGTTAAAGTATTATTCTCCATTCTATGTTAACAAGTCAAATTTAAGTGTTCTTCTCATTTAATTGAAATGTTTACTTTGTTCTAGTTTCCCCTGGTTTCCCTTCAGAGTCCCATCCTATCATGTTTGTTTTTTTTCAAAGAATGCAAACAATGACAGTTTCTCACAGGAAGGATTTTTATAATTAATTTCAAATAATTAAATAAATATGGACCCTTACAGAAACTTCTTTCTCAAAGGAGAAAGAGAATCACACAACAAAAACTTGCCATTTCAAAGGGTCTTAAGCATTAAAGCAATAAATAATCCCAAATTGGATTAAGAAATGGACTTGACGGAGCATTTTGTCCATAAAAGGCTGAATTATGGGTATGATTTTAAATGTCATCACTCAGCTTCCAACTGTTCCACTCATAAACTAACTACAAAACCTCAATTCCTGAGGTTTACTCATGAGGAGTGGCTTCCCAGTGTGCACTTTCTCAAGAGAATTTTCATTAGCCAGAATCTAGCATCCAGCCATTGATCACCTCTGTAGTCATCCCAATTTGGCAGGGATGTGTAGTTTGCCATGGTGCTCACCAGAAATCTCTCCTGATTGCTATCAATTCTCAAAGGTATCTTGTACCATAACACTGTGGAAGGAAATGGATATTTTGCAGCCAATCAGAGTGAAAAATAAACATATGGGCTATAATCAGAGAATACTCAGGCCAACCACATCATCCATTTCAGGTTACAACCTGGCTGTTCTGGTTAGCTCAAGACCAATAATAGATGATATATCAGAAGTGATACATTTTGGTCGCCAATATATAACAAGACATAAAAAGAAAGAGTGCAGAGAAGAACAACAAAGAGGATTAGAAGACTGGAGGCTAAAACATAACGAAGATCAGTTGTTGGAATTGGTTTAATGAAAAGAAGGATGAGGGATGACATGATAGCAGTGTTCTACAATCTATAAAGGGCTGCCACAAAGAAGAGGGGTTAAGTCACCTGGAGGCAGGGCAAGAAACAATGGATGGAAATTAATCAGAAAGAGAATCAGTCTAGAACTAAGGAGAAATTTCTTGACAGAACAATTAATTAATGGAATGACTTGCCTCCAGAAATTGTGGGTGCTGCAACCCTGGAACTTTTTAAGAGGAGATTGGACAGCCATATGTCTCAAATGGTATAGAGTCTACTGTTTGGACTGGAAGACCTCCAAGGTGCCTTCCAAATCTGTCACTCTTATCTGTTTTTTTTTTTCTGGAAGATCTCTGATATTTTGAAACTACTGCCTTAGCAAACCAGGATTTAATAGCTCTATTTTTCATAAGCTTGGGAGAAACATCATAAAAACTTTCTTTCCCTCTTTTTTTTCCAGTGCTCATAAAGTTACTTGGAAGAATCAAATGAGCCCAATAGGCAGAAAATACCCCTGGGATATTTTTAACCTGTGCTATACATGTTGTAGAAGAATTCAGCAGTTGCTGGATCAAAAACCAAGCTGTGAATTAAGCCTCATCTTTTGTGATGCTGGTGGGGGGGAAAGTGCCGTAATTATAGTTGGTCCATTTTATTCTTTCTTGCCAAAGATGCAGAGGAGGTTTATGCACAGATGTGCCAGGAATGAATGCCAGCTAAGAGAAGCGTGGCAAAAAGCATCTATTGTTTCATCCAAGGAAAAGGTGACCTGTTTCATGTATCACCTGGCAGATTTGCTTTCAGCTAATATTGCAATATAACTTTATAGAGGGTTCATATTGCAGCAGGAATTTACGTTTTATTCCTAATGCTAGGATTGAACTAACCCTGACCCACGACCCATAACATAATCTCCTATAAAAGGAATATATAACAGGGTTATTTCCCAACTGGACTGAGCATTCAATGAAAGCAATTTAGATTAGGAAGTCCTGCAAATGTTATGGCCCTCAGATGAAATAATTACTATACTGAGACTCCCTGAAGAGATTACAGATACCTGTAACAAAGACCCTGTACGCAAATTCTTCCATTTTCTCCTGCAATTGCCCTTATCGACTGTCTAAATTTTGGACTGCAAGACAGGAATGATCTTTGATTTAGAACAGCAAAAGCAACATGCTAGTCCCCTCCTCTAAATGTTTACAATGCTGTTTTAAGAAAGAAATGTTACTTTTAGACTCTTCTCACTAACAAAGCTTGCCTTCTCAAAGCTAACATTGGTGAGGAGAAAAATGGCTTCATTAAAAACAAAGGAAAGAATATTAGAAGAAATTCAATGTTTTCTTATTTAACCTCATCAGTCTGAATACTTCTTTAAAGCCAGAGACTAGCCTAACTCTCATTGGGGTCGAATTCAGCAAACCATTGTCAGGATGTGAAAGATAAGAGAGCTAAACTTCTAGCACTTTCTTATTCTGCAGCTGTGGAATTTCCATCTCTTTGGGGGCAACTTAAATCAAAACTGTAAAAAAAAAATTGATATCATTTTAGTCTTATGAACAGTCTGTCTCTGTTCTTTGCTTATTTACCAAAAGAAAGCAGTTTTGCTGAGAAGATAGCAAGAGATGATAGAAGGTGAGTTCAGCTACATTCACACAGCACAGCCCTTTAAAAAAATCACTGTGCTATGAAGGAGACATTTCCATATTTCACAGCTATTTTTGGCTGGTGCCTAAAGTTGATGATACAGCAGGAAAAAAAGAAGGCAGGGAGCAAGCTCTGGATGAAAGAGATGGGTGGGATAATGACAATTCCTTTACTGCTCCTTTCTTCTTGACAAGGTGCATTATTCCAAGCTTTTTGCTAATCAAACCTAGCAAAAGAAGTGGGCTATGCCTATAAATTCACAATGCTTACAAATTACAAAGGGCCTCTCTTGTTAGCCCTGCAATAATGGGAACCAGTTTTGACAGCATTTCTTGAATCCCGATTTTCCTTTCTTCTTTTACTTTCCCATAAAAACACTTCATCACTCCTATCTATCTATCTATCTATCTATCTATCTATCTATCTATCTATCTATCTATC
>NW_020769311.1:21676736-21707198 GCF_900518735.1 Pseudonaja textilis | reverse complement strand
ATTATCATTATGGTTCTTTCATTTAACAATAACTATTTGTTCCACCACTTCATATAGAATATTCCACATTTTAAACCAATATGTAATGTAATTTCCATTGCCACCTCATCTAATAAAAAATACATTCTTATATCATTTTCTCTTAAATTCTATTATTTTTATATTGTAAAGTTATCTATAAAATATATCATTTCCACACTTTTTTTCTAACCATTGATAAAATAAATCCCATATCTTATAATACAGTTTTTCTTCTTTTTCTCTAATTTCAAATGTCAATTTACTCATTTCAGCACATTCCACTATTTTCTCAATAACTTCTGTGTTGGTATTTTCCCATTTTTCCAATTCTTTGCAAATACAATTCTAGCAGCTGTACATTCACAATCAAATATATCAGTTCTCTACTATATATCTCTGGTACAATACCCAATAAAAATATTTCTGGTTTAAAATCAATATGACTTTTTGTCATTTTTTCCAAACATGTGTGGATTGTAGTCCAATATTTTTTCGCCTCTGCACATGTCCACCACTTCTGATAAAATGAGTCAGGTAACTGATGACATTTCCAACATTTTTCAGATTTATTCTTAAACATTCTTGCTATTCTCGTTGGGGAAAGATGCCACCTGTAAAACATCTTATACAAATTTTCTTTATATGCAGTTGACATTGTCATTTTATAATTTTGAGACCATAGTTTTTGCCATCTCTCTAAGTCAATCCCGTATCCAAAATTCTTCCCCCATGCAATCACTGTTTCTCTAACTTATTCTTCTTCTAATTTAACCTCTAATAAATATCCGTATAATTTCTTAATCACCTTTTCATCAGTACCTGTTAAAATTTTATCTAAAGCAGTCAATTTATGATAAAAACCTTCTGTTTTGAGATCTTTATTATATCTAGAATGTATTTGCACCAATTCATCCTTATACCTCATTGCTCCAGTTCTTGCATAGATTTAAGTTCACCCTTTTCATTCATAATTTCGCCATATTTTGTTTCTTTGTTCCATTTTATATAGCACTGGGTATGAAAATGCTTCTATAGTTGAAAGCCAGACTGGAATTTTCAAATAGTGTTGCCTTTTAATCTTTTCCCAATTTAATAATAAAGCCTCTCGTATATAGTGTCTTCTAAAATATCCATGTGTATTAGTTCCCTTGTACCAGAGGAAAGCATGCCAACCCAACAACAAATCATGTCCTTCAAGTGTCAATAGTCTAGTTTTTCTCAATGTAATCCATTCCTTGACCCACATCAGAGCTGTCGCTTGATAATATAACTCCTAATTTGGTAGACCAAACCCACCTCTCATTCTAGCATCTTGTAATAACTTTAATTTTATTCTTGCTTTTTTCCCCTGCCAGATATATTTCAGCACTATTTTATTCAACTCATCAAAATACTCTTTCCCTAATCTAATTGGAATTGTCTGGAACAAATATAAAATTCTTGGTAAAATATTTATTTTAATTGTTGATATTCTCCCTATTAATGATAATTGTAAGTTTTCCCATTTTGCCAAGTCTGTCACAATCTGTTGCTTGAGTTTATTTTAATTATTCTCTTTAAGTGTGCCACATCTTGCTGTCAAATATATTCCCAGGTATTTAACCTTATTTGTGACCTGGATTTCCAGGACTTCCGCCAATTCTTCCCTCTGTTTTACTAGCATATTCTTCATCAGAATCTTTGTTTTATCTTTATTTATTTTTAAACCAGCTACCACTCCATATTCCTCTTATCTTTTCTATCAACCTAGTCACTGTTGCCAATGGGTCTTCTAATATAAAAACCAGGTCATCTGCATATGCTTGTAATTTGAATTCTTCTTTCTTAATTTTCATTCCTTTTATTTCTTTCGCTTCTCTTATATCTCTAGTTAGCACTTCTAATGTTAATACAAACAACAGAGGTGACAGCAGGCAACCTTATTTGCTGTGTTGAATGGGCTGCAGAGGGACCTCTGAGTAAGAATGCAGCCAATTGCCAACTTATCTTAGATACATAACACTACCACCGGGACAAATTTTTTAGTTAAGGTTAGGTGAAGGGAATGACAGGCTGTCATGAAGACTGGACAGTCCTTGGTCACCCACCATCTTATTTACACCAAATGCAGTGACTGACTTTATGTCTCAGACACTGAAGAAGCCAAGTGAACCCCTTTAAAAGCTTGCAAAATATTTCCTTTGTCCCAGAGTCAGAAAACATACAATAAGCCATGAGGCCTGCCTGACAACACAACTCTCCTCCTTAGTCTGTTTCTTTTCAAGCTTGGGCCCAGCCTCTTCTTTTGTCATGCTTAACACCTGCTGCAGTGTAGCTGGCTCTTTTTCTTTGTACCAAGAAGCTCGTTCTGTAATATAGCACTGTTTCAAGCACACCCCTCTGTTATGGTGATTTTTCACATTTTGCATCTAGACTGGCCATGTATGACTCCCTCACTCTTAGTTGCATTTCTGAATATAAACTGACATAGCCTCTTTTACCTATAAGTACTCACAAGCAAGCCTTCTTTGGAAGAAGTTAGAAGAATAATAGAATAATTAATAGAAATAATTATACTAAATTATACTAAATTGTTAAGAAATCAGATTTTTCTTTTTTTTTAAAAAAATGTATATTTTATCCATTGAAAATTTATGCTTCATAAGAACTGGGCCATTGATGGGGAAGAGAAAGCAGTAATATTGTTGATGATCAGCTAAGCTTTTTCATTTCATTTCACCTCTCTCTCCCCCTCCCTCCCTGCCCCTCCCCCCCCCCCCCGCCCCCCCCCCCCCCCCCCCCCCCTCTCTCTCTCCAAAGATCACACTGAAGTTTTCTACTTGAAAAAGTGATAAGCTGTCTTCTCTTTATACTTAGTGAACTCCCAGGAGCAAATTGGGAAAAACAGAATTAGACACAATGTTGATACAATAAACCTTGGTAGAATGCAAACTGGAAAGTAATTTTGGATTTCCCTATCCCCTTCCTATTCCACCACATTCCCTAATACTGGCAGCCTCTTGTCAGAAAATTCTGAGAACAAACCACAGCCATGCTGAGGAACAGGGTTTTTTTTTTTTTAGAACATTTAGAATACTAGGGTTTGAAGGGACCTTAGAGGTCTTCTAGACCAATTCTCTGCTCAAGAAGCAGATTCTTTCTCATTCTGGACAAAAGACTGTCCAGACTTTTCTTGAAAAACTTTGCTTTCTGAAAAACATTGCTGTCGGAATAAATAAACTGTCTACACAAAATTGCATGTTCTGATTTTGAAAATCTTGAATTTACCTGTGATGAGTTTCTTATGTGTCAATTAAGTCTTCAGTCCTTTCCTGGGAATAAGCTGCACATAATTCAACAAAGTTTTTTTGCTGAGTAAGCAAGTATGGACTGACCTTTAGGATTGCCCTGTATGGCTGCAATCCTATCATTAAGTGAGGGAGGAAACTGATTCAGCACAAGATTACTGAGAAGTACAGTCCAATTCATGAATTAACTTTCAAAGATTATTGTAAATATAATCCTCTCTTAAGGATTATATTTACACACAAGATATAAAGCAAGTCTGAGTTTGGGTACAAGTCCTATTAAAAACAATTATGGACATTTACAAATATGAATTTATTTCCTTTGTTAGTATGTTTATAAAACTCTCTTCACCTTTTGGACTCCATTAACTCTGATTGGTTAGGAAAAGATGTCAGATGACGATTTTTCATGAGTAGCAACACTATTCAATCAGTATTATCTGGCTTGTAATTCCCAATTCTCTACTGCTCTTACATGCTGGGTTGTGTAGATATGAGACTGGTCATAAGCAGACTAGCACAGGTCTTGGCAGAGAGCTCTGCATTTTTCAATTTCTAACCTCAGAATCACTGGGAAGACAAATTGTCCATCTTATTTTCTACAACTCTGATAGGATCTTTTAAAATCTCTGAGTTTACTTGCCCTCAATTGAAATATGACTTGGCTTTTCTTTCACAAGTTACTAGTTATACAACCATTTAAGCATATGCAGGTTATGTTCTAACACATTCCACTGCAAGGATGCTATGAAAATATCTGTAAAAGCAAATAGAAAATGAAATTACATATGTAGTTAAGATTACTCTAAGCAATTTTTCCTCACATTTCACAACAATCAAAACAGAATTGTAAGCATTAAGTATATTGCAGAAATAAACCGGGCATATCTACCATTAACTCAGAGTAAGTACAGTCTGCATTTATAAACTTGTAATAGAGATGGAAGAAATATGAAGACAATATTTGAGCTTTGTAAAATGGGTCTCTGCTTAAATCAAGTCTTCAAAGAAATTACAATACCCGTAATAATCCAATTCTCAACAAAGAGGTTTTTGAAATTAATCTCAGTAGGTAAGTTGAAATTTCTAGTGGATAATCAGGACGAATGTTAACACCAAATTTCTCTCTATGTGACATATACCACCACACAGGATTTACAGTAACTGTAATCAGATGTGGTGATTTATTTTAGGACCCTTCACAATATTTGTTAGTGATGGATAGAAAAAATGGACTCCCTTTATACAATTACACATTTGATATCATTTATATGTGAAAAGAAACGGGGTTGCATTGGGATCTAATCCACGGGAGATGCAAACTACTACTGTTGCCAAAGTCCCTTTTAATAGTGGGCTGTGCCTGAGAGTGATTATATAGTGGAACATTGGTGACACCTAGTGGATGGTAGTTAATGACACTTTTCTACGGAACTATTTCAATGTTTTTTGCATGTTTACAAGAAAGACTCAATTCTAAACTGCTGTAGCAAATGACATCGGAAGGTCCAAGAGTATATTCCAGACTTTGAAATGAGAATTACCTTTCTCATTAATTAGCCACCATGTCTTTTCCTTTTTTTTTACATTTTTCTGGTTTTTGGACAAAATATCTTGCAGAGCAGCTTGCTTAGTGCTATTATTTCTGGGTTGCAAATTTAGCTATTTCTTTCCTACAGTATCTTGATATTTGCAACTTGTAGCCTCACTATTTGAGAATTTAACAGGCACTCTGACTCATTCCCACAAGGACCTCTGGACAATCCAGGTGATCTGTTAGTTGTCAACAAATCTCTTTTTCCATCCACCCTGGTTTGTACAGTTTTGTTTATGATCATTTGTGATTACTAAAGATTATGTCTTATTGAAAAGACATGGGCAGAAATGATGTCCCTTTTTCATGTAAAATGTTCACAAGCAACACTAGTTGTGTGAATTACTTTTTATTGCAAACCCCACAGGTAATGTCAAAAGAGTAAATCCTTTTGTGACTGAGGGGAAAAAATACCATTTTAAGTAGAATAAGAAAATAATCCTAGATAAATCAAATTGCCCACAAATGATCTTGAATATTCTAAACTTAGATCAACCTAGAAATGACCAGGTTACAGATTTTGGATGATATAATAGGCAGTCCAAAAAAATGAGATTTTTTTTTTTATTGTTGAAACCCTACAACAGGGGTGTCAAACTCGTGACAACACGTTGTTGTCACATGACATATTGCAAGTTTTTTCCCCTTTGCTAAACTGGGGGGTGAGCATGACCAGTGTGTGACATATGCCACGAGTGTCAGCTTTGGAAGCCATGTTGAGATCCGATGCTCCCATGCTGCCACAATTGAGCCTGCAAAAGTGGGAGAGGGGAATTCATTTGAGTATATCTAGTTAGACAAAATAAAATTCTTTTGCTGATTCAAGGTCAGTGCATAGTGAAAAGGAAGTCTTACTTTGGGATGGATGCTGATTGGGCCATGTGATATGGTAAAACTCCTTCCCTCAAAACGACGCTATAGAGCACTGCACACCAGAACAACTAGACACAAGGACAGTTTTTTCCCAAATGCCATCACTCTGCTAAACAAATAATTCCCTCAACACTGTCAAACTGTTTACTAAGTCTGCATTACTATTACTATTAACCTTCTCATCACTCCTTATCACCCATCCCCTCCCACATGTGACTGTATGACCTTAACTTTGTTGCTTGTATCCTTATGATTTATATTGACTGTTTCCTGGTATGATTGATTGCTTATTGTAACCTATGACTATCATTAAGTGTCGTTCCTTATTATTCTCAACTCCTGACGAATGTATCTTTTCTTTTATGAACACTGAGAGCATTTACACCAAGACAAACTCCTTGTGTGTCCAATCACGCTTAGCCAATAAAGAATTCTCCAAGCCACAACCTAAATTCAAAATGTTCAAGTAACTTATCAATGTTGTTTGAACATCAGCCTTTTCTGCATTATTGTGCATTACTGTGTTTGGAAACAAGAAATCTGATTAATTTTGTTGCTAGGAAGAAAAAAAATCCACCACAGTGTTCTAAATTCATAATTACTGATTCTGTGTTTCTGAATTGTGCCAATGTCTAATTTGATCTCAGTGCTTCTAAAAGGCAGCTCTCCTTGGTAACTATTATTTGTTTTTGATTTTAATTATCTCTGTGGCCGGAGGGTAGCTTTTCTACTTAAAGAGACTGTACACTTTCCTACTTTCTTCCCATTAAAAAGTCTGCAACTGTCTTTAGAAGGTTAAACTGTGGGACAGTTATCCTTGACCAACGATCTTTTAGCATAATGATTTCATATCCTTTGCACATTAACAGAGAGTTATTAAAGGGACTGGATGTACTGCACACTCCGCCACTCTAACGTTGCTTCGGTCCAAGTATGCCAAGTGTGGAACATTTTGATTTGTTATCTAAGTAGCAGAAGAAGAATACCTGGGAGGGCTGGGCTGAGAATGGGAAAAAATGTGGTGCTTTCTCTGCAGTCATGTGGCAGCAACACTGTTGTCTGGATCAAGCATCACATTGTGTAAAATGTCAATTTCTGGGTGCTTCTACGTTAATAATCCAGAGAGGAATTAGTCTGAAAATCATCCTTCTGTCATTTTCATTCCAGATGAGTGGGAGAGGCAGGAAATGCAACTATCTCTACTGAAGGACTGCCAATGCCTATGATTTCAGCAGCCAAGTATCAGTTCTAATATTAATTGGCCCTTTATTTTTTTCCTTTTAAAAAAAATCACATTTATGTGCTTCCCACATGGCCCATTGCTTCCTGAATCGCTGAAATGGTGGAACAACCAATGGTGGAGCATAAGGAATGCTCCATAAGCAGCAGTCACGATTATGGCCATATTGATTATTCCTGGAAGTTAATTCTGACAGCTGTGAATGGCTGGATCCACACCACCCAATGCTTTGAATGCAGTGGAATGCCAGGCCTAGTTGCTTTGTATCCAGGAATAATGGCCTGTCATTTAGAGCTGATGAGTCATTGTTGCATTCAAATGAGCTACCAGAAGCTGTTTCTAACATAATCTCCAAACCTTCTTTTCCCATCGGTAGCCAGTTCTAAGGCACAAGCCGTCCTTTGTTTCAAAACATTTATTTATTACATTACCACTTACATTCTGCCTTTTAGCATAAGAGGCTTTCCAAACTGCCTTAGAGCCGTAAAAGCAATTGTAAATAAAATACCAATTTATTGTCTTACTGAAAAACCAAAGAACAAAGGGATCTCCAATAAGTTTTTCACAAAGTAATTGTAATAATGGAAGGGGCTTTCTTATAGTTTGTCATTTTAGTAGGGAACTTTGATGGGGAAAAATCTTATAACCTACTTTATTTGTGTATTTATGTATTTATCTATACCGTCCCGCTGCCTCTATTTTCCACATTTCCTTCAGGATTCAGGATGACATATCTGCCATTTTTTTTCTCCCCAAAGGTCTGTAAGATGGCCTGAGAAAACTGATATGTCTAGAGCCATCCACTAAATTTCAGACACCCAATGACAATCTGAGCAGAAGTGGATTTGGGTCTCTCTGGTCCTAGTCCAAGAAATCAACCACTTTTACACAGTGACATATCTCCTCTTTTTAAGGACATTTACTTATCTTAGTATTCCTTACATCTAATATCATAAGATACATTATTATTTGAGCATTTCAAGCAAGATAAGCAGTATCAACTCCATCATCTTTGTGACAGCCCTTCAAACACTCGAAGGGCAACTATCATGTAGCCTTTTGGGATCCTTCTGTACAAGACGTCTGTAGAGATTCTCAGTCATCCAGGTCATGGTTGCCCCAAAGGTGCTTTTTCAGGAGGCAACTGGACTTTTTGGTTTTTTCTTTTGAAGACATTTCACATCTCATCCAAGAAGCTTCTTTAGCTCTGATGGGATAGCGGGGAATGGAAGGATTTATATTCCTATATTATGTACAAGACAATTATTGTGCATGTTAAGTCTGGGCGGTGGGTCCCAAGGAGAGACGAGACTCGAAATAGTGACAACAGCTCTTTATTAGGAAACCAGATACTGAGACAAGACTCCCAGCCGAGGCAGCTCCTTTTATAGAGCTGGCTGCGGCTAGGCAGCCTATGATATGCATTTGAGCTTGCCGCGCTTGGTTTTACCCAATCGCAGCAGCCGAATAAGAACCAATCAGAACGCTTAGTTCTGTCCAATCACGGCCCGGCTTTTCCGGACCAATAGGAATGCAGGCCTACAAGCCTGCTAGTATGGAACACTGCACTCATTCTGTCTCAATCACTAGAGGTTGTTGGATGGAACAAACAGAAATGACTCCCATTTGTAACCTTATATTTTTCTTTCATCTTTTTAAAAATAAGGGATAAAAAAAAAATTCTAGATAAAATTCTTTACCTACCTCCACTGACCAGTCCTTCTCAGAGTTCAGCAACATCTGGAGATCCCAGCAATTCCGCATCTGTTTTTGGTAATACTACAAATCATATAGTTCAGCAGTTGCCCACCAGTGTGCCGTGAGAAAATTTTGGAGGGCCTCAGAGAAATCTCACCCCCAGAGCACCCACCAAAAACAATCCAGGCTGTGCAAAAACACAAGGCTGTGATGCCCATGGCCTGCAGGAACCCTCCCCACCCACTCACCCACTCAAACTTGCCTGTTAAATTGCTATTTTTTTCTTTTTCCGACCATCATTTCTTCTGCTGTGCTGAGAGATTTAGATTAACTAGGAAGCAGGAAATGGTTGGCTTTCTTGCTTTCTAGCTAGTCTTTTAGATCTTTGGCTCTGCTTTTAAGCACAGCCGAACCTCCTTTAGGACTGAAAGTTCTATTATTCAGTGCAGACTCATGGCAAGCAAATTTGAGAGACTGAGCTAGCCAATGGCAGATAGATAGATCACTGAATGATTCTATGAGCAATTCATTCAGCCTGCCTGCTTTGCCTGATTTTGGGTAAAAGTTGCTCTTTTTTAATAAAAAAAATTCAATATTTACATACATGGTGTTTGGGGAGTTAATTTTGTGAGTTTGCTTGGTAGCAAATTTTGTGGGTTTGCTTGCAAGCAAATTTTATGTGACAGACTGAGCTAGCCAATAGCAGATAGATAGATTTCTGAATGAATCTGTGATTCTGTGAGCAACTCAATCTGCCTGCCTGCTTTGCCTGATTTTGGGTAAAAGTTGCTCTTTTTTTTATAAAAAATTCAATATTTATATAAATATTTATAATATTTGCAAACAAGCCATGCCTAGCCAGTCACACGACCACTAAGCCACAAATTAGGCCACACCCACAAAACCTGTTAGTGGCCCCTGGGATTTAAATTTATGAGTTTGATGGTCCCTGAGGTCCAAAAGGTTGGCAACCCCTGATATAGTTGGAAATATTCATATCTGTCCTTTTTCAAAAATGAAACTTAACCTTCCATCCTCATAGAACTCACCTCAAGATGCCCCTGAATCTTCGGTGCCCTCCTTGGGACACATCCCAGATTGTTTTTATCCTTCTTAAATTGCTAATGCCCAGAATTTAAATGGATTAGGAGAAAATATCATTGCTAAAATGGAAATGTGTGCTTTGGCAACAACATAAATGCAGCAAGAGAACCAAATTTGGTTCTAATGTTTCCAACAGGCCATGAAAATAAAACTGCATTACGTCCCATTTACCAGGCTGTATAATCCACTGATTTTGGGGAGATTTATCTCTGAGGGATGTTTTTACTTCTGAGGAAGCCATTTGAGTGCTTCAAAAAGTGGTAGACAAAGGGCCAGTGGGAAGGGTAAGAAAACAATTTAACAAGAGCTGGTTCTTTTAGAAGGGAGGTTTTCCCCTGAAGACAAAATCAGAGACAGAAGAAGAAAACAGTGTACTTAGTCCAAGAGTTGACAAAGGAGATTTTAAGAGAAGATAGATTTCCATTCAACTGGAAATAAGAAACTCTCGGCCTACCTAGTGAAGAGAGATTGATATTTTCAAATCACACACAAACACATATTAGGTAGCATAGAGCAGTGGTTCTTAACCTGGGCAATATCACCCCTTGGAACAAAAAGGGGCGATGCGGGGTCAAAGGAATGGAAGGGGGGCGATATGGGGGCGATGGAGCGAGAAGTTTTGGGGATACTTTTGAGACTTTTTTCGTACAGTGAACCGCTGTATATCTGTCATACAAAAACATCAGATTGCTCGCTATTAGTAGATTGAACTGTGTTTTAAAATGTTCCTCCAGATAGCTTCAGTACAGAACGCCGTACATATGTGAATATGCATCACTCATCTTGATACGTGTTGCGCAGCAGCCTCTATCACTCTACCCATTAAATTTGTTGCTCTGATTTTTGTTGCTTTCCTTCTGTAAAAATTTTCTTTATGTCTTTTTAACCCTTTTTACATGAATATATATTTTCCTTGAATCTTAATTTACTTTCAGAGTTTTCATCTTGAAATTCTTAGTTCCTGCATTGCGGTTTGTTCTTATGCCCTTTCTATATTTCTTTTTGCGTCTTAAAATTCACTTGTAATTAAATCATTAAAATCATTACTGTTTTTTTCGGGCATTCCATTTTCTTGCAATTGAATTTTGTTTTCAGTGGTCATTGCATGTAAGTGTCTTGAATAAATAAGATAATAATGAAATACATGTATCACGAAGTTTGGGAGTAAAGTGATGGGTGACATCAGAATTTTTCACACAGTTGAGATATGGGGAGAAGACTGGAAATAAATTATTTGCATCGATATGTCCTGATGACAATTTTAAAGAAAACAAAAAATATGTTTGCATAAATTGAAGAATTATTTCCCTGTGTTGTGATTGAGAGGTTATGTTGGGGGAGGGGGGGGATGATAACTTTCTCAATGGCTCAAAGGGGCAATTCTTTCAAAAAGATTAAGAACCACTGGCATAGAGGACGCTTTGGAATGCGTGGTGACACAAACAGCACCTGTCTGCAACTCTTTAAAACTGCTAAGACTTTTCCTGGGAATGAGCAAATGCTTTTCTTTAAATGACCCTTACATTGGGTCATAAAATTAATTGGGTCATTACCCTTACATTGGGGTGGAGTCGGGGTAGCTGAATGGAACTGAGCATTTAAATGGCCAGATGCCCTTCCTGGCACTGAAGCTCACAGCAGATATTTTCTCTTTGCACCCAGAGAGAAATATCTGCTGCTACCTAGGATTGAACTCAGAGCCTCCTGATTATGAGGCAAGAGCTCCACCTCTAGGCCACCACAGTGGTCAGAATGATTATTTTTTATTTGGTTTAAATTTCTGGCCTTGAGTACTCCAAAACATTTTTTCTGCTTCCACAAAATAACCCTTTTATAGTTCTAAACTCCTGGATGTGGACCTGTCAAAAATGATCTACTTTCCTAGTTTCCAAAATAATTTGCAGAGTCCTGGGGCTCTTCAGGACATCAGTAAATTGTTGGTGCATTCATAAAATACACAGCTTGTAAGATAATTTGGAGGGTTCAGGATTGTGTCACACATTACACTAAACCATGTTTTTTTGGTTTTGGCTAACTATGTGAACCAGGATATGATTGTTTATTGAGCAAATCAGCATAATGCATGAAGCCAGCAGTGTTGTTCCTTTGAGCAGAAATGGACAGCAGGGAGACTGGAAGCTAAACAAAGATTCAATTTGGAAGGTTCTTCATTATTATATTGAGTTACTCCAATGATATGGCTAACCACACAAAATAATACCTAGCATTTCATGATATAGATGAAATTACTGTAACGTATGGTCAGAATTCAGGCTTGCAAGTTTAGTGTTTTTGTTTTGTTGTTTTAAATTTCCTATGTCCCTCAGTAAGGGCCAGAAATCTGCAGTTAGATGAAAACAGTAGTTCAGGAAGTACAGCCAATTATCCATTTCAGCATATGAGTTCTACACTGGATAATCACCATATATCAGTTCAAATTTAGATGAGAATCATTATAAATCAAGGGTTTGAAATGTTTAATTGGATGGGGGTGGGAGGTTAGTAAGAGAAAGATTTTATTGTTGGTACTGATAAATGATCTGTAAGGGCCCTAATTGTCAGTCTACTGAAAATCATCAAGTAATGTGTCAAAAAACCCTTCTCTACCTTCAGTTTACTCCTTTATTAAAGAATACTCATTATTCTGACTAAATTTGTACTACTTTGGCAGGAGACCTGATAATTAATGAGGTATGAAATCCAAAAGGCTTGCCATGTAGACAAAGGCTCAATTTCTCCAGGGATATTCCAATTGTGATGAAGTCTGAAGAACCATATCAGTGAAAAATGACCTACAGCCCATTTCTAGAGTGAGTAAAACATTACTTTTTACCACTGTAATGGATGTAAAATCGATATACAAGATTCATTCCTGGTTGAAACATGCAACCATTTGAAAACTGGTTAGTTCCTGCCAAATGTGCCAGCAATGCTGAAATTCGTATATCAAATCCTGCCTTAATATAAAACTATTTTCTTTAATCCTCACATTTGCTCCAAGATACAAATCATCTCAAAAATATCTAGGATACTTGAGATGTAAATACAAGTAATCAACTTATTTTCCAAAGCAAGGCAAAACAAGAAACAATAGGTGGAAACTAACCAAGGAGAGAAGCAATGTAGAATTAAGGAGAAATTGCCTGATTGTGAGAACAATAACCGCTCCCCTCCAGGAGTTGTGGGTGCTCCATCACTGTAGATTTTTAAGAAAAAACTGGAGATCCAGTTTCCTGAAATGGTAAGGTCTCCTGGTTGAGCAGCAGGTTGGAATAGAAGACTTCCAAGGTCTCTTCCAACTCTATCCAGTTTTTTTTTAAACAAACTTTATTGAATATACAACTAAAATAATGAACAAACACATATACAACATAGAAAAAAGGTAGAAAAAAACACAAAAAATAAACAAATAAAAGCAAGCAATTCTGCTATCAACAGTTTGTGGTTCCTTATTTGTTATCATTATTGGTGTCATATTTACAAGTAAGTCTTAATGTGAATATGGAATTACTATCTCCTTTACAGTTTAACAATATTTACTAATACATTTTCTATCTTTGTTCTATCCAGTCATACCAACATTCCCAGCTTTTGTAATATTCTGATGATTATCTATCCTTAAGCGCTAGGGTCAATTTATCCATCTCTGCACAGGTTGCTATTTTCTGAATAATCTTTTCCTCTGTTGGAATGTCAGCTTGTTTCCAACACTGTGCAAAGGCTAATCTAGCTGCAGTAAGTATGTGCAATATTATATATTAGGCTTTTTTAGGAAATTGTCTATTAAATATCCCTAATAGGAAGAATTCTGGTTTTAATTCAATTTGCTCTGCCATTATTTCCTCCAACCATTTTTTGATTCTGCGCCAATATCTTTGCGCTTCAGTTCAGGACCACCACATATGAAAGAATGTTCCGTGTTTCTTTTTACATTTCCAGCAATTCAGATTCATGTTAGGAGACATCTTCACTATTCTTGAATGAGAGAGATGCCATCAATAAAACATTTTATAGCATTTTCTTTATATGTTCCTGATTTTGTGGTTTTATTATTCCTGATCCAGACCTTTTCCCATTCTAATAATATAATGCTACATCTAATATTTCTACTCCAAGCTATCATATTGCCTTTAACTACTTCCTCCTCTAATTTATCTCTAATAAACGGTTATAAAATTTGGTTATATTTTTTTTATCTGGACCTAGTAAGATTTTATCTAATTGTTGTAGCTTACTGTAAATTCTTAAACTTTTCTTATCCTGTCTGTATCTATTTTGAACTTGCAGGTAAACCCACCGGTCTACTCGTAGCCCTTGTTCTTGGAGATCTTGCCATGGTTTTAAAGTTCTTTGTGCATCCAGAAGGTCTTTGTATTTTATCGTTTTGTTAAGATTCAAATTATTTGGATGTATCATTGCCTCCATCGTGAGATCCAAACTGGGATTTTTAGACAGTGTTTTTTCTTTATTTTATTCCAATTAGCCAGCAAAGAGTCTCTAATTATATGTCTTTGGAATAATTCTGTTTGGTTTTTCCCATGTCCCATAAAAATGCATGCCACCCCTTCTGTAAGTCATGGCCTTCTAGGAATAGTATTCTTTTATTTGACAAGTTTACCCACTCTTTCAGCCATAGTAAATGTGCTATGGTATGGTATAATTCCCAATTTGGGAGTGCCATACCCACCCCCCCGCTCTTCATATCTTGCATTGCTTTTAAATTTATCCTCGATTTTTTCTCTTGCCAAATAAATTTTGAGATTATCCTATTAAATTCCACAAAGTAGTTTTTATGTATTTTTATTGGTATTGTCTGAAACAAATAAATTTAGGGAGAATGGTCATTTCAATAGTAGCAATTCTCCCTAATAGGGAGATTTGCAATTTAACCCATAACACTAAGTCTTTTTTAACCTGTTGTAGTAATTTGCTTTTATTATTTTCCAGTAGAGTTTTACAATGAGCCGTCAGCCAGATTCCTAGGTGTTTAATTTTTTTTTACCACTTTTAGTCCCATTGCCTTTTCCAATTCTAATTTCTGTTTTTCTGTTAGGTTTTTAGTTATTAATTTCTTTTTTTCTCTGTTAATTTAAAGTCCTGCAACTTTCCCAAATTGATCTAGCTCTTTCAACAGTTCTTGACCTGTTTCAGTTGGATCCTCTATGAAAAAGACCATATCATCCACAAATGACTGCAGTTTATATTCTTATTTCTTATTTCTTATTTCTTAACCCTTTTATTCTCGGTTCTGTCTAATTCATGTGAGCAGTGTTTCCGAAGATAATATGAAGAGCAGGGGAGATAATGGACATCCCTGCCTAACTCCTTTCTCTATTTTTATTGAGCACATATACTCTCCGTTAATTATAATATTCGCCTTTTGTGAGTCGTAAATTGTAGTCACGATGTTTTTAAATTTAGTGCTTAAATTCATATTGTAGATTTGTTGAATTAGGAATTGCCAATATAAGTTGTCAAAGGCCTTCTGTGCATCCAAGAATACAATGGCTATTTGTTTTTTCAGATGGGCTTCGTAGTATTCCAAAACATTTAACACTATTCTTAAATTGTTCCTAATTTGTCTATTGGGAAGAAATCTGTTTTGATCTTTATGTATATATTCATTCAGGATTTTTTTTAGTCTGTTTGCTATAATTGTAGTAAATATTTTGTAATCAGTATTTAACAAAGAAATTGGTCTATAGTTTTGTATGAGTCATGGATCTGAATCTTTTTTCGGAATCAACGAAATCAGTGTCTTCTTCCATGAATCCACCATTTTAGCTGCAAGTAAAACCTCGTTATATACTTCCACCATGAGGGGTCCTATTTGTTCTCCTATTACCTTGTAGAGTTCCCCTAGAATCCCATCAGGTCCTGGAGTTTTATTGTTCTTTTGATTTTCTATTGCTGTTTTCAGTTCAGACCATGTAATATCTCTAATTAGCATTTCTTTCATCTCATCCCTAATTACTTTGTCTTTTGTTTCACCCAAATAGTTTCTTATCATATCCTCACTTACCTCCTCCTTTTTATAAAGGTCTTCAAAATATTTACATGCAATTTCTTTTTTCTGTTCTATTCCCTGTTAGGCACCCCCATTTTCATCTATTAATTGGTAAATTAATCTTTTCTGTTTTTCTTTTTATGAGTTGATAGAACAACCATCTTCCTGGTTTATTAGCCTGTTCAAAGAATATCTGTCTAGCTATATTCAACTTTGTAACCATTCCTTCCTGTTCAATTAGGTTTAATTTGTCATCATCTGGTGATGATGATATCATCTGGTTTTGCAATCTACAATCCTGTGGAGTATTTTGTAACTGCATTTCTAATTCTTTAATTCTTTGTTTTAATTTATTTTGTTGGGCACATTTTTCTTTATTTCTCCTAGCAGTATATGATATTGTAGTGCCCCTTATTACTGCCTTCATTGTGTCCCAAATATTCTGCTTTGTAGTTGCCTCATTATTATTTTCTTTTAAAAAGTAGTCTAATACCTTCTTAAGTCTATTCATAAACTTTCTCTTTAATTAGCTGTGTATTTAGCGTCCACCTTTTCCTTGGCTTTTCCTACCTTTCCACACTAACTGAATCAGATTATGATCTGCTCATTCGTTAGGTAAAATTTCAATCTCTTTTAACTTATTTGCTAACTCACCATTCATCCATACCATATCAATTTGTGTCCATGATTGGTGTGGGTTGGAATAAAATGTAAATTGCTTTTTCTCCAGGTTTAATTTTCTCCACATATCTATCAAATTTAGTTCAGTCATCATTTCCTCACATGTTTTCGGTAATTCTCTCTTTTTCCTCTTTTCCCCCCACTACTGTGATCTTTCTGATGGTCCACAAGATACAAATATTCCTTTTTTCTGATCCCACTACTTTTTCATGTAATTGTTTACAAAAATCTTTTTGATTATTGTTAGGGGAATAAATTACTACTAATAGAATTGGGGTTGACTTAATCCAAATTTGTAAAACCAGAATTCTTCCATTGGAATCTGTCCAAATTAGCTCTGCTTTCATATCCTCTTTCACATATACTGCTATCCCTTTCTTTTTCTGAAGTCTGCTGGTGACATATACAGATTCCCTAGCTTGGGGCATTCTAAATATTTTTCATCTACCTTCCTTATGTGGGTTTCTTGTAAACATATTATATCTGCATTTTGTTTAATTAGTTTAGTTAGTATTTTTTTTCCTTTTTTATCCTAGAATTCAGGCCATTTATATTAATTCATAATATTTTCTTTTCCTCATCCATTATCTAATTGATTCTTGCTCTTTGTCTTGTAGTTACTCCTGTCTCTTTTTGTAGCTGATAACGTTATCTATCCAGTTTTAACATAGACCTTCCTGCAGATATATTCTAATTTGATGAAAATATGCCATCTACTGCAACACAAGGGTAGCTTTCTGAAAGTCCACTTATAATTTTAGAACACGGTTTACATTTCTTTGTTAATCATTCCTGAGCTGAATTTCAATGTTTGTCTGTCTCCAAATAAAATCAATCTGCATTTGGTCACAGCATCTGTAGCTAGATATCCCTGCCTCTCGTGCTATGAGTAACTTCTGCAAGTACTAAGATGAATCCCTTCAAGCATGAATAATAAACTAAAACACACCCTGGAAGACAGATTAAAGCACCCCAGCACTTTGAGATAACATTTGCAATGCAGATAAAGTGCTCGAGCTTTCATTTTCAGCCGCCAACAACAAAATAAGCAAGTGTGCAGGAATACTATTTTTTCTTTTAGAACCGGGTCCCCAAATTATTCCTATTGAAAGAAAACAACCAAAAATGACTTTCAGCAAACAGTGCATGTAGAAAGAGTGTACATGATTATCAGCAATGCAGCAGTAACTTGTCCATTTGAAGTAGAGTGTGAAGAAACACAAAGGTGTTTTTTAACAGACTGAGTACACTGTAAGTCTGATTAAGCAATGGCTAAATGTGGTTGGCTAAACACTTTGAGTGCTGGAAATCAAATTTGGTAGCAAAAGCAAACTGTGTGCTATGCCTGTAAGAAATGTCTGTGAGAGGGAGGGAAAGCAAAGCAAGGTATCAAATAGCACTAATATGTTTCCTCGGGATCTCAGAAAGATGGGATTAAACATTTTAATACAAAAATAATAGTAATAATCAAGCAGATCTATTAAAATATAAAGCCAAGTGTCAGGATTCTGACACTTAAATAATAAATCTCTAGCCAAACTCCAAAATTACAAACCATCAACCAACCAATGTCATCCCTGCTGAGGGGGATGCTTCATTGGCAGAGGACCTTCTACTGCTACACCATAGAGAGCATTTTAACATACTGCACCTCTGTATGGTTTGCCAATTGCACAGTGGCAGATAGGAAAGCACTCCAGAGGGTTAAAGTCATTGCCCAGAAGATCATTGGTTGCCCTCTCCCCTCTTTGGAAGAGCTTTATAGCTCCTGCTGCCTTAAAAAAGTTCAAAATATTCCAAAAGATCCATCTCATCCTGGCAACCCTTTTTTTGAACTATTACCATCTGGCAGACGGTACAGAATAATAAAAACAAGGACAAGTAAGCTGAAAAACAGCTTCTATCCCAGGGCAGGAGCTCTTTTGAATTCTGCTGTATAGTGCAGTGTTGGTGTGGTATCAGGGGTTTTCAATTCAATGAGTGGAGTGTGAAAGATGTGTGTTTGTGTTTATTTTCATGTCATGATGTGCACTGAAGTTGGTGTTTGATTTCATTGTACGAGGTGCAATGACAATAAAAGTAAATGTTAAGTCTGGGAGGATGGGTCCAAGAATGGAGACAAGACTCAGATAGCAACAACAGCTCTTTATTAGTGACTTCAGATCTGAGCGAAATATCCTAGCCGCAGCAGTCCCTTATATAGGGCTGGCTATGGCTAGGCAGCCAATGACGGCAATTTCAGTTTGCCACGCTTGGTTAGCCCAATTGCGGCAGCCCACTAACTAGCCAATCGGATCAGTCTGAGGCGACCAATCACGACTCGCTGCCAGCGGACCAATCCGAATTGCAGGCTTTCAAGCCTGCTAGTCCGGAACACCCCTCCCCTCTAGGTTCCATCTAAGGGGTGGGGTTATGTAGTCTCGCAGGTAGGCGGGACTTCGCACCTGTCTACCTGACTTGCGTAGTTCCAAATGTCTGTGTTTGGTCTCGGGTTCTGACGGGCTGCTTGCTGGGATTGCCTGGGACGGTGAGCCAGTTCCATAGCTGTGACTCCCGTCTGGTGACCTCAGGATGGTTGAGTCGCCCGCTTCGTTGCTACCGCTTGGGCTCCCAGGGCTCACTGAACCTGCTCGGCTGCTGCTTCTAGGTGAAACGTCCGTTTGCCAAGGCTCTACTTCAGCTGGTGAGTATTGTAGGTTTTGGTGTGGAGATCGTGGGGTTTGTTCTTCTAGGCCAGATGTTGGTTCTATTCCAGAACCTGCGGTTTCCTCTCCCCCTCTGGTTTCGTGGTTGGGGTCACTGATGGGAGATGTGGTCAGCCTGGAGCGTAGCTGGTCAATGTGGCATTTCCATGCTCTCCCATCTGTGGTTACTAGGCGGTAGGAGCGGGGGCCTGTGATCTGAGTTATTTTGGCAGGGATCCACAGGGGGTCCCCTGAAAAGATTTTTGCAAATACAGGGTCTCCTACCTTAAAAGCATGGTGCTTGCTGCTGGAACCCAGGGGTTTTTCTGGGGTGTAAGCAGGGTGCAGGCGGTCTAGAGGCTTTCTGAGTTTCCTGGCCATCAGAAGTTCAGCTGGGCTCTTGTTGGTCGTGCTGTCTGGTGTGATGTGCTGGAGAAGGAGCATCCTAGTGACTTTATTGTGGATGTTACCTTGTTCCATTTTTTGTAGAGTTTTTTTTCAAGCCTGCTAGTCCGGAACAGTAAACTAAACAAAAGGATTTATTTGGAGTTAAAAGATACGGCATTGCCTGTTTGCAAAACATATAGGTTTACTTGCACTGAGTGAAAATACTGCTGCAGGAAGTATAGAAAATCGGAAGTTGCCTGTAAAAGAGAAAGAATAGATCCATATAAATGAAACAGGAATAGCAAAATAATTAAAATATAATATATATGGATTTTTTAAAAAACAACACAATTTTAGACTTTGTACAGAAAAGTTTCTGGATTAATACTTCACAATCCATTATAGTGAATCATAAATAGAACAATAAAACAAATATTTTCTCTTGCAAGCAAGAAGATACTTCCTGTTATATGCAGCTTTCATAAAATACAGAACAGGTAGTCCTCCCCTTCTGAGCACAATCAAGCCCAAAATTTATGTTGCTAAACGAGGCAGTTATTAAAGTGAGACACACTCCATTTTACAACCTTTGTTGCCATGGCTTTTCAGGAAACCATTACAGTTGTTAAGTGAAGCATGAAGTTGTTAAGCAAATCTGGCTATCCATCTTCACATTGCTTGTCAGAAGTTTCTAGGAAGGTTGCAAACAACAAGCCAGGACCTCAGGAGGCTGCAACCATTGTAAATCTATGCCAATTGCCCAGCACTCAGTTTGATCACATGACTGTGGGGGATGTTGCACTGGTCCTAAATATGAGAACATGTCATAAGTCACTTTTTTCAGTGCCATTGTAACTTTGAGGGATCATTAATTGAATGGCTGTAAGACTAGAACTACCGGTATACAAATAGCTAAGGTACTATATTGTACTTGTATGAATTTGTCCATACTGTCACAGATTTTTTTTAAAGTTTCCCTTTCTATGAAAAGAAAAGAAGGTAGTAATATTGTAACTATAAGATGGTTAGGTTTGTTTTCTATAGCTTGAAATATTAAGTTATAAAATAATCTGCATGTAATATAGAACTCATTTTGGAGATTATGCTTACTGTAACAAGTTATAGTTTCAGTTCTGCATGATTGCCTTTGATAATTATGCTGGATAAAATATAATAAATGCAAATAAAATGCAGCTATTTGCTGGATAAAGAGAACAGAAACATAAAAACACACTAACTAAAAGACATTAAAACCATTGATATTCATAAGTTACTAAGATATACTCCCCTAAAATAAGACTGCCAGTTAAAATTATCAAGGCAAAAGTAACCAGCTATTAGTTGCAGGTGAATTCTGCAAGTTATTAATGAAAATGTGGCTGTATTAAACTTTGTTCTTGAGTTCAAGTCACACAAAAGGTAATGGATATAGAATTAATCTGCTTGCCTGGAAAGGTTTAATAAGGAATGCTATTAACCTTATCGTAGAATCTCTGTAAAAATTACAACATAATAGAAAATGAGCTAGCAATTCTACTGTTCAAGGACAGATTTTGCTTCCATACAAAAGTTTAGTAAATATACCTTGTTAGCAGAGGTGGTATTCAGCAGGTTCTGACCAATTCTGGAGAACTAGTAGCAGAAAATTTGAGTAATTCGGAGAACCGGAAAATACCACCTCTGACTGGAGATTTTACAGTATCCTTCCCCTGCCATGCCAAGCCACACCCACAGAACTGGTAGTAAAAAAATTTGAATCCCACCACTGCTTGTTAGGCTGTTGAGGATAAGATACAAAAATGTAATAGCAGGGAAGTTTTCTGGTATTGAGGTTAGTTTTTCAAGGTAATTAATTGACTTAAGGCTAAGGTTAATTGACTTCAACAGGTTTGATCGATTGATTATGATTACGTGTCATCAAATTATTTTCAGCTTCAGCAGCCTCATAACTCAACTTTATTAGAAATTCTCCTGTCTCCTATTGCAGTTTTCATAATTGTACTCCTCCATCTGTGGTCTGCTGTAAACTGTTAGCAGCCCAAGACAAATCACATTTTAGAGGGATTTTTATGTCATAGCAGCTTGCCCTTCACTTCTGCACTCACAAAAATCACTAGCTGTCAACATTTGTGAAATGAAACGTGTGGGCAAAATGTTTGTTTTAAACAGTAGAAAGAGTTGATGTTTTACTATTTTATTTCAACTTTGGTCAAGCCCAGGTCAGTGCATGTGGTCACAACATTCCTCCTAGAACAGACAGCAGGGTAGCATGGGCAAAAAAATTTGGCTACACAATTGAACTAGAGAAATGGCAAAAATTGTAGAATAGGAATTACAAATTAATAATGTCAACCGCATATAAAGAAAATTTATACAAGATGTTTTATAGATGGCATTTTGCACCAGCGCAGCTAGCAAGGATGTTTAAAGATAAACTAAATGTTGGAAATGCCACCAGATACCTGGGTCATATTATCATATGTGGTGGATTTGTTGAAAAGCAAAAAAATATTGGACCAAAATACATACATGGCTGGAAAAAAATGATAAAACAACATACTGATTTAAAACCAGAAATATTTTTACTGGGGATCCTACCCAAAGAATATAGTAAGGAAAATGCATATTTAGTTATTCATATACTAACTGCTGCTAGAATTGTATTTGCACAAAATTGGAGATACCTACAGATGAGAATGTGATTAGGAAAATACTAGAATGTGCGGAAATGAATAGATTAACTTTGGCAATTAAGGAGAAAGAGCAAACTGAACATTACATGGGATTTATTCTATCAATAGTTAAATAATAAAAATGGAAGTGAGAAATAGGGAAACAAAATAAAGATGATATGTTTAAAAAGATAAGTTAATATGATGACTAACATATTAAATTATTTTGTTAATATTGTATAATCAATAGGTGGATATTACTATGTTAAATATTGCAGAATTAATATGTAATAAAGGATGCTGTAATTTTGATTATTGTTTAACGAAGTTGTTTGTACCCAGACAACACACTGTTCAACTGAAAATGGATTGATTGTATTAAAAATAAAAAATTCTATCTGAAAAAAAAAAAACCATTCTTCCTAGATCAACTTTCTCCAAATGTTAGATTGAACCATAACAAACAAAGCAAATCCAAAGTATAGGCTTAACTGAACCCTAGAGTGCCATTAAATAATAATATTTTCCTATGTTTCTTACCTCATTCCTGTTTATGTATACAACCTATTTTGTCCAGAATACCTTTAAAGGAGGGTTTCTTCAATACAAAATGTGTTAGAGAGTATGTCAAAATTGAACACCAAATTGATATTTTCCCATCTTCTTTGTTCTTTTCCTAGTCTAACATTATCCCTTATACTACACTAATTCCCTTTAAGTGAAAAAACAGGCATAAGTTCATTTAGTCTTCGATTGAGGCCATGGAATAGAGCCTACTTGGAGATTACCTTTTTCTTGGTAATGAACAGATCCAGTGATTCTCAGCTGCTTCTATTAAATTGTTGTCCTTAATAGCTTGAATGTAGTGACTTGGTGAAGCCAGACGTTGAAGGGTCAATTTTAAAAGGTAACAATTTGGGAGGTTGGTTAAACTCTTTGAACATCGGCTGGTGGTCTCTCTTGAGGTGCCATCTTGTCTCACATAGCGGTTAACTTTTAGATAAAAAATTTGGAAGGTTTCCAGATTGCCCTTTCAATTGTAAATCCAAGGAAGCACTTTAAGATCTAAATCTATGTTCGGTGTTAGAAGCATGCCTGATGCAACGTTAGTCTGGGGATATCTTCATTGAAAAGTCATCCATTTGAAACACAGAATAGAATACAGAATAACAGAATTGGAAGGGACCTTGTAGGTCATCTAGTCCAACCCCCTGCTCAACCAGGGGACCCTATACCATTTCTGACAAGTAGCTATCCAGTCTCTTCTTGAAAGCCTGCAGTGATGATGCTCCCACAACTTCGGAAGGCAAGCTGTTCCATTGGTTGATTGTTCTCACTGCCAGAAAGTTTCTCCTTATTTCTGGGTTGACTCTCTTCTTTCATATAAGTATAAATAATATTTAAATATTATATAAATAATATTGATAGATAAATATCATATAAACATAAGATGTAAATAATCTGTAGAAAAATCACAGACTGAAAATGTTCCCACCAGTGAAGAATATCTTTGATAAGTAAGAACAGATGGAATGTGTTCAGCATTTCCTGCAGTTGGTGTACAAATAAAAAATAGTCGTGATAATAATGAGTTCTTCATTGAATTAACGTCACTGTTTTTTGCAAGTTATACCTAGTGACAAAAAACTGGACTTACTGATACAACTGCCAAGAGTTTTGCAGCAAAACTCATTTCTTCTCCAGCCAATTAGTTGCTATGACATTGCCTTTGAAATATCCCCTGAATGAATAGGGGAAGGATGAAAGCAAAAGCAGAATTTTCAGACACATCTTGAATAAAACTCCAAAGGTTAGTCATGAGAATCATGGTGTTCCAAATGTAGCAGAGCAATCCTTTTGAATACATAGTTTTAAGCAAAAATTCCAAAAGAAAGCCCCACTCCACCCCCATTCCCAAGCATAGACTCTTTAACTATTGGCTTGGTAACAATTGCTGTTGCTGTAGAGGTGCTATAAGGGCAACAATAGCACTTATCACTTTCCTTCTTCAGGAAAACCACCTCACTGTATCTTTGGCTGGCTGACAAGATTTATTAACAGCACAGCTGTCCCTAGAATAAAGGTGCAATATTTCACACCGTTGGTCTCCTCACAATTCTACAAAACTGCCTTGGTCAGGATATAACAAGCAGGAATACAGGGCAAAACCTGCAGCCATATTGACTTACAGGCTGGCTACAGAAAGTTGTTTAACACAAGACAAGAAAGAGCCAAAACATGGTTAATAGAAAACCAAACGAGAGATCATAGCTCATGCTATGCATGCAAAAAACCAAAGTTCAGTTCTTGGCACCTCCACATAAAGGGATCAAGATGCCCAGTTGATGCTGTAAAGTCACTCTAAGTCGTTTGACTATTATTGTTATTATTATTGGATGTATCCCACCTTTATTTTTGTACAAGGCAGCAAACATTATACTGCCACTTCCCATATCAAGGCTGGTTATAAGAGAATGAAGACTCAACCTTATCCAACCAGTTTTTATGCCTAAGGAAGGACTAGAACTCATAATCTCCCTGTTTTTAGCCTGGTATCTTCAACTACTAAATCATACTGGCTCTTGATTTGGGATTTAAGAAAAGAGTACAAAAATCATATTCACCAAGGGAATATGCACACTTCAAATAAATAGTGTCCAGATATTTCAGCTACAAAGTCCAGTAAAAGGAAAAATCATTCATATATATCACTCTAGAAAGAGTGCAGAGAAGAGCAACAAGTTGATTAGGGGACTGGAGGCCAGAACATATAAAGAACGATTGCTGGAATTGGGTATGTTTAGTTTAATGAAAAGAAGGACTAGGAGTGACATGATAGCAGTGGTCCAATATCTGAGGGGTTGCCACAAAGAAGTGGAGGTCAAGCTATTCTCCAAAGTACCTGACAGCAGGACAAGAAGCAATGGGTGGAAATTAATCAAGGAGAGAAGCAACCTAGAACTAAGGAGAAATTTCCTGAGAGTTGGAACAATTAATCAAAGTTGCCTCTAGACGTTGTGAATGCTCCAATACTGGAAGTTTTTAAGAAAAGATTGGACAACCATTTGTCTGAAATGGTATAGGGTTTCCTGCCTGAGAAGGGGGTTGGACTAGAAGACCTCCAAGGTCCCTTCCAACTCTGTTATTCTATTCTATTCTATTCTATTCTATTCTATTCTATTCTATTCTATTCTATTGGCTGATATGGTATACAATTGGTGGCTGAATTATTTTTCAGCCAAATAGAAGAAAGTTGTGAGGAAAAAGAAAAATACATATTTATCTAAAGATTTAAAAACAGATAATAATTTAGCCCTCGGTAATAATCCATTGAAAATGATTTTCACACTTGGTGTATTTGCAGTATAATAAGATTCATTTTAAACCTGAGTATGTAATGTGTTCACAAATAGTATATCACTTACAAATCAAAGGAATTGTGATATACACAATAACCAATAACATTAATTTTAATAGTCTGGTTTGGGAGGAAGCAAATTCCAGGTTCCTGGGGCACCCCAGGCTCACTGTTTCATTGGACAGGCTCTAAAGAAAGGGGAGACAAAAATAATGTTGAGATGAGATTAATTAGCTATGAAATGTATTCAGTACAAAACACTATTCATAAACTAAAGAAAAGACTGAACTTGCCCATAAGCTAACTATCTGAGGAGAAAAAATGGAAATTAGTAAAATTGTGAAATTTAACCAATTATCTAATATATATTCACAATCTGAAAGTGGAAAATTAAATTGTATGAGTTTTGAAGGTGTCAAGATTTGATCCAATTCAAGATTTCATTCAATTATAAGGTTAGCCAGGGAATGAGCAAAATGTTGCAGATGTTTTTGTTTGCTTGTTGCTTTTAGAATGGGATGAAAATAAACAGGATATTACATGCTCCAACGAACTGAGCCGATTGAAGCAAACTCTAACATTCTTATTCTTGTTTTATTTCTAATGTGTTTTATTGGGACAAGAATAAATTCTATTTAAACAGAATAGTACTGTAGATTCTTTAGCCAATATTAATCTTGCAAAATTTAATCTCCCCAATTTTCATATATATATATATATATATATATATATGTGTGTGTGTGTGTGTGTGTGTGTGTGTGTGTGTGTATGTGTATGTGTATGTGTATGTGTGTATATGTGTGTGTGTGTGTGTGTTCTCCCTTTTTTTAAAAGGGAACAATAGTAGAAATTAAAAAAAAATAGTCCCGCTCATTCACCAAATAGGCTATAGAAAAATAGTGCTGAATTAATGCGGAACATGTTCTATTCTAAATTACTAAGGGAAAAAAATAAGTGTTTTTATTTTTAAAGATTGAAGAGTCTATCACAATTTGACTATCTGATTTCCTGGCTGGTTGACTTATTTCATGCCTCATTGGCAATGTTAGCCTCTTCTGTGTATCATGTTATCAATATTGCATATATAATCCTGATTATTTCTTTATGTCACAATGTATTATGCATGATAATCGAACAGTAGCCACACTGTGTCAGAGTCACTTATGCAATGGAAAGCATTCACTTAGTATAGACAAGGTAGAGATAGGCAAAAGGAAAACAGAGCAGACTAGTCAGAGAAAAACAAGACTGACAGAAATGTAGAATTGCAGATAGATTGGACACAGGAGTTAAAATACAGGTCACACAAATAGAATTATGAAAGGATTTAAAGGACGTATTAACTTGAACAAATGGAAACTATAACACAGGAAAGATTAAAATAGATAAGAAAAACCAACAGAATAAATTTCAGTCTCTCTCCCTCCTCAAGAATCTACAAAAATAAATTTCAGCAGAAGAGCATGGGAGACAAACCATAGAACAGCAGCCTTCAAGCACTCTGGTAGGCAGGTTTTGTAGAGCAGAATGGGACGACTCATCACAGGCAACTCACCACAACCAATTCACTATGGCCACCTCACCATACTCAACTTGCCACAGGATCCCTTTAGTTTGGTTGACCACATTTTCATCAAAATTATTTTAGCTCCCATATCAAAGGAAATCATTCTTATGATTACCAGCTTTTGTAATGCTTTGATGAAAAATAAAAAGTACCAATCCTGTGTTGAATTGTCCCATGGTGAGTTGCCCTGTGGTGAATTGGCTGCAGCAAGTTATCCCATGACAAATAAGTCATGTGAGTTGGCCATGGTGAGTTGGCCATGCTGGTGAGCTGTACTACATCCTTTGCAGAGGTGATAATATCAATATCAAAAAATCCTAACACCACTTACTCTCCAGTTTTGTCCATATAGGAAAGCTACAAAAATATTTGAGACCGCATAGTCAGGATCTTCAAATTATCTTACAATATATTTGAAATCATATGAAGGCACTTGATTCAATGTCTCAAATTAATTTAAAGATTTGAATATAAAAGATTATGGTCAAATCTCTTTTGAATCAAATCACCATTTCAAAGCTCCCTAAGGGATTAGAAAGGTTCATAAAAATGGATATACTGGAGAATACTTTGATCAAAGTCCAAAGAAAGAAGTGACTCTTCAAATATGTTTTTTAATAAATAAATGTGATGGTGATGTCATGAATTGCTGGTGGAGAATTTTGGAGGTTACCAAGAAGGCTGCCTGCAATAATTGAGAAAATCAAGCAAAACCATTGTGGCATCAAATGAAGAACACAACAAAGTGGAACATCTAATATATGAACATTGAAAGATTTAGTTGAAGCAAAAATACAAATGAGACCCCCTTTAAAAAAATTATATACAAGTCAAAATTAATTTGACAGCATTAAAAGAAGAAAAAGAAAACAGAAACAAGTCAATAATGAAGTTTTGATAATTTTGCAAACGATGAATATTGTACCAAAACAGTGATAAATTGCCAAAAAACAAACAAAAACAAAACCAAGCAAACAGCTTCTCCTAAAATGATTTTCTTTGAGCAGAATTAAGAGTAACAATGCCACAAAAGTTTATGACTATGCGGTTCTGAATATACATTCCTGTTATTCTTCTCAGTGTGCAAGGGAACAAACATGATTTAGTGCATCATTCACTCCCTCACAACATTCTCCACTTGAATATAAAATCAAAACTTTGTGTTTATCTGCAAAAGTATGGTCAGCAATGAAAACTTTTATCAAACAGCTAAGCAAATAATAACAATTAAGAGTTCCTTTGCTTTTTACTTGAGTCGATTTTCTATCCGATTCATAGACATTAATCACAGCTCTGATAGAGCTATAGAAACATTGCCAGGGGGTAATTTGTAAGATTCCAGGAACTGCATGAAAGTCAAAGCCTATGATTAATATCCATGACTTGAACAAAATGGTTGAAATTATGAGGAACAATAATAAAAAAAAAACATAAGCAGTGTGATAAAAACACAGCCTACTGCACATTTCAGTTTCAATTCCTATACCATAATCACCAATCTCCGTTAGTGTTCCCCAGTGACAGGAAGGAGCCTTGGGACATGTATGATTCTATAGTACAGATATTTAGTAGGGATTTCAGAGGTTGAAAATCTGTCTGCATGTATGCCTATCTATCGAATCATCTATCTATCTAACTTATATGTCAAATCATTTATCTGTTTGTCTTTCTGCCTGCCTGACTGACTGCCTGCCTGCCTACCTACTTATCTAATCTATCCATCCCAGAATGATTTTGATGCTATATTGATCATGCTTTTTTAGCAGCCCAAATACTTGTATTTTTTTAACTTGTTAGTTCCTAAGGTGTGTGAAATCCATGCCAAATGTTCAAGCAATCTGAATCCTTGAAACTAGCCCTGGTCAGCATAGTGGAAAATGCTGGTAGTTCAACGAAGTTGAGAGGACAAAAAAAAAAAAAAACTTCAACCCTGCTTTTAGTGAACAGCAACAATTAAATCATACTGAAATATTTGTTCCAGTTATGTATTATTTGTATTTGTTCAACACATGGATATTTAAGTTATATGCTACCTTGCTGATTGCGTACATATTTAATTTTGTTGGGTCTCTCACTGAATTAGAGCTTTTGTTGTTGTTACTTTTCCCTTGAGGACTTAAGTGCCTCTCACTTTCTTTGCATGTCAAAATAGCTTAAGGAGTATGTCAGATGGACAGGTGAAGGACATAAAATGGTTTGCTACAGCCTTGGACTGTTTTTATTTATTTTATTTATTTATTTTATTTGGTTTGTCAGTTGCTTACAAGATAATAGGTATAAGTAAAAACATAGTTATTAATACATGGATACATGTAAGAAAAATAAAAGAAACAATAGGACAGGGATTGTAGGCATGTTGGTGCGCTTATGCATGCCCCCTACAGACCTCTTAGGAAAGGGGTGAGGTCAATAGTACAAAGTCTAAGGTTGAAGTTTTTGGGGTTTGGGGAAGAAACCACAGAGTCAGGTAGAGTATTCCAGACATTGACCACTCTGTTGCTGAAGTCGTAATTCCTGTAATCGAGTTTGGTGCAATTAACCTTGAGTTTGTATCTATTGTTTGCTCTTGTATTGTTATTGGTGAAGCTGAAGTATTCATGTGCAGGTAGGACATTGCAATGTATGATTTTATATACTATATTAGGTCAGACCGAAGGCGGCATAGTTCTAGGTTTTCTAGGTCTAGAATTTCAACTCTGGTGGCATAAGGTATTTTGCAACGAGTAGAGGAGTGGAGAATTCTTCTTGTGAAATATTTCTGGACTTTCTCAACTGTGTTAATATCAGATACGTAATGTGGGTTCCAGACTGATGAGCTGTATTGGAGTATTGGTCTAGCAAATCTTTTGTATGCTCTAGTTAGTAGTGTAATATTAACAGAGAAAAAGTAAGATGAGGTTAACAACTCTTAATGTCTTTTTGGCTATGTAGTTACAGTGGGCTCTAGCACTTAGATCATTAGAGATGAGTAGTCCAAGATCCTTGACAGAGATTGGATCATCAACAAGGTCTTGACTATTCAGCCTGTATTTTATTTTCTGATTTTTTTTTTGCCAACATGTAAGACGGAGCATTTATTTGTTGAGATTTGAAGTTGCCATTTGTTTGACCATTCTGATACATAGTCAAGGTATTTTTGAAGGGTAGCAGTATTGTCTGTGGTGTTGAATAGCTTTACATCATCAGTGAAGAGAATGCAGTTGCTCTTAATATGATCACAGAGATCATTTATGTAGAGTTATTGTTATGTCCTGAGGACTCAAGGAGTTCTCACTCAGGTCCACTCACT
>NW_020769311.1:21637942-21676726 GCF_900518735.1 Pseudonaja textilis | reverse complement strand
CTGTTGCACTCATGCTCTGGTCAGCCTCTCATTGCTCAAACTTAACAGTTATGAAGGGAGTTGGTTCTAGAACACTGCCTTGGCAGACACCATTGTTGACAGGTACAGAATTTGATAGGATGCTCCCAATTTTGACCATTTGTTGTCTGTTTGACAGGAATGCTTCTATCCAGTTATGAAGGTGTCCAGAGATACCATAAGATTTTAGTTTTAGGAGTAGTTTGTCATGTACCACTGAATCAAAGGCTCTAACAGAAGTCTATGTAGATTGCATCTATTGCTTTTATTTATTATTAACTTTTATTTTATTTATTATTAACTTCCAATTTATGTACCATTTACATTGAACAGTTTTTAAATCATGTCTAACCTATGCTAAAGATTTCCTTGTTGTAATTTTTTCTGAACTGGGAAAAAACATGTTATTCCATAGGGCTAAAGTTTAGTGATATAAAAGGCATATCTGATGGATCCCAGCAGATGACACTGCTTAAGTGACAGAACCTAGAGTATGCCAACTGCAGTTTCCCATGGGCAGGGGAAATCAGAGACAGACAGTGCCACAAATATGCAGGTTTTGTGCATGCAGGGCTTTAAAGGTGTTAGTCAGCCTCCTTGAACTGCAAATGGAAGCCCTCTGTCAACTAGTGCAAATCACAAGATAGTAGAACAGAGGCGTTACATATTCTGCTGCATTCTGTACTAGTTGAAATCTCTGAATTGTCTACAAGGGTAGTCCTAGGCAGTGGTGGAATTCAATTTTTTTTACTACCGGTTCTGTGGACATGGCTTGGTGGGTGTGGCAGGGGAAGGATACTGCAAAATCTCCAGTCAGAGGTGGTATTTGCCGGTTCTCCAAACTACTCAAAATTTCCGCTACCAGTTCTCCAGAACTGGTCAGAATCTGCTGACCACCTCTGGTCCTAGGTATACCATATTTTAGTAAGCAAGGTAAGAGGTAACCAAAATGCAAGTGATCATCAGTCAGGCTTCTCAATCCAGAAATGAGTGCAGCTGATACAAAAGATGGATACAAAAAAAAAAAAACCCACATAAACCACTGAAACAGCTTGCTTTCCAAAGTGGTGGGTTCTTGAGAGCTCTTCTGATCTCAGTCTCCTGTTTGAACAGGATTTTGGACTAGATTAGAAGACCTCCGTGGTCCCTTCCAACTCTGTCATTCCATATTATATGCATTTCTGTAAAGTTCCTCTCAGCCATGGTTGCTATCTGCTCTGAAAGCAAGAGTTATGTGTCTAGGAAGACTTCCAAACTGTGCACCAGGTGTGTCTAACGCAATGTGATCCTGCCCAGAATCAAAGGTGGGAAATTTCTAGATCCAAGTGATTTCAAAATCTCCAAAACTGCTCAGTCTTGTTAGGTCTGAGTTTGAGCTTGTTCCTCCCCATCCAGACCTCCAGAGCTTCCAACCCTTGAGCAACTAAAGACTGATATGTACAACTGGATATCATTAGCATACTTATGGCTATGCACTCTCCCCCAGAATGGGACATTTAGGTGCCGACCATTGGCTGTGTCCACTTCCCCACCACACACACTTGCCACCCATCTCACTCCATTCACAGCTAGATTTCCTTCTCCACTGATCCTCCCCAGCAATTCTCCATGGCCAATTCCCCCTAGCCCTCTGCTGCCAGACCTTTAGCCTGGACCTTTCCTCTAGGCACCATTTGTCCCCAGAATTTATCTCCATGGGACAAGAAGGCACCAGCCAATTGGGTGGTGGTCAGCAGTGATAGCACTGAGGGGAAATTGAATAAGGAAGCTATGGGGGCAACTTGAGACAGGATCAATGGCAGGCAGGGGGAAAGAACAAGATCTGCAGAGGTGCCTGGCTGCTGGTACAGCAGGTATGGCAGGCCAATGATTGTGATGCATAACTGCTGAAGCTGTGGGAGGGCAGCAGACCAATGGCAGTGATGCACAGCTGCTGATGTAATAGGGATGACAGGCAGCTGGCCAATGGCAGTGATGCATGGCTGCTGGTGCTGTGGGCCAAGGGGCGACAGGCCAACAGCAGTGACACACAGCTCTTGGTGCTGTAGGGGGGAATAGTGGTGACATGCAGCTGCTGGTGTTGAGAGAGGGGCCAGGGTAGCAAAAAAAAACCCCATGTGGCATCAGACCAGTAGTATCAGGAATATGGTACAGTGGTGGGATTCAAAAAAATTTGCTATCAGTTCTGTGAGTGTGGCTTGGTGGGCGTGGCAGGGGAAGGAAACTGTAAAATCTCCAGTTAGAGGTGTTCCAGTTCTCTGAACTACTCAAAATTTTCCGCTACCAGTTCTCCAGAACTGGTCAGAACCTGCTGAATACCACCTCTGATGTGGTAGTTGAAAAGCCCATTTAGCATCAGGCTGGAGTCCAGGCACAAAAGCAACAGGGTGTGGGTCTCTCTCTCTCTCTCTCTCTCTCTCTCTCTCTCTCTCTCTCTCTCTCTCTCTGTGTGTGTGTGTGTGTGTGTGTGTGTGTGTGTCGAGATGGGAAATGGTGTCACTGCCACTATGCAAGCTTTTTTTTAAGCTGTCAGAGGTTGTAGAGGTGGGTTGGTTTGGAGTGGGGCAGCCAATGGGCAGGTAGCTGTGGGAGGGGGCTTCCATATTTGACCCTCCCCACCATTGCCTCTGCCCCTCATGACAAATGGGGCCCCCAATGCCAGCAGCTATGCACCATCCCCATTTTACCCCATAGCATCAGCAATTGTGCATTACTGCCATTGGCCTGCCACTCTCTTGAAGCACCAGCAGCCATGTGCCACTGCAGAACTTCATCTCCCCCAGACTGCCACTGATCCTGTGGCATGTCTGCCCCCACCACAGCACCCTGTGTTGTCCCCCCCATTGACATCACTGCCACCCACCATCCAATTGCCTGGTGGCTTCTTAACTCCTGGAGCAAAATGCCCAAAACAAACAGTGCCTGGGGAAAGGGGTCAGGCCAAAGGGCTGGTGGCAGTTGACTAGGGGGCCATTGGCCATGGAGAATCACTGAGGGGGGGCAGCAGAGGAGGAAAGCTAGCTGTAAATGGACTGAGGTGGGTGGCAGAGGTGTTGTGTTTGCAACCAATGGTAAGCACCTTAGGTCCTAGACCCCTCTCCACACCCTTTCCACAGCCATTCCTTCAGCGGGCTGCTTTTGCATTTGCAGTAGAGGAGCAGATTCTAGGAAGAGACTGGAAGGAAAATTCTAGATTTAATCTGTGGAAAGCCTTTTGCAGGCACGCACTCTTTTGTTGTTCATTTCTCAAGGCATTATTTCAGAAGGTTAGCAGCTTAGACACATATTCTCACTATTCTTGGATAAGAGAAGTGAAGCTGTGGAATAACATGGATTGGTTATTTGGGGACAAATCAAAATCTAAGTGCAGAAAGGTAAGCAGATGGCCTTGAAAAAGGTGTTACTACATAAACACTAATTTAAGTTCAGAAGGAAGGAGGAAATGAGGAAGAAATTCAAGATTTACCACTACTACTGTCTTGATTCTCTTGGGAACAGAGAAAGAATAGCTCTCAGCTTTCAACATTGTATTATTTTACTCTGCAGCAAAACTCAGATTGTTGATGACTGTACAAAATCATCGTTTCCAAAGCACAAGCTCCTTAAACTGCTAGAACAAAAGCTAGATTGATACTTGTGCAGAAAAGACCATAAAAACATTTGTCCCAAGCTCCTGAGAAGGTGGATATTTCTAGGCACTTTTTCCTACACTTTTTGGATTAGACTTGATAGCCTAGAATAGCATCTTCCAACTCTAGGATTGCGTGACTTGATTTTGGATGGACCAGGTGGCCAGAGCTACCTGGGCTTACTGCTAAGGTAATGAGAATAGGAACATATGTCTTATTTTTGGCTTGGAGAACTGGGCGATATGGATTAGAATAGATTTTATCAAATGACAGCAGTTCTGATACCTCTTCCATTAAGAAATAAAGAGCTGGCCTTAATCTAATCTTCAAGATCATGAGGAGAGTAAATTATCCGTGTTCCCTCCCTGCTCAAGAGCAAGGTTGTCTCCATTATGTCACTAGGATAATTACCACTACTCAAGGGAAGCATAGTTTGCTACACAGTGATATTTTAAGAGGGTGGTGATGTGACAAGCATTCATTGGTTGCAGCATTAGTTGGAGAAGAGGGCAGAGAATGTAAGTGTAAAAAAGAAGTATTTAGGTTTTCCAAAGCTGTATCCACCCAAATTTTAATGCCAGTATTCAAATGTTAGGTCAATTGTCCTTAGTGAAAATCAGGAGGACTTGGGCTGACCTATTTTAGGACCAGGGGTGATATCCAGCAGGTTCTGACCAGTTCTAGAGAACTGGTCGCAGAAATTTTTAGTTCGGAGAACCAGCAAATCCCACCTCTGACTGGAGATCTTACAGTATCCTTCCCCTGCCACGCCCACCAAGCCATGCCCACAGAACCAGTAGTAAAAAAATTTCCTTTTAAAAAAGGAAAAAGTGGAAGGAATGAGGTTGAAAATCAGAAAAAAAAACAAATACAGATAAACAATGACCTGCATGGTTTCGATACATTTAAAGTTTGCATTGCAAGTTGAAAGAAAATGATAAACCAACCTCTCCAGAAAAGAACCACAATTTAAACATCCTTGCTGAAACGATATAATTTTTCTTTCCCAGGCAGCTTTTTTTTTTTTTGTAATAAGAACAACGGGGTTAATTTATTGAAGCATATGTGCTTGAATGGCACACATATTCTTATTGTACTTTGTAATTGATGCAGTGTGCTGGTTTTTTATGTATTGCACACCAAATTATCAATCTGACAGGATCTTTCACTAGTGTAAGTATAAATGTTTCCAAATTATTGTCTCCATTATTTGTTTGAAAGCTAAAGACATTAAAGTACAATTGTAAATAACTGTGACAGAGGCTTCATATATAACCTTCAGAAACATTAAACTGAACTGCCTGTTGCAAGGCAGATTGTTTCCTAAGATCCCCACCCACTCTAAATCAAGAGAGAAATTCTTCTCATCTGGTTAATGATGAACTGTTGATATAAAAACCATTACTGAGTGTAAAGCTACTGACTATCATAAACCTTTCCACCTTTCAACAGTCCCAGTTCAGAATCCTGTCAAGTTATACGCCCAAAGGGTCATGTCTGTACAGGAAAACTAATTCCATTTTGCATAGAGATGCAATTTATGCTTTGCTGCAAGGATAGACATCCCTAAACCTGCACTTAGGAGATTGGGAGTCTCTATCTGTTTTCCCAAAGCCTTGCACCCTCACCATTGCTAGTCTTTCCCAGTTCATTCAGACATTGACCTGATCTTCCAGGAAAAAATGGTGGGCTGTAAACTTAATCAGCAAAGCTGAGACGGCTGGCACTTCTCCAGAATCTGTTTGAACCACATCTTGCCATTGAAGTGGAGAAAGAGGGGGCACAGGCACAGAATTTGTTTATCCTACACTTACCCTATGGAAGTGATGCTATTAGTCCATCTAGCATTTCCTCCCATGGATGTACACCAGGTCAACTTCTACCAATCAGAAGACAATATTCTTTTTGCCTCAGAGAGACCCAGAACTGAATGATGCCCCTCATGATCTCCTGCTCAGAGACAAAAATGACATCTATCCAGATATGAACTTCCTTCCATTACGTCAGAGAGAAGAGATTGGGCTGAATCCTGTACCAGATTCCAATCTCCATTGTTTCTTCAATGTCATTGTAATCCTTTGTGGTCTCTTGTCTTCTCATTAGTTATATTCAATAAGTCAAAGTCAAAAGGTACAAAAGACAGAGAATAAAGAGTGAATAGTTCAAAAGAAGAATGTGGAACAATTTAGTCTCATTACAGCTTGCAAATTAATGAGGCAATTGGTTACCACTACAGACTGACCTTGTGACATCTAGATGATTTGAGCTACCTTCATACCAAGTACTAAATGAGTGACTTGCTAAGCTTTTCCACACATTTTATGCTGAAATTACAGCAGCATTGTCTCTATTATGTCCTACAATTGCAAATTTTGAGTTATAAAAAGAGCTTGAATTAGATTTTACAATTCCTCTAGGTTTGGATTCACCCTTCTGATTAGGGTTCTACTTCTGGCTACTTTTGGCTGGAGACACTATGGTGTGATACTCCCAATTTGCTACGACTTAAGACTGTAAAGATACATTTCAGTGTTCCCACATCTCTATATTAGGGGATCGTGCACTGCACCCTTCGTGCATATTTATTATTTATTTAGCAGATGGGATGTCATACCTAGATTAACAATATATATTAACATTTAATCTAGATTAGTAAAACACAATAAAATATAAATGTTAAAAAGGTCTATGTTCAAATGCCAATGTCTAGACCAGGGATGTCAAACTCGCAGCCTGTAGGCCAAATGCATCATGCGCTGGCCACACCCACCCCTGGTTTAGCAAAAGGGAAAAAGTTGCAATACATCATGTGATGACAACATGTCGCCATGACTTTGACACCCCTGTTCTAGACCATCTCACAATTGAAGTGCAGTATCATTTATATATTTTTAAAAAAGGTAGATACTGGACTGGTACATGTCCTTACTTTACAGCTGGTCATGATATGATCTACAGTTTGAGATGGGACCCTGCAGTCATAAACATTGTGCATAAAGGTAAGCACACTGGGATTTTTAAAAATTAGATATAGATAATACAGTTGATAACTTTTATTTAACAAAGTCCATGCATGCACTAACGATCCTTCCAGAGGAAGTCAATGATGCAGGCTGCATATTAAGTTCAAAATCATGGGAAGTTGATATATAAAAACATCATTAACAGAGGCAGGTTTAAAAATGAAACCACCCAGCAAGGATTCCTAAAAATAGAAGTACCTGGCAACTCTTGGAGAGCACTTATTTTATTTATTATTACAACTGCATTGCCCACAAAGCAATCAAATAAGTTTACTTCTGGGTGCTCTAAGCCATTCTTTTCAAAGAGTTAAATAATATATTTGCAATAAACCCATGAATAGAGCAGCAGCTAGCATATGGAATCAAGTATTTTATATTTTGACAACTGAACTTCTCTTGTGTTTAAATTTTACAGTAATTAATAAGGCCATGGTTTAATCAATGTTATCTTGTCAGAGCAAACAATATGTGATATGTCTAGTACCCCCATGTTTCATTCCTTGTTGTCCAGGATGAACATTAATATGATTGTGTTGTCAAAGCCATTTGCAAAAAATGTCACAAGCATTCTAGAATGGTAGATTGGAAAAATCTGCTCTGACTCATTATTGGGTTGCAAATATGCCATCATATTTTGATAAAGTCTATAATGTAAAGAGAATGCCATCTTCTGATTAATTAATCTAGTTTTTTAAATAGAAACATAAAAGGGTTTCACCATGGTTCATGCTGGCAGTAAATGTGGGGTTTTGCTTCCAGGGATCCATAACCAGATGGATATTACCGACATAAAGATAAGCTAAATGATCATTGCTCCTTAGGAAAAAAATACAGTTTTGGAAAATGTATGTGGTGATCTGGGTTTTCTCTTTTTGCAATACAAAGTGTTCATACACAACGGTGAAATGCTATACACGTTAGTTGAGTCTTTGTAGCTTTTCTTGAAATAACTATACTGTATGATTATAGATCATTTTGTGGTAATGTGGTAATTCTAGCAAGTGCTGTAAAAGAAAAGCAGTAAAATCCATGTTGTTATGAGTCAATGGGTTCTTTTGGTTGAGAAAAGAAAGAAAAAAAGAAATGCTATTGTGAGCATGTTGGGCATTTTCTTTGCACTAAGGGGGGGGAAACCCCACCAAGCATTACAACCAACCTTATTCCAAAAATAAGTTCCCATTTATTCCCCTGTCCTTAAATGAACTAGCATAATTTTGTGTCTAAATAGATCATTTAAAATCTAAATTTAAATATTTTGTAAACAACAAACTAAAAGTCTCAAGGTCCATCCCACCCCTGAAAGGACCTAATGGTAAAGATGCAATGATGACACTATCAAAGCCAACCTCTTTAACACATTCTTTGGCTCAGTATTTGTAAACAGCAATGGATCAAGCCCAGTATTTCCTAGTCGAACCACAGACAACTACGATGATCTAATACATATCGATTTTGCAGTAGACAATGTTGAAAAAGCACTACACAATCTAAAACCATCTCTATATGTGGATATGTGCCTACTTCTTAAAAAAGACGGAATATGTGCCTACTTCTTAAAAAAGGTATCTACTGCCATAGCTGAACCTCTAAGCATAATCTTTGAAAAATCTTTCAGGACCAGCTCCTTGCCTAACCTATGGTCACAAGTCACAGTCATCCCTATCTTCAAAAAGGGAGACCCCAGCCTAGTTGAAAATTACAGACCATTTTCCTTATGCTGCATCACCTGTAAAGTCATGGAATCAATTATTAACCAATCCATTATCCTCCACTTAGAGACAAGCAACCTACTCTCTAATAAACGATTTGGTTTCAGAAAAGAAAAATCCTGTAATCTGCAACTCTTACACTGCAAAAACATATGGACTACACAACTCGATCAGAGCAAAGCAATAGGTGAAATCTACATAGACTTCTGTAAAGCCTTTGATTCAGTGGTACACAATAAATTACTCGTAAAACTAAAATCTTATGGTATCTCTGGACACCTGCATAACAGGATAGAAGCATTCCTGTCAAACAGACAACAAATGGTCAAAATTGGGAGCATCCTATCAAATTCTGTACCTGTCAACAGTGATGTCCCCCAAGGCAGTGTTCTAGGACCAACTCTCTTCATACTCTACATAAATGATCTCTGTGATCATATTAAGAGCAACTGCATTCTCTTTGCTGACGATGTAGAGCTATTCAATACCACAGACAATGCTGCTACCCTTCAAAAAGACCTCGACTAAATATAGAATGGTCAAACAAATGGCAACTTCAAATCTCAACAAATAAATGCTCTGTCTTAATATTGGCAAAAAAAATCAGAAAATAATATACAAGCTGAATAGTCAAGACCTTGTTGATGATCCAAACTCTGTCAAGGATCTTGGAGTACTCCTCTCTAATGATCTAAGTGCTAGAGCCCACTGTAACTACATATCCAAAAAGGCATTAAGAATTGTTAACCTAATCTTACATAGCTTTTTCTCTGGTAGTATTACACTAATAACTAGAGCATACAAAAGATTTACTAGACCAATACTCCAATACAGCTCATCAGTCTGGAACCCACATTACGTATCTGATATTAACACAGTTGAGAAAGTCCAGAAATATTTCACAAGAAGAGTTCTCCACTCCTCTACTCGTTGCAGAATACCTTATGCCACCAGAGTTGAAATTCTAGACCTAGAAAACCTCGAACTACACCACCTTCAGTCTGATCTAAGTATGGTATATAAAATCACACATTGCAATGTTCTACCTGTCAATGAATACTACAGCTTCACCAATAACAATACAAGAGCAAACAATAGATACAAACTCAAGGTTAATCGCAACAAACTTGATTGCAGGAAATACGACTTCAGCAACAGAGTGGTCAATGTCTGGAATACTCTACCTGACTCTGTGGTTTCTTCCCCAAGCCCCAAAAACTTTAACCTTAGACTTTCTACTATTGACCTCACTCCTTTCCCAAGAGATCTTCAGGGTGCGTGCATAAGCACACCAATGTGCCTACCGTCCCTGTCCTATTGTTTCTTTTATTTTTCTTATATGTATCCATGTATTAATAACTATGTTTTTACTTATACCTATTATCTTGTAAGCAACTGACAAACCAAATAAAATAAAATAAATAAAAATAAATAAAACATTCATCTATACCAAGGACAGTTATTTCTCTAAAATACTTTTTGAATATGAGCTACTGAATTTTTCTTTAGACACTTTGATTATATTCAGTTGAGATGCTTATTATATCACATTTTACAAAACACACAATAATTTCTAAAGTTTAAGCCACCTGTTTCCTAAATTATAATGGTAATACAACAAGGAATATGTTTTCTTTCTTTTCCTTCTAAGAATCATAAATCTGCATTAGAAAGCAGGTTCTTTCTTTAAAATGTAACTAATCTAAAATTAAACATCTTTGGCTCATCAGAAATTGCAGAAGGCACAATACACCAACCCAAACTAACATTCTTCTGTGCTCTTAAACTCTCATGTTTTCAGTAAATTTGTCCTTTCAATCTCAGAAAACTATACAGGAGTGTAATGACTCTGAACTAATAATGCCACTAATAAACACATATGTACAATGGACGTGAAACTTAGCTACTGTTGCTAATTCAGCATTTTGAATTTTATTGAGGAATGGACCCAGGAATTTCAGAAATAAATCAGAGGAGCTACTGTAACAACAATCATGTATTCTCTATAACCAGCTCTGATGAATAAACTGGCCAGAGAGTTCAGAATACATTTAGTAATCAGTGCAGCTAGTCTATTAACTTTGGTTCTGCAGATGTTCTCCTTGAAACTATTCATGTTCAAGGCTAAATTTAGGAGGATAGCTACACTGTGAGCCAATTCACAAGACCACAGTAACACCACCTGATATTTTTTAAAAATCCTTGTATTTTTTAGATTTTGTTTCAGTTTATTCACCTTCCACTGACTTCACATAAATCCAGAATTTGGTCATTTAGCATCAGGTTCGATAAGAATAAATGGTAATTTGTGGTGTTATTGGGATCTTACTGGTACCAAAACGTCATATTCCTGACATACTGTCCCAATGGTGTCTTCTTTCATCTGTTTCCTTGGAATGTGCTCCCACCTTTCTAGGAAACTGTCTCTCTTCACTGTAGCCCATCACACGATCTCCCTCTTTGTAGACACAATCAAGGGTGGGCTTCAAAAATTGCAGCAATGGGTTCTATGCCCGGTTGCTGGGTGGGCGTGGCCACGGTGGGCTTGGCCTAATCAGCCTCCTGCACCATGGTTGGTGGGGGGCATTTTCACCCTCACCGGGCTCCAGAGGTTTTCCTCAACCTTCTGGAGGGTGAAAATGGCCTCCCCGGGTTCCGGAGGCCCTCTAGAGGTCAGAAATGGGCCCATTTCCAGCCTTCCAGAACTTCTGGGAGACCCATTTTTCACCTCCCCAAGCCTCAGTGTGGGCCCTGTACTTACCTGGCATCCAAAACGGGCCATGTGGTGACTCCTGGGAGGGGAGGGGTAGGCAGTGCCAGCCAAGAGTGGTTTGACAAACCAGCCATTAAAAATGATAAAATTAGCTACCAATTTGCCCAAACTGGGGAGAACTGGTAGCAGCCCACCCCTGGACACAATCCGTCACAGACCTCTACTAATGAACACCTCAATTTATATAGTATGATGAACTTATTGCATATGAGTTCAGAAAGAACATCAGACAATATAATCGCCTCTTCCAAATGACATCCTTGGTTGCCAAAGAAACCCTTCTAACGAGGAACAGATGAAATCCTTCTCTGAGTATATTCAAGGGCAAATCCATCATTAAATCCAATTATTAATGCTAGACCCCAACCAGCAAGCCAAAGTTATTCAAATTTACTTCTTGGATCCTCAAGACAGCAAATAGAGTATTCTCCATAATGATGGAATATGTGGTTAATGAATTATTGGAAAGGGAGGGAGGGAGGGAGGGAAGGAAGGAAGGAAGGAAGGAAGGAAGGAAGGAAGGAAGGAAGGAAGGAAGAAAGGAAGGAAGGAATTTCTAATGATCCTTTCCAAAAAGTCAGAAATCACTCTAGCTCCCAATGCTTCCCACCCCCTTTGATCATTCTGTTTTGCTATTTAGGTAAATTGTTTCTCTGAAACAATGACCCAAAGCAGCACAGGTTGCCTAGTAAATGAATAGAATGAAAATGGTATAATTAATAGAAAGAAAATGGAATAACCCAAGAGAAACCACAGGCTAATGAACATGAATAAGACTCCAATTTTACTTCCAGATGCAGTCATTCTTCCAAAAACAAATGTAGCCATTCTAGAACAGTATCTTTAAAACCTATTCTGGTTAGACTGAAATGGAACATAGCAGGAAGACTAACTAGGTGACTTGTATGCCTTAATCCAGATGTTAACTGTTCATAGGAAATATCAAGTCTCACTGTTTATTATTCTTTGCATTTGGACTAGACAGCCCTTCAAATAGAAATCATCTTCAACAGAAGATTGCTCTCCATAAATTTAAGACATGTGGCCATGCCACCTATAGACATACAGCAATGGGGTTCTGATGTTGTGTTTTATAAAGGCTTCCTTCAGTGCAGCTCAGAAGAGAAAATGCAAAGTCGGACTATGAATAATAAAGACTTGAAATATGGAAATGAAAAGCAATCTGGCAAAAACAGACATAGCCAAAGCTCTATGTGATTTGCCTGGTGGGATTAACCGAGCGTGGTAAACCATGGTTTGTGGCTGAAATGGTCTGTGGGGATGAACTTGGGAGACAGAAGGAAAAGCCACAGCCTGGACAACTATTGTGCAAAAAGTAGCTCACACCACAGAAGGAAAAAATGTATTAGAAACATCTCAGAATTAGCTTTCCAACTTTCTCAAAAGCAAAAGGAGGGGAGAAGTCCTTTCAGACCTACAAGATTCACTTACTGCAACCTTATAATAAAGATGGTGTCATGGTTCGTGCTTCTTATCTCAAACGGCTTACAATGCCTTAGCATTCATATTAAGCTATCCAATAATGGTTTATATAATAAATCATGATTGGATAATAGCTTAAAACAATGTATGGATCCAATTAATGACAAATTTCACAGATAAGAATCAAAAGCAAACGACAAAAGTGATGTCAGCTCCCTCAGATTAACCAGAGAGGAAACACGACTAGATAAGCTAAGTCTATTTTATTGTAAGGCTACATGCATCCAGTTTGGTCGCCACAATGTAAAAAAGATGTTGAGACTCTAGAAAGAGTGAAGCAAAGAGCAACAAAGATGATTAGGGGATGGGAGGCTAAAACATATAAAGAACAGTTGCTGGAACTGGATATGTCTAGTTTGATGAAAAGAAAGACTACGGGTGACAGGATAGCAGTGTTCCAATATTTCCAAAACACCTGTCGGTAGGACAAGAAGCAATGTGGAAATTATTAAAGGGAAGAAGCAACTTAGAACTAAAGAGAAATTTCCTGACAGAACAATTAATCAGTGGAACAACTTGCCTCCAAAAGTTGTGAATGCTGGAAGTTTTAAAGAATAGATTGGATAACCATTTCTCCGAAGTGGTGTAGGGTTTCATGCCTAAGTAGGGGGTTGGACTAGAAGACCTCCAAGGTCCCTTCCAACTCTGTAATTCTACAGATTTTACATTTAAAAAGAATCTTGCAAATCTAAAGGTACAAACTCTCCCCCCTCCCCCCGTCACTTTTAAGTATCTGAACTATTAGCATAGCTCTATCCTAAGTTTTTCTCTCTCTGCCTGTCCTGTCTGATTGTTCCTTAGGCAGCATCACATTCCCCAATATCATCCACAGGTTCCAATAGAGGGGACTACCCTTATGTCCCTTCTTCAAGTCCTTAGACTCTTCCTCAGAGCTGAGTTGAGCTGCTATCCATCAGTCAGGTGGCAGAAAAGTATACTGTACCAAGCAAATCATTTGCTATTCCAACAGTAAAACTGCTACAGCTCATTGCCTGCTTAAAAAGAAAACATTACCATTACACTAGAACTGCTAAGGATGACTTTAAATTGCCTCAGATGTGGATTGGGTAAAAGATTAAGCAATGTCATGAGGAAACAGAAGACAAAATAAGGTTGTTGGGGCACATTCATGCCATGGTTAGATGCAACTTAGATAAGTCCCTTTATTAGGCTTTTAAAGAGTCATTACTCTTTTATTCTGTAGTTCTTAGCTCCTTCTTAGAAATTCAGGTCTGCAGTGAGACGATCCCAGTAGAACATATGGCCAGATGTTGCTGTTTACTAAATAATGTGAAAATCATCCCTCAAAATCAGGGAACAATGTCCTTTCTCTAAGCTTTTAGAAACTGTAGGATGTAAAATGGAAGCCTTAATTTAAATCAGGATAGTTTAGAAACAATAAACAAGGTAAATATGGAAACAATTAAAATCTAAAAAGTTATATAAGGAGACAGACCATACAGCATATATCTCTACATGAGGGGTGTCAAACACACATTGTCACGGCAGTGTCACATGACATATTGGCGTCACGTGACATATTGGGACTTTTTCCCTCTTCACTAAAACAGAGGTGGCCGTGACCAGTGCATGACGCATCTAGCCCACAGTCCAGGAGTTTGACAGCCCTGTTCTACACAATCAATACAATTAAACTTAAATAATTTCTCTAGTGAGGTGTTTGTGGGTGACGCTTCACTATGAGACCAACCTCAGTTTCAGTACAGTTTTTGACCTACCTTTCTCAAAGTGTTTTATTTATGATATTTACACTAATTATATTTTTATTCAATATTATATTATATCCTGAATAATGTTTACCTTATTTTGTACTTATTATAATGTTTTTTATATTTCTTGATATACTTACATTCTGTAAATTTTACCTCATCAATAAAAAAGATACAGCAATCAAATACTTCAGTTTTCCTTGAGCTGAACAGAATAGTAACTACATTTTGAGAGAGATTTTCTAAGCTTTTTAAAAATGTGTTCATTTAGTATTTTATTTATATTTACATACACACAAACACTGTTTAACATAACTGAGTTACATGATTAAGAACATCTGGACTACTTTTGTCTCCTTAAAATAAACATGATTTTGCTACTAGTATCTGTTAACAGCAAAATCAAATAATGAAGTAGAATTGATAAAGAGAAGCTGGTATTTATAAACTAGAAAGAAGAATAAATAAATGTAAAATGGTTTGTTGAGTTGAGCAGTAGCATCCTGAAAAGGCTTCATGAAGCAGATTTTGACAGTGTCATCATTTTCCATCAATGCAAACTACATGTTTTAAGTTTTCTTATATGACTGTACTTGCAAAGTCAAATGTTAAATTGACTGATATGATTTTTTTTAAAAAAAATGATTCCTGAGATTTCTTTGACTGGGCACAGATACAAAGGAAGAATCAAAATCTCCATTTCTTCTCATGGAGAAAGGGATCTATAGAGGTATTCTAGGCCTCTTAGAAGAAGAGGAAAAGAAGTCAGAACCTGGGATCTGCCCTTTTTTCCAGGGTTGTAGATCAGAGATTGCTAATGGTCCCTTCAAGGGTGCTGAAGGCCTTGCATATCCCAAAGATGCTACTTTATACTAACTTGGAATCCTAAGGATAAAGTTGGGGTGAGGTTATTTTCTCACCAGTGTTTTGATCCCTCATATAAAATCGTTAAGCATTGTCCATTCCATTATAGAAGGAAAGCTGAAGCTACATTTTCTTTTATATTCCTCAATAAAGGCATAAAATTGAAAGAACAAATCTGATATGGTTTTTGTGTTATTACCATTGACAATCATAATAATTTGCCTAACTTCCCAAATTAATAATCTGGTTTGATTCTGAACAAGATCAAATTCTGAGCAGGTAATATATAGTACTTCTTTTCTGTCTTTCTTTCTTTCTTTCTTTCTTTCTTTCTTTCTTTCTTTCTTTCTCTCTCTCTCTCTCTCTCTCTCTCTCTCTCTCTCTCTCTCTCTCTCTCACACACACACACACACACACACACACACACACCAATTGTTTTAACTTAACTTGGAGAATCTTCACAAAATAATACAGTTGCTTATGTTCTACAACTCAAGTCTTTTTGCATGTGTCCTTTCACATCTTCTTCTCCACTGATGTCTGTTTCTTGGCCCCAGGCATAACTATGAACACTGTCTTCCTTTTTCTTCAGAATCACCTGGTCTTCCATGAAGGGAGAATTTTAACAGAGTGAAAAGGAATCCACCCCACATATTGCCTTAGTTGCATGTAATCGTTATAAACTTCGCCTTTGCTTCAAATGTTGCTTTTAACACGAAACACTAAAGAATGTTTTAAAGAAAGCCAGATTGTTTGAACAGTTTTCTTTCTACGAGTTCTAAGACCCACACTCTTTATACTCTACATAAATGACCTTTGCAATCACTTTATAAGCAACTGTGTCCTCTTCGCAGATGACGTAAAATTATTCAGCAACACCAACAATGCTACTGTCCTTCAAAGTGACCTTGATTATGTGTCTGAATGGTCAAAAAATTGGCAACTCCAAATCTTGACCAATAAATGCTCTGTCCTACACATTGGTAAAAAAAAAAATCAGTACACCAAATATAAGCTAGGCAGATATGACCTCCTTGACGACCTTTACTCTGTCAAGGACCTTGGAGTTCTCATATCAAATGTCCTAAGCGCCAGAGCTCATTGTAACAGCATTGCCAAAAAGGCATTAAGAGTTATAAATCTAATCTTACAAAGCTTCTCCTCCGGTAATATTGAACTGATAACTAGGGCATACAAAACCTCTGCTAAACCAATACTTGAATACAGCTCATCTGTCTGGAATCTGCACTGTACATTGGACATTAATACAATTGAGCGAGTCCAGAAATATTTCACGAGAAGAGTACTACACTCCTCTGCTTGCAACAGAATACCCTATTATCCCCAGGCTTGAAATTTTGGGCTTGTATAAACTTGAATTACTCCACCTACAGTTGGACTTAAGCGTAGTACACAAAATTATCTGCTACAATGTCCTACCAGTCAATGACTACTTCAGCTTCAACTGCAACAATACAAGATACATCTGTGTGCACAACAGATACAAACTCAGTGTAAACTGCTCCAAACTTGATTGCAGAAAGTACTACTTCAGCAACAGAGTGGTCAATGCCTGGAGTGCACTACCTGACTCTGTTGTTACACCCACTAACCCGCCGTCGTTTAACCTTAAACTATGCACTATTGACCTCACCCTATTCCTAAGAGGTCTCTAAGGGGCGTGCATAAGTGCACAATCGTGCCTACCGTCCCTGTCCTATTGTCCCCATTTATTTGTACCTATTTCCTATATTCTTACTCATATTTATACTTATACCTATTATCTTGTAAGTGATTGACAAATAAAATAAAATAAATAAATAAATGATAATGACTTATGTACCTCTAAAGAATTTTTGTTCCTATTTTGCAAATGGAACACCAAGACTATGTGATAAAAGCCATGTAGAGAATTGCACGGTGGCTCCAGTGTTCTTTGACTGCATCTACCCCTATGCATCCAGAAACAGACTAGTTGAATTCTCAGCTGCAGCATCATTATTCAAGTTGCCTTCTTATCTTCACCCAGCTCACCTTACTGACTAAGGCTGCTTAACAATATAGGTTTTTTAGTGCTGCCAAATAAACAGTGACCTCTCTTTTAGAGAGGTTACATTTATTTATTATGAATGGGAATCCAGAGGATGGGTTATTTAATTTGTTACATTCTGATTATTATTAAACATTGCACTTTTCATACCATGCTAACTGGCTCCAGTGAGCTGTTTCCAAACTGCTACTGTTAGAAAGTGATGTATCCTGCTGAGGAAATGCCGTTGAATCAGAAGTGGGCTTCAAAAATTGCAGCAATGAGTTCTCTGCTCAGTTGCTGTGTGGGTAAGGCCATGGTGGGTGTGGCCTAGTCAGCCTCCTGCGCCACAGTGATGGGGGGGCATTTTCACCTTCCCCAGGTTCGGGAAGCTTTCCTCAAGCCTCTGGGAGGGCAAAAACTGCCTCCCCTGGGCTCCAAATGCCCTCTGGAGGCCAGAAACAGGCCTGTTTCTGGCTTTCCAGAGCCTCTGGGAAGCCCTGTTTTTCCCCTTCCCTGAGTCTCTGTGTGGGCCCTGTACTTACTTCGCATCCAAAACAGGTCACGTGAAGACACATAGGAGTGGAGGGGTGGGAGGAGAGGGGGTGGGGTAGGGCCAGCCAGGGGTGGGAATTGGTGGTTTGCTGAACCAGCCATAACATTAGCTACAGGTCCGCCCAAACCTGTAGCAGCCCACCCCTGCACTGAAAGCAGGCAGAGCCGCAGTGGCTCAGTGGTTAGAATGTAGTATTGCAGGCTACATCTGCTGATCACTATCTGCCAGCAATTTGGCAGTTTGGATCTCACCAGCTCAAGGCTGACTCAGCCTTCCATCCTTCCGAGATCGGTAAAATGAGGACTCAGATTGTTGGGGGAAATATGCTGACTATATATGCACGTACATATATACTTCATGGGTAGGCATATACAAATACAGGGGTTACTATACACATAATATCTCCAACCTATCAAAATCTTATTACATGCAATAGTGACTTTATGAATTTATAGCATAAGATACTGAAGCTTTTGGAAAAATTATAAATTGTAAAGACAATTCCTTCATTCCTTTGGAATATCCTTCCCTCTATAATCTGGCAGGCCCCTATCATCCTAGTCTTCCAAAAAGCCTTGCTGACCTGGCTTTCCCACAAGCATTGGGGCAGTGTATAGCTGGAGACTCTGAAAGTGGTTTGTTGGATGTGAGGAATATGTTTTCTTTAGAGGTACCTGGACTTTCTATTTTTGCTTTTACATTTTTATTGTTTTGATTGTTTGTAAGATGCCCAGGGCTGTGATATATAAGATGGGCAGTTATATAAATCTTTCAAATACATAAATAAAATTCATCAAGCTGCAATCAGTAATTTGCTCACCAGGCAGGGAAAGAAAAATCCACACAGTCAGTATGAATATGTATCTCTAAGGTTTACACCAGAGAACTTTCTAAAGAAAATACAAACAAGATTTGAATTCCAAATTCAGAGCCCTTAGGGGCAATACACAAGTGAATGTTATTATAGAGCAACGTAGGTAGTTAAAATTAAACCTGTATCTGGGACAGCGAAAGTACCAAAAAGAACCTGGAGTAGCTTTCTTATGCTAAGGTTAAAAGATATAAAATTCATAGCAAAGGAGCTGTAGGCTTTATATCTGCATATTAAAGAATTTCATATTGAAGTAGAAAAGATTATCCATGTCAAAGGTACATAAGAAATTATTTTATACCAAGTCTGAAGTTTATTTATTCATTCACCTTATATAATTTCTGGATCCTGTGGGACTCCTGGTTGCTAACAATTTAGTTCAATAAAACATCCATGATGAATGCATGATTAAAAAAAACAAATTAAAAATTAAAAAATGAAGCGTTCTTCATCCATTCAAATTAAATAATTGTCAAACTCCAACAAAAATCTATCATCAGTACGTATGGCATCCATAAATACTTTGCAGTAGATCTTGAACCCTCTCCAGCATCTTTTTAAATAAAATCAAGGCTGAGCAAGTTTAAGGGCTATTCCTATGGGCAAGTCATTGTACCTTAGCCGTCTCACATCGTGAAATGAAGAACAGCCAGCATGTTTCTCTGGCACAACAGTGTAGAGTATGATCCAAGAATGAGGTCCTGCAGGTATCCAGGTGTCAAGCCACATAAGGCCTTATAGGTCAAAAGTCCACATTTTAAAACTACACATGGAAGCCAATCAGAATCTGAAGCACAATTGTAATGTATTGTTATTGCAAACAGCTAGATAGCAAAGTGGCTGCTGAATTTTCCACAATTGGAACTTCTGCATAATCATCAGAGGCAACCCTTTGTAAATCCCAAAGGTGCTTATTTTTTTAAGAGGCAACTGGCCTTTCTGTTTTTTCTTTGAAGACGTTTCGCTTCTCATCCAAGAAGCTTCTTTAGCTCTGACTCGATGGTGGGGAATGGAAGGAGTTTTACTCCTTGTAGACTGCTGTTCATTTGCATGCTTTTAGCAGGTCGTTAAGGTCACCTGGAGGTTTATCTGTGTCATCAGGGTCACCTGAGTGGTGCAAATGGATGTGGAGCCTTCTTAGAACTATTGAAAGGACTATGTTGTACTTGAAGATTAATGAGAAGCTTCTTGAACGAGAAGCTAAATGTCTTCAGAGAAAAACCAGAAAGTCCAGTTGCCTCTTGAAAAAAAAGCACCTTTGGAACAATCAAGACCTGGATGACTGAGAATCTCCATAGACAACCCTTTGTAAAGCATATTTTGGTAATCAAGATGACTGATGATGAGAATATGAGTTATAGTGACAAGGTCTTCCTGGTCCAGGTAGGGGCACAATTAGTGCACTGAATGAAGCTGGTCAAAAGCCATCCGGCCATGGCCTTCATCTACTTAAACACCATCTATTCCTGGAAGGCCCTTAATATAGTATTCCCCATCAAACATCAGTACTGAAGCTGACAGACTTAATGCACAAACAGCAACACCTTATTACCTAGCTTGATTGCTTCATCCCATCTAGACCCCAACAGTTGCCAGGCAGGGCAATTTTTTTTAAAAAAATTGCAAAGTATTGTACCAAGGACATTGTATCCCAGACTGGTAAATTTCCCCCCACCCCCACAGTTAACATAATATCAGAGTTGGAAGGGACCTTGGGGGGTCTTTTAGCCCAGCCAGGAAACCTTACAGCATTTCAGACAAATAGTTGTCCAATCTCTTCTTAAAAACTTCTAGTATTGGAGCTTTCACAACTTCTGGAGGCAACTTGTTCCACTGAGTTTCATATTTATTTATATGGGAAATGTTTAGATTGGTCTTCATGAATGAAATTTATGTCTTATCCCATATGCTTTCCAATATGAAAGTTCTGCTGTTCTCACATTAGGGAAAATGCAAGACTACCTTTTTTTAATGTCCCTGCAAGGGATGGAAAGAGGGGATTTCAGCAAGCTGCATCCTCTGCCACTGACTCTCTGAGTCTGACTCATCAAGAAACCCAAATAGAAGATGATGCATTGACATCCTCCTGTCAAATTTAGGTTAAATAGCCTCAGGATATGTCTATGAATCTGGAAGGATTTTTATCCTCGTAGAGTAAGATTTCCCATGCTGAATAGTCCATTCTCTACTCGTTAGAATTCCCTGTGCTTTAACATCAATAATGCATATTCACACCTCTGTACCTTTTTTCATAATCTGTTCTCTTGGCAGCATAAGTGCAGTTTTGCAGAATTTATCTTATTTGGGCCAGAAGAATTTAGGAGATTAGGAATGGAAGAGTTAGAAAATTAGAAGCAGAGTTGATTAACCTTGGCTTGTGAGGAAGAGAAAAATCTCCCTTATTTTATAAACCTTTGGCAGCAAATATACAAGACAGGTTTCTTTTGTTTTGAAATAAATAAGACTAGAAACAGATTTAAAATTTGTTGCAAGGATAAAATGCTAAAGGGGTTAAATTTTAAACAAAATGTGTATGAAAAAGGAGGCTGATGAGTTGAATATATGTAAAGAGAATATGGGAAGGTGATGTAGCAAAACCGATTTAAGAAATATCAATTTTTATTAGTAAAAACCTATTTAGGAAATATCAATTTTGAAAGCTGAGTATTAAAAAAAATTAAGCAGGCTTCAGTATCTAAATGCAAAATGTGATCAAATTCCAACTGATGTTGAGAAATGTCAGTTCTTAAAACACATTAGAGAGCCAGTTTGGTCCAGTGGTAAAGGCACCAGGATAGTTCCAGGGAACTGTGAGTTCAGGTCCTAAAAACTGGCTGAATGAGTTTGGGCAAGTTGTTAGATCCACCATGTTCAGCTTGGCGTCTCACTGGTGTTCTGCTATCAACCAGGGAAGGGAATGGGGAACAAATGGGCAATAAAGCTGTATACTTTTATGAAGGGAAATTGTTAGGGTGGATTGACAGTTGAGGAAGAATAGGGCATTTTGAAATCCGGTCTGTGCCAGCATCTTCAAGGCTGCATTCTCTGAGAGTGGAATTTCACCAACGTAAATATCTCAGCACTTCCCAAAACTTCTCAGTGGTGCCAGATTAGTTGCCCATGGATGGATTATGGAGGGAGGGCTGAGGTAACAATAGGATTGGTTTTGAATTGATGCACAAGAACTTCAGATTCTGTTTGACCCTACTGCAATCATCATCTATTAGTAAAAGTGTCTTTTCACTTCAATCAAATGGAGTTGAGAGTTTTACTTTCCTAGGAGATCAGACTGGGGCAGGTCTGACACAGTCATTCTCTCTGTATCCAATTCACTGCTCAAGGTTGTTGTGGGAAAAATAGGTGGAGGAAGGAGTATTAAGTATGTTTCCTGCCTTGAGTTATTTATAAAATAATAAAGGCAGAATAAAAAATATAAAATAATTTAAAAATATGGATTATATTTTGGAGTTTAAAAAATTTAATCCACCTGCTGCAGCAAGTCCTTATGAATTCTATTTTAAAGATGGTAAAAGGTAAAGGTAAAGGTTCCCCTTGCACATACGTGCTAGTCATTTATGGCTCTAGGGGGCAGTGATCATTTCCGTTACAAAGCCAAAGAGCCAGCACTGTCTGAAGACATCTCTGTGGCCATGTGGCCAGCATGACTAAATGCCAAAGGCACACAGAACACACCTTCCCACCAAAGTGGTCCCTATTTATCTACTTGCATTTTTATATGCTTTCGAACTGCTAGGTTGGCAGAAGCTGGGACAAGTAATGGGAGCTCACTGTGTTATGCAGTGCTAGGGATTCGAACTACCAAACTGCCAACCCCTCTGATCAACAAGCTCAGCGTCTTAGCCACTGAGCCACAGCATCCCTAATTTAAAGATGGTACAGATACATATTTCTCTAGAGGACTAAAAACAGAGGCTTATGTAGGAAGCCTGGGACAAAATTGCATATTGGAGATGTAACCTACTGAACAATTAACTTGCAATGGTGATTCTATCAAAAGTGACTAAAAAGCAGAAAAATATGGTCAAGTTGCTGGTACTCCAGTTCCTTTTCATTTCCATCTCCAAATGGGACAGAACTAAGGGTTGAATGATAGTGGGAGAGATGTGCTGCAATAAAGAAATAAAAGAGCAAGTCCATTGTTGTCCCTCTGACAACAGAGGAACTTTTCATTAGCAGAAGGACCTGGGGATCCTGCAATATCTCACCACCATGATTAAAAGGGTGGGGTGACAATTTTCCTTATTTGTTCTTTCCCATTACAAGTTAAATCCTCCAGATTTCCCAGCACACTGGGGAGAGCTGGGAAGCACCAAAAATTATGTCTTCTTCTTCTACCCATGGAAATCTCCACTTCACAATGTTCCACTATCCCTGATTATAAAATATAGCTCAACAATAGATGGAAAGGAACGCTTGAATTACAGTTATATGTGCTTGGGTCATTCCTAAACAGCCTCTGCTTCATCATTTTAATCATTGGGAGACATTTTTTGAAATAAATATACAGGTTGCTGTTTTCAGCATATTTATTCACTGGCAGCTTTGAGATCATCAACAACAACAACCAAAGTCACTTTTTGAACAAGCTTTCAGCTCTGCTGCATTACTTGGCCCTGGGTAGTCAGCTGTTGGACTGAGTGCTGCAATATAAAAGCATCAGCTGCTTCCTTAGTTTTGTTTATCTGTTGAATATTGCATCCTTGTATAGCAAAAAAAAAAGATAACATTTAAGAATAGATGCAAACGACTCTGCCATTTCATGCCAGATATTTAGAAATCATATTCCAGGACAAAGAGTGGCAATTATTTTAAATGTGTATGCACTGCCTTAGCTGAACAAACACTGGGTAGCTTTTTATCACCCTGTAATCCCTTAATTTGCGGTTGAATCGGGACTGTATGGAGCTGAGCTGGTCAGATACCCTTCCTCACACCATGTGGAATTCACAGCAGATATTTTTTCTTTGTGCCCTAGGAAAGAAACATCTGCTCCTACCTAGGACTGAACACTCAATCTTCCAAGATGAAGACAAGTGTCTTAACCACTAAGTCACTACGCCACTCAAACACTGGAAAGCTAATGGGTTAAAAATTACAAACTGTGGGCATTAGTCTACAATTTCTGGAATGAGGAATGCTGGATCCTACTGAGTTTATAGTCTCACTATGGATTTCTTCATCTTCAGGTGTACAGGAAGATCCAGGTGCCCAGAGATTCCCAGATTCATGATGAAAAAATGAGTTAAAAATAGAGACATATTTGTGGGTTGAAGAATGCCTCGCAGCCAATAGAAGCAAAATCCCTATCATCTGATATGTCTTTAGGAAACCAGCCAACCAACAAATGAAAATGCATGACATTCCTATTTATTCAGGTCAGTAGGAAGACATGCTTATAAAGCTGACTTGGGCAGAGAGAGAAAAGAGCACACTGCATCTGCTGGCATGGCTGGCAGTGGTCATTTTTCTGCCAGTAAATCTCCTCCCTTCACCATCACTCCCATAGGATGGTTCCAGGGGTGGGATTCTACCAGTTTGGACAGGTTCTATAGAACTAGTTGTTTTGATTCTTCACAGTTCAGAGAACCGGCAAATTGTGCCCCTGGCTGGCCCCTTCCCTCTCTGCCCAGTCAGTCCTTATCGCATATGCGCAACATTGCACACATGCCCGACATTGCTGACTGTGTTCTTTCCTCCCCAGTCACTCCTTAAGGTATTTTTTCCCCTCCCAATGATCAGCTGCTCCTATGATCAGCTGTGCCAGGATTCCCTTCGCTTACTTACTGCTTCACCCAGGAGGCTTCCCTGAGGCCCAAGAAGGCAAAAAAATGGAGGGAGGCGCAGCACTGGTGCCAAAAAAAAGGGGGGAGCCACACCCACCCAGTCACATGGCCACACCCACCTAGCCATGCGTATAGAACCAGTTGTTACAAAACTTGAATCCCACCCCTAGATGGTTCCATTAACTATCTGAAAAACACATGCACAGCAATATCTGCCACAGGGCAGTCACAAAACGATTCAAAAGCAGGGAGGAAAGGAAACAGAGCAGCCATCAAAAATCATTTCAACGCAGAAATTAAGCCAGAGAGGAGGAACTACTCACAGCTCTTAGAGACAAGGATTTTGACCAGTGGGTGGAAAAAGGAAGGGAAAGAACTTTCAATTCCTGCTGCAGATGTGCACTGTTGAACACTCAGGCATCTGTGGCATAAGATACAGTTGGCCAAATGCCATGCTGTCTGCATAAGGCTTGAGCCAAAGTTTTGCAATTATATGGGGAATTCATCGCACTCCCCAAAAATGGACAAACAAACCAGAACAACAAAATGCATAAAGTCCAAAGAACTCAAATTTCTTTTATTTAAATTTAATTTAAATGAGCAGAGGCAATATTATTACTCACTATGTACTCAGTATCCCCCCTCTTAACTAATCTTAAAATGGGAGAGTTATTTCATGGCTTATATAAACAATCCAGTTGCTCCATCACTAGAATGAGAAGGCAGTTTTTTCCACAGGGCAGAATGTTGCCCTTTATTACTCCTCCATCGATCATCAAAGCAACTTAACAAAGCATTTTTCTGCTCTATGTCTAAAAGACACTTCCCACCTTATGTCATCTTCAGTGCTTCTGTCTCTTTAGGACAGTTGACTTCAGTTTGTTGCAAGCTAACTTCAACAGTTCATTGAAACTGGACTGTCCCTGATCAGTGTTTATTTTGCTCTCTATTACCTTTTACAGCTGCGTTTTCACTACTAATGTTGTATTAATGGCTATAATTTTTACCAAGTTACTGCTTGAACCTGGGCAGTAGTTTCCACTTGTATAGTTTAAACTTGTTATTGTGAGCCACCCAGAGCTGCTTAAGATGGACCATATAAATCTTTTAAACAAATAAAGTACTCCTGTTCTGTATTCATACCATCTAAACCAGTGGTTCCCAAACTTTTTCAGTTTACTGCCCGCCCTGGTGCTACAAACTCATCCTCACTGCCCCCTACCCGGGGTGGGATTCAAATTTCTTAATGTGGGTGTGGTCTAATTTGTTGGTGTGGCTTGGTGATCACATGACTGGGTTGGCATGGTTTGGTGGTCATGTGACTGGGTGGGCGTGGCCAGGTGGCCATGTGACTGGCAAACCAAATACACGTGGTCCTCGCTTAATGGGCGGTTGCTTAGCAAGTGTTCTAATTTATGGCTGACCTCCCCAGAACTACTTGACCTGTTTTGGAAGTTTTGACAGCCATGCACGTGTACACACACACACACACACACACACACAAACACCCTTCTAATCCTGCTGGAGCAGGTGGTTGGACTAGAAATCTCATTCACTTTCTCCTCCCTCCCTCCCTCCCTTTCTTTCTTCCTATTTTCTTTCTTTCTTTCTCTTTCTGTCCCTTCCTTCCATTCCCCACTTTTTCTTTGTCTATCTCTTTGCTTCCTTTCTCTTCCTTTCTCTCTCCCTTTTTCTTTCTTTCCCTTTTCTGTTTCTTTTCTTTCTTGTCTCTTCCTTCTCTCTCTCTCCTCTTTTTCTTTCTCTGCATCACTCCCTCCATATATCCCATTCACTTTCTCCTCCCTCCCTCTCTCTTTTTTCTTTCTCTTTCATACTGTCCCTTCCTTCCATCCCCCTCTTTTTTGTCTATCCCTTTTCTTCCTTTCTCTTCCTTTCTCTCTCCCTTTTTCTTTCTTTCCCTTTTCTTTCCTTACTTTCTTGTCTCTTCCTCTCTCTCTCTTTCTCTTTCCCTCTCTCTTTTTCTCTCTCTCTATCCCTTCCCTTCCTCCTTTGTTCTCTCCTCCTAAGCTAGGAGACCCACCTGAAACACACACACACACACACACACACACACAAACAGACTTCCAACAAGGTAGTCACCCGGCAGCATCGCTTGTGACAGTATTCCAGAGTCCCAGGGATCGGGCACGATTGTCCATTCATGCCCAATCCCACGTTACCTGGAAAAGCCGGCAGGCAAGGCTTCTGGGTCCAACAAAGGGGCTGTGGGCAGGACTTTCAGCCCTCCCTCTTTTGGGAAAGGGCTGGGAACTTTAAGTGAGGCTGCAGCCTCACCCACCGAAGTGTTTTGGGCTTTCCCGACTGCCTACAAACTTACCTTACTCCCGTGGCTGGTGGCAGAGGGAAAAGTGAGCCAGTCAGGGCAGACCTGTCACTACTCGGCTCCCCACCAATCCACATCTCATCAGCTGCTGGGACTCATGGCTCACGGCTGTTGAGGGGGAGTGCAGGAGGCAACCAGGAAGCATGAGGTTTACGCCACCTGCATCCCCCTCTGCCAGCCACCCCTCCGAGCATTTTAGCTGAGTGCAGGCCACTGCTATGCAAGCTCTGTGAGTGGAAGATCTGCTCTGCAAGGCTTGACTCACATCATTCTCACAGCAGCAGCCCACATTCAGCCAAAGCACACAGGCTGGTGGGCGGTAGAGGGAAGGGGCGGCAGGCAAGGGGCGCCCCTAGTAGGCAAGGCCCAATCCCCACCCCTAGCAACAAAGCCCAGCAGCTGTGGAGAATCCAGACGGGAACCAAGCAGCAATGGGTCAGCCCTGGCTCACCTTCCTCTTGGCCACCAGCAAGCCAGGCAAGTGGGGTGGGGAGAAGCTGAATAGCACTCACCCCACCTCCAGCACTCCTCTGCCACCCCCACCCTTGCCTCTTAGCACCCCTCTGCCACCCTCCTTGCCTCTTAATGCCCCCCTAAGTTATCCCATCACCCCTCAGAGGGCGGTACCGCCCACTTTGGGAACCACTGATCTAAACTCTAGACTGGTTTAAGAAAGTCATATCTGGCTAAATACACTATAGCGGGGGTGTCAAACTTGCATCATCATGACGTTGTCACATGATGTATCACAACTTTTTCCCCTTCGCTAAATCGGGCGTGGGCATGGCCAGCACATGACACATTCGGCCTGTAGGCCATGAGTTTGATAGCCCTGCACTATAGTAATCAATTACAAGTTTGCAGAGGACCCTTGTCTTCCCATAGGATAATTTTCCTACTGCTATTCCCTCCCATCTTTTGGCTGCAGGAAAGAAAAGGCTAATTACTTTCCTTCCAGGGAATGGATCTTCCTGGATGTACCTATTTTGGGGAAGTTCCTATATGGCTAGAAACAGGGCATTTAATTCCTTCTCTGAATGACAGTTTTAACAAAACAGTCTTATCTGAAGCTACTCTTTGCATTGGGAAGATTGAGGAAGAAGACGGTGATTCTGTAACTATGCTTTTATAAATATTCATTATCAGAGACAGGGGCAGGGAATCAACATGTCTACTAAGATCAATATATGATGTGGAAGGCATCCCCTTTCCTCTCTTGATACATGAGCAGCTCACAAACAATTCCTGCAGAATGGATCCACCCAGGAAAGAGATACTGTGGGGAGGAGCTAGGAATCTCTGAAGATCTGTGGAAGAAAATTATCCTGATTTGATTATGGGAATGTGATAAGATTAGAAAACTAATTTTCACAATATGCTTAACAACTTTTTAGCCTAGTAGCATGTAAACCCAGCCAGTGGAATGAGTCTATGTTTTAATATGCTATATGAACCCAGAAAATTGGGCTAATTGACTAAACCCTGGTTCGCTTAACCATGAGTAAAGATGCATCCTCGGTTGTTCTATCAGTAAATTCAGATTGGAACTGTTTTTAATTAATCTAAGAAACAAGTGAGTGGCAATATTACATGGATTAACATAATATTAGAAGAGTTGCTAATATTATACATGTATGAATTATACATAAAAGAGTATAAAATGCATTTGGAATGTGAGGATAGAAGTACATCTGCAATGAATACATTTAGACGGTGATTTCAAGGACAGCGCACCTGGTTTGTTTTATCAACTGTTTGCAATGTCCTATTATGCTGAATAAAATTCTATTGTTTTCCCCTTTTTAAACTGATGGGGCTCTTGCTGTGCACAATAGCAGCTAAATGACTAAAACTGGTGATTCATTACTTTCACTTATTTGCTTTATTAAGCATAAATATTAACTTTTACATTGACTGAATTTTGAGATATTGTTATTTTCTCATTATCAAAATTGCCCTTACTGTTTTTTGGGCTGATTTAAAAGAAAGCACAATAGAACCGTAAGAGGGGATTTCACTATCAAAACAGACTGAACTTTATCCATTGTTCCTGGAAATGTAGGAGAACACTGAATTATACTATCCTTAACTCTGTTGAAGTATAAAAGGAGAGGAGGACACAGGAAAGAAACACAGCACCTGACCATCTTCTGATGCTCTTATTGTATTCATGCTGATTATGCAGATCATGATAAAGGCTGATACGAATCTACTCATTTGTTGAAATGTCTGTAAACACAGAAGCCACACAGGGAAAATGTAAACAAGAATATTTATTATGTCCGAGCAGGTGGTAATACCTATCTGACTTTGAATGATCTTGAAAAAAACTAAACAGGATGAAACTTGGTTAGTATTTAGATAAAAAAGTTTGTAGACTAGATTTATTTATTTATTTATTTATTTATTTATTTATTTATTCATTTATTCATTTATTTATTTATTTACAATGCTTAGGCTAAACTAACAGTATTTATTATGTGCTGGCAGAATTGGAAATTCAATGAACGTTCTGTGAGAAGATGGCAATGTCAAAGCATGGGGCCGCAGATAACAGCTAACAGACAATCAGAGTTGGAAGGGATCTTGTAGATCATCTAGTTCAACCCCGCGCCCAAGCAGGAGACCCTACACCACAGGTGTCAAACTTAAGGCTCGCGGACCAAATGTGACCCGCCATGTCATTTTATGTGGCCCGCGAGAGCTACAAAGTTCCGATTGTCTTTAAATAAATAAAGCAAATGAGAGCATTGACCACAAACTACATTTCCCAGAATGCATACTAATTATGTTACCAGCAAATTGTCGAAATCCCGCCACTAGGTTGCAGTGTATCCGCATCAATGTTATATTCTGCAAGTTGAATTTTGTGGAATTACAAATGATCCCAAAATGTCCAGGAAGAGGAAAGGTGATGCAGATGGAAGGATGTTTCAAGAAAGATGGGAAGGTGAATACATGTTTGTGCTTCAAGGAGAGAAATCGGTATGTCTTTTATGTTATGAGGCATTATCGGTTGTCAAAGAGTACAATCTACATCGGCATTTTGAAACCAAACACGGAGTTAAGTATGCCAAAGTTAGCCTTTCAGAAAAATGACAGATTGTTGAAGAATTAAAAAGCAAATTACAATTGCAGCAGAATGTGTTCACGAAAGCCACAACCAAAAACACTGTGGCAGTGAAAGCTAGCTTCATCATTGCAGAAGAAATCGACCGAGCTTCAAAGTGTTTTTCAGAGGGCATGTTTTTGAAGCATTGCATGCTGAAGGTCTGTGAGCAGGTGTGCCCCGACCAGATACAGACTTTTAAAAATGTCAGTTTATCAAGGAACACCATTGTGGACCGAGTTACAGAACTAAGCAGGAAACCTGTCGACACAGCTGGCCCAAGAGACATGTAGCTACATAGCTTTTTCATTAGCTCTTGATGAAAGCACAGACAACAGAGATACAGCACATCTATCCATTTTTATTCGAGGCATGAAGTCGGACCTCTCTGTCACTGAGGAGCTGTTGGATGTAGCTGCCGTGCATGGGACCACAACGGGACAGGACATTTTTGATATGGTGGAGAAGTCCATGAGTAAAAATGCATTGCCTTGGGAAAAGTTGGTGGGATTAACTACAGACGGTGCACCCGCAATGTGTGGAGGAAAAGCGGGCTTGGTTGCACTAATAAAAGACAAAATGCTGAAAAGTAATTGTCAGACGCCTCTGGTAACGTATCATTGCATCATTCATCAAGAAACGTTGTGTGGGAAGGTGCTGGGGATGGATCATGTAGTGACCACGGTCATGAAAACTGTGAACTTCATTCAAGCGCGTGGCCTGAATCACCGTCAGTTCCAGCTGTTCTTGCAGGAGATGGGCTCAGAGCATGGAGATGTGCCGTACCATACAGAAGTACAGTGGCTGAGTAGGAGTAAACTCCTCAAATGATTTTTTGAACTTAGGGAAGATGTTGCTCTTTTCATGCTAAGTAAAGGAAAATTCATGTCTGAACTGTCAGATCCCAACTAGCTGTGTGACTTTGCTAAGTTATGTGACATAACCGAGCATCTCGCCCAACTGAATCAGAAGCTGCAGGGACATCGACAAGTCATTACGCAGATGTCCGACATGATCACGGCTTTCCAGCGTAAACTTGATCTGTGGATGTGCCAAGTCAAACAGGACAATCTTGCTCACTTTCCTATTTGCCAAAGCATTTCAGCCTTATTTCCTGGTGTTTTTTCATGTGCTCAGTTGGCTACCGAAGTGAGCCGATTAATAAATGAGTTTGATCAGCGCTTCTCTGACTTTAAAGCGTAGCACTCAGACTTTGCCATCTTTGCCGATCCTTTCACCACCGACGACTGCACTGCACCCCAGCACCTTCAGGTGGAGTTAATCGAGCTTCAAAGCAATCGTAGCCTGAAAGCAAAGTTCAAAGATGTTGCGATCCAGGACTTTTACCGTAAAATACCCTCTGGTTCAATGCCACAGCTTTGACGTCATGCAGCCCGTGTTCTGTCTATGTTTGGGAGCACCTATCTGTGTGAACAGATGTTTTCAACAATAAATCTAAACAAAAACAAACATAGATCACGTATCACTGATGAGAACCTCCACGCTGTTCTATGGATTGCTTCAGCACAAGACCTAAAAGCAGACATTGACACACTGGCTACGGAAAAACGGTGTCAAAGATCCAGCCAGAAAATGCATAAGTAAGCATTTTTAAAACCTAATTACTATATAATAAAATGTATCGCAATCAAAAAGAAGAATAGTTAAACTGTGCAATTTAATGATTGTGCTGACATTTTGTTATTTTTAGAACATGATCAATGGATTATGATGGAGGAGAGGAGATCCACTCTGTGTGTTCCAGGACAGTCAGCATCTTCTCATGAACTTCACCTAAAAACTTGAGACAATATAGTTGTGAATTGAGACAACCCTGATTTTGTTATTTTAAGTTATTTACAAATATAACTTTATATGTGTAGTAATGCATTTAGTGTTTATAGATTTATATGTTTATGCAGACAAATCTGCAAGGCTATATGCAGCCATTTGTTTTTGTGAAATGCTACATCTGTCACATATGTTCTTAACAGCTGACAATTGTTGGTCGTACTTATTCTGTTATTCTGCCCCTCCTAGCTGTGACAAAAAGGATTTGAACAAAGTTATTGTCATAACTGATGTTGGATGATGTTTTTCTATTATTATTCACTTGGATAGATTGATCATTGATTGATGGAGTAATGTGGGTTTCTTAACTTGACAAAGTACATTTTTTATGTTATATTAACAGAGCTACCAGCAACCTTTTTTTTACATTTATGCAAATGCATATGTAATATTTGTAATTTGAATAAATAATAAATTCAGAGTTAATTAACATTTAGGAGTAGTTACATTTGATTACATTTATACTGTCATACAGTTACATGTGGCCCTTTGAGGGCAACCGTTACGCTGACATGGCCCTTGGTGAAAACGAGTTTGACACCCCTGCCCTACACCATTTCTGACAGATGGGAGTCCAATCTCTTCTTCAAAGTCTCTTCCAAGGGCAAGCTATTCCATTGGTTGGTTGTTGTCACTGTCAGAAAGTTTCCCCTTATTTCCAGGTTAAATCTCTCCTTGTTCAGGCAGTGGCTCATGTGGTAAGATGCTGGGCCTGTGCACCACTGAGGCCCATGAGCGAATAAACTGCGTAGGGACAAAAAAGGAGCCTACCGGCATTCAGGCATCCCACAGGTAAAAGATAAAACCGCCCGAAAAAAATCCTTTCATAGAGGCAGCCAGCCACCTCGGTGATCCCTGGGTAACACGTGTCATACACTTTAAAAAAAATGTCAAAACAGTTCTGCACTGAAAGAAAACAAATTGAACATGGCCATGTCAGTCAGCAAAAATCAGGTACAATATGAGGGATGCTCTGAAGTTTCACTACCTTTCTGGGACTGATACAAGATACAGAGAAGAAAAAAGGAAGAATTCTGTGATAATGAGAAAACCATAATGAGTTCCACACCAGCATTTAGTTCAGGAATGAGCCACCTGTGGCCTTAGGACCTCATGTGACTCTTAGTTGATTTCCATGTGATTCCCAATCAATCAATCAAATAATCAATGTCTGGAATACTCTACCTGACTCTGTGGTTTCTTCCTCAAACCCCAAAAACTTTAACCTTAGACTATTTACTATTGACCTCATCCCTTTCCTAAGAGGTCTGTAGGGGGCGTGCATAAGCGCAACAACGTGCCTATTGTCCCTGTCCTAATGTTTCTTTATTTTTTATTTTTCTTATATGTATCCATGTATTCCTAACTATGTTTTTACTTATACCTATTATTTTGTAAGCAATTGACAAAAATAAATAAATAAAAAAACAAATCTTGTGCGATCCAGCAAGGAGTTTGAAAGATTTGATTGGAAAAGTCAGTACAAAACAGCATTCCAAGTCTTCTCCCGGTCCCCCTTTCTTGTATTCAAAGTACAAATAAAATACAAACAAAAAACCAATGAGAAAGGTGATAAAGACAATTTCATTTCTTTAGCCTCCAGCTGTGCGAATGCAATTTATAGTGATCTAATTGTTCTGCATTCCCTGCTTCAGATAAAGCAGTGCTTCAAAAGTATCAATGAAATCATATTCTTTTTTTCTGAACTCCAGCGTTCAGCTCTCAGATCTAAGCATGCAATGTGTGGAGATTATGATACGAGCTCAACATTTGTGTTTACTATTCTGATTCTTTCTCTACCCACTCTCCTGGATCCTAGGGTTAAAAACAAAGTATTTCAGGAACTTCTGGCAAGATTTCCTCTTTCTTTGGTTCAATCAAACAAACTGTCAGCTGGCTTTGATGTAATTTTTGTTCCTTTTACAGAGAAAACCTTTGATCTTTCTTTTTTTGTATCATCTTCAGTCCCATCAAGGATCCTCTGGTGAGTAGATTAGGCCCTGAATCAATCCTCATTAGAACTTTTTTCCCCAGATTGTGCCCTTGAATACTTTGTGGATTTACGAATTAATGGGACATCAGTAGTGCAAATATGGCCTAATCCATTTTTAGGATCATTGGCCATCCCTTCTGTGGACTAAAACCAACAGTTCATCTTCATCAACCTCCATTGCTGCCTATTTCATTCATTTTAGCTGCCAGCCATCACCTTCTTTTCTAATCCCCTTTTTACAGAGTTCTCCTCTGATTAAGATTTCCTCTTTGACAAAACATCTGCATCTTTTCCTTTCTCCCCTGTGAAGCTTTCCTATGAGGATCTAGACTAAATTCTACCCTCAATTCCTCAGCTGAAAACTGTTTTGTCTGAGTTTGCGTGGATATATGAACAGCCAGTGAAAATCTGAAAATAGTCTCATCAGCGTTAAACTAGAATAATACCTATTTTGAAGTCAGTAGCAATAGCACTTAGACTTATATATGACTTCACAGTGTGTTACAGCCCTCTCTAAGCAGTTTACAGAGTCATCCTAGTGTCCCCAACAATCTGGGTCTTCATTTTACCAACCTTGGAGGGATGGAAGGCTGAGCCAACCTTAAGCCTGGTGAGATTCGAACTGCCAAATTACAGGCAGCTGACAGTCAGCAGAAGTAGCCTGGGTACTGCACTCTGACCGCTGTGTCACTGTGGCTTTTATATATATTGTATATTGTTTTTCAAGCCCTGTTCACTATGCTGCTCCACAGCCTTGGAACCCTTTCTGTTATGACACTGTCATCTGTTAGTCAACACTTGCTGCAACTGATCATCCACTCTGTTCATCAAGAGAGGCTTTAGAGTCCCCCTTCCTTCTAAGGTTCTTGTGACATGGATCAGGCAATAGGACTTCTTCGCACTTCCTTTGGGAACCCTCCCCCAAAGGTATGGAGGACTTCAATCATGCTGGCATTTCGTAAGCAGACCCAAACCATCTAATTTGAGTGTTTAGTTCTGTTCATTTGATGAACTGTCATGTATTGTTGACTTTTAATTTGGAAAAGTTTTTTTTCATGCTGCTTGCTTTGAACTTGTTGTATCCCCCGCCCCCCAGCATCCATTAGTAATGGAGTCAGCTAAAAATGGTGTAAAATAAGTAATAAAGCTCACTCCAAGCAATACATTCAGCCTGCAAAGAACAATCTGATTCTTCACTAGCAAAGACAAGAAAATGGATCAGAGTGACAAAAGAAAAAGTTGTGATAGATATGTGAGAGGTTTTTGGGGGGGAAATGGTACACACCATCAACAAAGAGTCTGTGTTTCTAGGAAGATTTTTTATTATACAAAAAGTTGAAAAGCTTTGCTTATTTCCTAACATTTAACACTTAACATTAAACCTCTGCTATATTACTCTGTGTGAGGACTTTGGTGTTATGGTTAAGGCATCAAGATAGAAACTGGGAGACTGCGAGTTCTGGTTCTGCTTTAGATCCAGTACAAATACTAATGTCTATAAATATGTGTTTATATAATTCCTAAACAGTCCTATGAACATTTCTGTTATGGTTTGTTATGCGAGCTTATAATAAAGCCTTTAGCCACCTTCAAAAGTCAGTTGGCTTCTGTTGCTCTCAGCTTCTTGTTCTGAACTGCAAACTTGGCTTTGTATGGTCTCAATCTGTTCTGAGAGAGGAAGAGAAGAAGGTGCTTGACCAGATGATGTTTTGCTGTAGACTCTCAGTATCTCTGCTGGGCTGGCAAGGCTTCCCTTTCAGTCTGTCTTCTATTGGTATCCTAGAGTCCACAACTAGTTGCCTGTTAAACTGTCCTTTATCCTTATAGATGCTCCACTCCCTTAGCTACAAATTTTCTCTCTCTGATCTTCCACACCACACAAATTATCCTCCAACACACCCTTAGACTGAGATGCTATCAGCATTTTCCTTTTATAATTGGAAACTAGATGTGGTCCAGTGCTCCTCTAGCTACTTAAAGTCCCAGGAGGGAAAACAAAAAGTAGGAAGAACTTGGGGTGGCTACTTCAAGGCTTTCTTTCCAAAAAAAAGGAAGAAGTGGGGAAACAAGCAGAAAGTCAGGATTTTTTCCCCCAAGCCCTTAAAAGCAGCGAGTTCTGGGTCTTACGATCACAAGGATCTGAAGAATTGAGTAATTAGCATTTCCCATAGTGGTGCACTAGGGAATTGTATTTCCAGCCAAATCCTGCTCATTTTTTAGCTCAATCATTATTTTGCTAGCGTCTTCTACATATCAGATTTGGTTCCATCCTGTTCAGTTTTCAGAGAATTATCCTGCTTAGCAGACAGTGTCCTGAGTTTCTTTGGAAATTTTTCTTTCCAAAAATCAGTTGAGTTGAAAAAAAAAATCACCAGAAGACATACCCACCATTGATTTTTGTCTTCAGAAAACAGGGGCCTTGACCACAAAGAAACTATTCATACCCTATTCCTTCCCAGATATTCAGGTATATATAATTTATTCATATGCAATCACAACCTTCCCAGCTTGGTGTCTTCAATATGTGTTAGTTTTCAACTCCCCACATTTCTTGGCAGCATGTCTAACAGATTCAGTAAGCTTGAGGCTTGGGAAATCTGCATGAATTTAATCCTTTGCTGCAAAGTTTGCCTCAGAGTGAGATTTTACGAGTTACCAGATAAGACTCTTCTTGATGCCCCAAAGCATCCTATTCTGTCCCCAAGAAACTCAGCTGTAAGAGTCAGGCAGCTGAGATCAAAAGCTTGTAAGTTAGTCCCACAGTCATGAGCTCCAGATAATTATTCAGGTCTAATGAGCAAATATAAAGCCCAGAAACTCAATCCCGTGTCTAGAGAGAACTGAACTAAAAACTGATCAAAGGACAGGTAAGGTTCAAGGAACTCAGGTAAGAGGTTAACAGCTATAGTATCAGGTTCTAACAACCCACTTTGCTTATTGAATTCCATGTAGCAATCAGCCCCTCCCAAACTCAACTGCTTTCATAAATATATTTCATATTCACATGTTCTACTTCATATAAAGCATGGTTTGAGTCCAATGTCCAAGATACATCAATGGTGGTGCATGACACTAAAGCCAAGATGGCAGAATTGATTGTAAAATTGAAGTCCCGCCCCTAAAAGGGGGCAGGAATTTGATCAAACAGCTGTTGTCTTGACTTTTTGGGTCCTTCTTATGGTCACCCCTAGTATTGTCCATTTTCAGCTTTCACTGGCGAGACATGAGGCACTGAGAGAAGAGTTGTCTGTAGAAACAGCTTCTAAGCCACCAGAGTGTTTGTGAAAGTAGCAACATCTTTTTTTAAGTTCTGCATCAAAAATTGTATAAAACAATGCAAAACCTCTAGGCTAGTATGGGATTATACAGTTGTGAAATAATTTATCCTGCCTTAAACGCTGTCTTCGATTTCTGCCTTGGGCAGTTTTTCAAAACAGGTCTTTGCTCCCACCTGCATAGCACCAAAAGTTGAGCTGATGCATGTGGAGAAGGTAAGCAGAGGCCCCAAATACAATCCAACTCCAAGAATGAGGTGGCCAGGGAATTGGCCAGAAAATGTCCCTCTTTGTTTGATTGTTTTTTCTTAATGCAGTCTGCGGCTGCCACTAGCAAACATTTACTGCTTTGTGACTAGAGAAGAAATCCAATCCAGAGCATTTGCGGTGATGTACCTATCATACTGAAAGCCTTTAGATTCTTTTATTAATTGTCAGAGGAGATGAGAGTGTTATTCCTTCAATAAAGTGATAAGTCTGGAGAAAAAAGTGAATACTATCACTATAACATGGATTCATGTAGCATTTCCCAAACAGCTCAATTTTCCCCATTAACCCTGATGAAATGGAGATGATAGAATATATGTGTGTGTGTGTGTGTGTGTGTGTGTGTGTGTATGTATATATGTATATGTGTATATGTGTATATATGTATATATGTATATGTATATATATTCATATATATCCAAATGTTATTGATTACAATATTTAAAAACATTGAACATGATGGACTTCTTTGTCCTTACATCTTATACAAAATCTTATATACATTTATATACATTAGGTCTTTATAGAGTTCAAACCCTTTCAGTTTCTTATCAGTTGAATCATTTATTTTGGGTTAGGGTTAGGGTTAGGGTTAGTTCAGTTCCTTCCAATAATAAAATTTATTCCATATCATATAGTAATCAGATTCATCCTTGTCTTTCATTTCCAAGGTCAACCTATCTGTTTCGGTGCAGTGAATCTAAATACTGTATATTTGGAGGATGCCAGGTTAAGGAAGTGAGCTGTAACATGGTCTTCTCCATCTCCAGTGACTGTTACAATAAGGATCAAGGCTCACACCCATGTATGAATTCTCCAGTAACCGGTGTGTGCCGTCCCTTTTTGTGTGATAAGACACCTTTGCTGTAATAGATCTAGCTCTAAATTATAACCTAAGCAACCTTTCTTAATTTGTATTTTCTCCAGCTCTCTGAAGGCTGGACTCAACACCCAGATTTCTCATCATTAAGCAAGCTACATGGTTTGTCTATTACATCTAAAGTAGTATGGGTCACTGCTAGAAAACACTGGTTCACTGCTAGAAAACAGCTGCTAGTATAAAGTTGTTGAAAACTCTTTGCTGCCACTAAGAGGTTGTGCAAACTTTTGCAGCCCAGTTTTCACAGCCCTGCTGGATGGGAAATTTGGAGGATTAAAACCTCTATATTGGGAGGGCAACAAATACATTGGGCATTCAGACTTATTTCCACAACATATTATAGAATTAATTTAATTTAATTAATTATTATAGAATAAATTTAACTATTTTATCTGTTGTGTTTCATCTCTTCTGTTTTAAACTGGTGTTAATATATGTTTTTAGCATCCCTTGTAAGTTGCCCAGAGCAGTATACAATTTCATTTGACCTGCACCGGTGTTAGGCAAAGCATGCCCACCAAGCCATGCCCACCAAGCCATGCCCACCAAGCCATGC
>NW_020769311.1:21613714-21637932 GCF_900518735.1 Pseudonaja textilis | reverse complement strand
CATGCCCACCAAGCCATGCCCACCAAGCCATGCCCACCAAGCCATGCCCACCAAACCAGTGGTAAAACTATTTGAATCCCACTACTGGTTATAGGTCAAGTAGGACAACTAAAGGTGGGACACAGATATGCATGTACTGTAGAAAGTTGGTCTGGGAAAAAAGTTAATGGGACAAAAATAAGGACCCTGAAAATGTTGATTAGAAACCTAAATGCTTAAAACCAAAAAAATGACATTGTAAACCAAAATAAGTAAATATAACATCCCTCAGAAACTAGATCAACTGACTTGAGAGAGTAAGGATCATATCTCCAGATATACAGCCTGTGATGATTCTATTTTCCCATTAACTGAATCAATAGGATCAATTGGAGCAGCTAAGTCTAAACATTGGGTGAAGTATTTGATGAGGAGACAATTGACAAGCTGAAAAGGCCTAAAGACCTTATCACCAGCAATCAACACTCAGATGAGTAGATTAACTTTAGACCAATAATCAAGAAATAAACAATACCCCAACCAAGGGCCTGCAAAATAAGCTAATAATACTGTAAACAGCCCAACCAAAGAACCAAAAAGACCAGCCCCAGTAATACTGACAGAACAAATCACTGGAATATAAATTGAGAGCAAACCCTGCTCCTTACTAGCACTAGTGTTACCTAGTTTTCTAATGAAAATATCTGCACCAAGCTCAGGGAGCAACAAGGGCCCCACAGTTCAACCCTGAGCTATAAATATTCTCTTCTATTGGTACTTGTCCATCCTTGAATGCATGGTTTCTTGGCACTAGCCCTGTATAGTGCCATTAAGGATTCTACACCAATGTGTTAGTATAAATGGGACTTGCATAGGACTTCTGGTGGCAAAGTCTGGTGGAGCAGAGCAGAGGGAACGATCTCTGTACCCCGAAATCTGTTTTTTTTTTATGTTTTGGGAGCCTTTCTGGCCATCATGGACCCTGAAGAGGCACATGAAATAGAGGGGAAACTTTGGAAGCATTGAGAAGGGAAACAGCCTTCTCATGTGACATGAGGAAACCCCTTGAAACCGGAGCATAATAAACCCAGCATTCATGACGGGTCCAAAGCCATGATAATCAGCTGCGATTGGGAAGCAGAAGAGTGAAGATCAACACAAGATATTGGAAAAGAAACAACAAATTTAAATAATTTAAAGAGGTGAGAGGAGAGAGTCCTGTAAAAGGTGATTGACAGAGGGAGTCTCCAGGGAAAGTGAATTTAATAGCAAATTGAGGGTGAATATGAAGCAGAAAGGAGCGGAAGACATAATTAATGGCGAGCAAACTGACAGTTGAACAGAGGGAGACTCAGAAGAATTTTGAATTTTGAAGGAAGAAAGTGGCAGTGTTAATTGAAAGAAACATTGACAAATCAGACTAATTAGAAGAAAAAAGAAAGAAAGAATAAGAAAAGAAGAAAGGAGTTTGTTTAACATTTAAGTACTGAAGGGTTTAAATAATATAGATAAATACTTGTAAGAACAATTAATTTATGTACCTTAATTTCTAGATTTTTATAATCTAGCTGGATTAATTATTTAACAAATTGATTTATAAGATATAACACCTCATCTCCTAGACTTTTATAATTTTATTGAGTCAACTAACTAACCAATTTGACAGTTGAACAGAGGGAGATTCAGAAGAATTTTGAATTTTGAAGGAAGACAGTAACTGTGCTAATTAAGAGAGACAGCGACTCAGCAAATAAAGACAGCTGATGAAATAGAGAAGTGTAAAAAGCAACTTGATGCTGAACAGGAGAGAAGAAGAAAAAAGAAAGAAAAAATAAGAAAAGAAGAAGGAGTTTGATTAACAACTGAAGGATTTAAATAATATAGATAAGTACTTGTAAGAATAATGAATTTATGTACCTTAATTTCTAGATTTTCATACTCTGACTGGATTAATTAGTTAACCAATTGATTTATAAGATATATCACCTCATATTCTAGGTTTTTATAATTTTATTAAATCAATTAATTAACCAAATAAAATATAAGACATATAATATATAAGAAAATAATCAAATATATTTAAACTGATATATGTATATATGAAAAATATCAGCATGTCTAACAGATTCAATAAGCTTGAGGCTTGGGAAATCTGTATGAATTTAATCCTTTGCATTCTTGTGTTCTGCGACATACATTGGACAAACCAATGTACGCATCGCAGAACACAAGAACACAGTCAGAAAAGAAGAAAATACTTCCTCTCTTTTCCAGCAACTTAAAGCCACAGGACATGAAATTAATTTTGAGGGAACCAAATTAATCTCCAGTACTGAACACTTCAACAAGAGAATAATCAGGGAAGCCATCGAAATAGAGAAACACCCACACAACATGAATAAATGGGACAATACCTCCTGCCTACCAGACATCTGGAAACTAGCCCTTATCAACAAACGAGTCCCAGCCACGAAAACCAACACTGGACCCAAAACAACACATAAAGCCACCACCAATCTCCCTCACCAGACTCAAACCCAAACCCATCCCATAGATGAAAGGCAAGCACTGCCAGAAACCAGACCATGGCTGCATCATCAGCTGCCACACTCCCTGACCCCCAAACTAAGCAAATTGACACACGCCATGAGCACATAGCCAGACCTCAAACTCAGAGCCAAACTAAAACCTGGAATGTTACATCACAGCCATCCACTCAGGATATCACATCACGGAACTCAGGAGGTTACACCACAAAACCTCAGGATGTTGCAACACAGCCAACAACCCAGGAGATTACAGCACAAGACCCAGGATGTTACAACAATAGAACTCAGAAGGTCATCGCACATCCCACTATCCAGGTCATTACAACACAGGAGGCTGATAGACACACAGCCAGTACCTCAGCCACACAGGTTCTTAAGAAAAAGCCAACCAATCTGTAAACATCAACCAATCAAGAAATAACAACACAGCCAACCAGCCCACTTACAACAGAGCCAGCACACCACACCTCCCCACCAGTATTTATAGAGAGACGGCAGCTCCAATCACGCTTTACACACACAAGCACAAAGCTGAAAGCACCAGCCTGAAGATGGTGAGTGGGATCTTGTCAAAACGTCGTCAAGGTACCCTCAATCTTTCACGGGAAGAGACCCAAACACGCCAAAACCTGCATACCTGTACCCAAAAACATACTCCCTCCGGAACCCAAAGACTTTGGTTTCCCGGAAGCTGCATACATATACATATACATATACATATACATATACATATACATATACATATACATATACATATATATATACATATACATATACATATACATATACATACATACGTGTGTGTGTGTGTGTGTGTGTGTGTGTGTGTGTGTGTGTGTATGCTTTTGTAGATTTTCACACAGATATATATATGCAGGTCTTGGTGTGTTCAGGTTTTTTCCCGTGTAAGTTTGAGAGTATCTTGGCAACATTTCGACGAGGTCACACTCGCCATCTTCAGGTTAGTGCTTTCAGCTTCGTGCTTGTTCGAGCAAAGTGTGATCTGAGCTTCTGCCTCTCTATAAATACTGGTGGGAAGGTTGACTGTGTTCTCATTTCTTGATTGGTTGATGGAGTTGATGTTTGCAGATTGGCTGGCTTTTTCATAAGAACATGTGTAGCTGAGGTATTGGCTGTGTGTCTATCAGCCTCCTGTGTTGTAATGACTGGGTAATGGGCTGTGTGATGACCTTCTGAGTTCTAATTGTTTTGACATCCTGGGTCTTGTGCTGTAATCTCCTGGGTTGTAATGGCCTGGATCATGGGCTATGTAATAACCTTCTGAGTTCTATTGTTGTTATATTAAATTAAATTAATAAATTATAATTTATAAATAATAGTCATAATAATTCTTATTTTGTTGCTATATTGTTGTTATTCTTATATTTTTGTATATATTGTTGCATAAATTATATTAAATTAAATTATAAATTATATTACATTAAATAAATTAAATTGTATTATTGCATAAATATATATATATAATTTTCATATATAAAATAGATATAAGTATATTAGATTTTGTAGAAATAAGTTTGAGTGACTAATTTAAGAGAGAAAAAAGAGAGAGGCAAAGTTAGGAAAAAATATTGACATTTATCAGAGATGATTTGATAAAATTGATGGTAATATTGAAATAATTCTTTAAGAAATCAGAGAAATTTTGAATTTTTATGATGTCTACCAATACAACTGTCACCAAAATTGGGAAGAAAATATATCCACACCAGCATCAACAATAACTTTTCCAGCAGGACGTTTGATTGAGGATATGCTGAGTCTTGAGAAGACGAGTCAAACACCAAACATGCAGTCAATTCAAGCGACATTAGTAACAACACAAGAAATGATGATGACAACTCAAGAAACAATCACAAGAAATCATGAAGATTTTAAAAATAAATGAGACTTGTATAGTCCTTTACTGAAAGCTAATTGAGCTCAACTTTGCTGTGCTTTTGCAAAGGTGTTTTTTAAGCTACAGGCTGAATAAGCTTTCCCTGCCATGCAGTTTAATATGTGGTTTTCAAGATATACCACTTTGCTTTTGATGTTAGGGGCCAGAGTGTTTCCCATATGCTATTTCACTAGTGCTTATAAATGTTAACGTTAGAGTTAGTATTATTTGTATGGCAAAAAGGTCTGAGATACTTAAGTCTGAGTTCATATATTACCACTAAACCATGTTTTGATACAGTTTGCTATTTAACAGTTTGCTGATTTCACATAGTCTAATAAGCTATAAGCTAAACTTTTCAAGCCATACTGCCCAAGATTGCATTTGTATTAAGCTGAAACAGATGTAATACATTTCAGCTTATGTGCAAACAGAGTCAGAAAAAGACATTATTCACAGCCCGTGTTAAAAGTGCAAGACCAAATTTAAGCCAGAGCTCACAGAATACATGATAGTAGTTTCATTAATACTGTATGCAATAAAGAGAGAGGAGGAGGAGGATGGGTTGGTTTTGATAGTAGTTCGGAAGTATGATCCATGTTCTCCCAAAATTTGTTGCCTGCACACAATGATACCCATGGCTGTTGTAATTATAGCTCTACATATCTGTGTCAATATTGGTTATTCTACCCCAGAATTTGACTAGAAGAACTAAATAATTTGAGGATCTAAATGTTTTTGCTATGTTTATTTTGTTTATTTATTTGATTTGATTTGATTTGATTTGTCAATCGCTTATAAGATACAGGTATAAGAATAAACATACTTTTGAATACATGAGATGGATACTTATAAGAAAAATAAAAAGAAACAATAGGACAGGGACGGTAGGCACAATTGGTTTGAATTGAGGTAGTTGGGGGCGTGCGTGCCTAGTCTTGGGTGATTGGTTGAAGTAGGGTTGGATTCTGAGTTGTGGGTTGCGTGACTTTCTTTTGATACAGTCTACACGGTAATCAATGTACAGGTCCTTCTCTCCATTGATGATTTTTGAGTTCTGTGCATTGGGAGCAGGCACATTGCTGTAAAGTTAGGTCAGGATGAGATCAGAGGTTTTTGTGTTGTTTTTGGCGAGTGAATTTATAGTATGAATGAATTTACGCTTGCTTAATTCATTTTTGCAAATGACCCTGTAGAAGCATGGGGCCACAGAGCCGTCTCTGTTTTTGAGCTCTGGGTCAATGTGGGAAATGTCAAGTGTTTTATCAGGGGAGATGATTGATGCCTGATAGTCACTGATGATGTTGCGGACAATTGTGACATCATCATTGTTATTGATGTCCTCTAGACCAAATAAGATGGCGTTAGGATGCTTTCATTCGTGCTCGACAGCTTCTCTGATGAAGATTGGGAGATCATTATTTGTTGGATTTATGTTTTTTTTGTGGATTAGGTGGCACTTGTTGGTTTGTAGCTATTGGATGTTCAGGTTTTTGTGTTGTGTCTTTTTTTTTAAGATTAGTTAATCTTTCATTTAAAATGTCCAGGGATGTTACTATGATGTCAAGGGATGATGTTCGTGTTTCTATGGAGTCAACTCTTTCAAACAGGGCTATATGTTTGTCCAGTTTGGGTTTGCATGATGGGCAGAAAAATGGAAATGCATAATTGGGTGTTTCTAGAAATTGAGTCATTTGCTTGGGTAATTCCAGGCAGTCACGATGAGCATATTTTTCACATAGAGAACATTTGATGGAATTTTCATTAACCTTTAGAGTTACAAAGCATGTTTGTAGAACCTGGACAGATAGGCTGTCTCTGTGTGACTGGGTAACTTGAAATATTAGATATCTAAATTATCCTTCGAAACAAGCCCTATATTATAGATGTGTGTGTTCAAAGATTGCATTAAAAATCCTTATACCTACCATAGATTTCGTTTAAATCCAGTATAAAAGAGAGTATGCTGAAGATAGTTATTCTCTGTTTTTTTATGGAAGATAACTGTAGGAGAATGGATAAAGAGACTCAGAGTCATGTAGCTACTTGATCACATAGCTCATTAGGCTGGTTACTCTTCATTGGACCAACCTATTTCATAATGTGTTGATGTAAGGACAAAATTAAAGGAGGCCCCCATGTAAGAGAAAAGGAGAGAGGATGAAGTGAATCAATCAATAAGTCCTTGATTGGGTATAATTAAGTAAGAATAGAAGGCAGTGCTCTAATTTAGAGCAAAATAGGTAAATAAGAAAGTATTATTACCCCCTTTCTCTTAAAGGAGGGAGTGGAAAATAGATACATGCTTCCCTTCCAGCGATTAGTGACATAAATACTCTACAAATTTCAAGAGGAATATAAAAGGTTCAAGAGAGGGGTAGATTCAAAGAATATTAATTATTCAAAAGACTCTTGAGGGGCAAATTCATTAGCTTCTTGTCTCCAGCTCTAACTATTAACATTTTCTTACTACCATTATTAAAAGCTCAAATAAATTCCTTCCTAAATTGTATAACATTGGACATTGTTCCAGACTGTAATGAGGTTCATCTGTATTGTCTTCTTAGGTCATAACTCTATACCTATTAGCATAGAAATCAAAGCCACTATAGCATAGTTGGGATTACTTGGGTTAGGCATTCTTAAGTTTGCAGTGTTTATTTGGAGAGAAAAAAACAATAGCATTTAGATTTTTCCTTGCAAAGCTGGGAATGGGAAAGGGATAAGAAAAGAGGGAATGTAACTTTGAAAGCCTAGACTTGCTCACCGTGGAATCTGCACTTTTGCCTATAGATACCTTTAATTAGATTAATAATTTTATGTTAACATAAGCAGCAGGAGCAGAGTGTCAGTCATTACAATGTCAAGAGTCTGAATATCAAACCAGAGAGAACTGGAGAAAGTGAAATCCATTAATTACTTTTCTGTAACTGGCACATACCTTTTCTGCTTTTTTTTAATGACATTTTCTCTTCCACTTGGATAATGTGAGCATCTTCAGTGCTACCCACCCTCCCCTGCAGCCATCTCTCTCAAGAACAAAATTAAATTTAAGCTGCTAAAGTCAGACTTTCCCAAAGTAAAGAGAATCTTTAGAATGGATTTTTTAAAAGGTCGTTTTGAACTTTATCTGAGCACACAGAAATGGATTGGAAAACCAAACCATTTAGCTAAATAATATCTTCCAACAAGCTCTGTCATAATTACTGGGACAAATCCATCACTTCCTTGAAGTTGTCTTCTCTCTCTCCCTTCAAATATATATTTGCAATCAAAAACAAGAGGCAGATACTAGCGTAGGATTTAAACCAGGCTACAATTTGGTTAAATGACAAGATATTGAACATATTGAGTCTATACTCACAATTTTCCAGAATTGAAAGAAGCCATCTAGACCATTGGTGGAATTCAATTATTTTTACTACCGGTTCTGTGGGTGTGGCTTGGTGGGTGTGACAGGGGAAGGATACTTTAAAATCTCCAGTCAGAGGTTGTATTTGCTGGTTCTCCAAACTACTCAAAATTTCCGCTACTGGTTCTCCAGAACTGGTCAGAATCTGCTGAATACCTCCTCTGGTCTAGAGCACAGGTGTCAAACTTGCGGCATCACATTGCCATCACGTGACATTTCATAATGTTTTTCCCATTCCTGGAGTGGGCATAACCTGCGTGTGACGCATCCGGCCAATGGGCCACCAGTTTGATGCCCCTGTTCTAGACAGTTGTTCCAGTCACTCCAAGCTTTTAAAGGATTGGTCCTTTAAAAGCATTTAGCTCTTCAGTATTTCCCCCAAGCATCACCCCCCCACACACACACACACATTTTACTATTGCTGTAAGTGGTGGAAGAGTGTGCAGATCCTAGTTTCCTAGTTTTCCCAGATCTGGGTAATTACCACATATTCTCTGCACACCTGATTAACTGCATCACTGGCATCTCTTATTCTGAGAATCCCTGTCTTCTTTCATCTCTTTCTATCACAGCTGCAATAATTCCGTGGGGTCCTTCATGCTCTCTGAGCTTGGTTGTTTCCTTGCAGATGTTTCATTACCCAACTAGGTAACATCATCAGTGCTAGAAGGGAGTAGAATTTGTGATGATTCCATCTAGCTCAGACTAGTGAAGAATTTTGGGGGGATGAAAGAATTAAAAAATAGTTATTTCTGTATCATGTTAAAGTATACTCTCTGCAAATGGGGAAGAGAGTTAAAAAAAAAGGGCCACCCCAAATCAGCAACTTGCTGTCAGATGTTGGCAATTGGAACCACTCAATTATTTATTTATTTTGATTTATTTTGATTTTGATTTGTCAATCACTTACAAGGTAATAGGTATAAGTATATACATAGTTATGAACACATGAAATGAATACATATAAGAAAAATAAAAAGAAACAATAGGACAGGGACGGTAGGCACGTTGGTGTGCTTATGCACGCCCCCTACAGACCTCTTAGGAAAGGGGTAAGGTCAATAGTAGACAGTCTAAGGTTAAAGTTTTTGGGGTTTGGGGAAGAAACCATAGAGTCAGGTAGAGTATTCCAGACATTGACCACTCTGTTGCTGAGGTCGTATTTCCTGCAATCAAGTTTGGTGTGGTTAACCTTGAGTTTGTATCTATTATGTGCTCTTGTGTTGTTATGGTTGAAGCTGAAGTATTCATTGACAGGTGAGTCATTGCAATGTATGGTTTTATATACCATACTTGGATCAGACCGAAGATGGCGTATTTCAAGGTTTTCTAGGTCTAGAATTTCAAGTCTGGTGGCATAAGGTATTCTACAACGAGTAGAGGAGTGGAGAACTCTTCTTGTGAAATATTTCTGGACTTTCTCAATTGTGTTAATATCAGATACATGATATGGGTTCCAGACTGATGAGCTGTATTCAAGTATAGGTCTAGTAAATGTTTTCTATGCTCTAGTTAGTAGTGTGATATTACCAGAGAAAAAGGTACCTACGATTAGGTTAACAACTTTTAATGCCTTTTTTGCTATGTGGTTACAGTGGGCTCTAGCAGTTAGATCATTAGAGATGAGTATTCCAAGGTCCTTTACAGAGCTTGGATCATCAACAAGGTCTTGACTATTCAGCTTGTAATTTATTTTCTCTTTTTTTTTTACCAATATGTAAGACAGAGCATTTATTTGTTGAGATTTGAAGTTGCCATTTGTTTGACCATTCTGATACATTGTCGAGGTATTTTTGGAGGGTAGCAGTATTGTCTGTGGTGTTAAATAGCTTTACATCATCAGCAAGGAGAACACAGTTGCTCTTGATATGATCACAGAGGTCATTTATGTGGATTATGAAGAGAGTTGGTTCTAAAACACTGCCTTGGGGGACACCACTGTTGACAAGTATAGAATTTGATAGGACACTCCCAGTTTTGACCATTTGTTGTCTGTTTGACAGGAATTCTTCTATCCAGTTATGCAGGTGTCCAGAGATACCATAAGATTTTAGTTTTAGGAGTAGTTTGCGGTGTACTACTGAATCAAAGGCTTTACAGAAGTCTATGTAGATTGCGTCTATTGTTTTGCCCTGGTTGAGTTGTGTAGTCCATATGTTTTTGCAGTGTAAGAGTTGCAGATTACAGGATAGTTTTTTTCTGAAACCAAATTGTTTATTAGAGAGTAGGCTGCTTGTTTCTAAGTGGAGGATGATGGATTGGTTAATAATTGATTCCATGACTTTACAGGTGATGCAGCATAAGGAGATTTGTCTGTCATTTTCAACTAGGCTGGGGTCTCCCTTTTTGAAGATGGGGATGACCATGGCTTGTGACCATAGGTTAGGCAAGGAGCTGGTCCTGAAAGATTTTTCAAAGTTTATGTTTAGAGGTTCAGCTGTGGCAGTGGATAGCATTTTTAAGAAGTATGCACATATTCCGTCTGGTCCAATAGATAGAGATGGTTTTAGATTGCATAGTGCTTTTTCAACCTTGTCTTCTGTAAAATCGATATGTATTAGATCATGTAGTTTTCTGTGGTTCGGCTAGGAAACACTGGGCATGGTCCATTGCTGTTTACAAATACTGAGCCAAAGAATGTGTTAAAGAGGTTGGCTTTAATGGTGTCATCGTTGCAGTCTTTACCATTAGGTCCTTGAGCACCTTGAGTTTTTTAGTTTGTTGTTTACAAAATTGTAGAAAGCGTGGGTGGAACTGGTGCATAGAAGGTTTTCCTCTTGTTTAATGTGATAATTGGAGCATTCAGTCTTTATCTGGTGGCATAAATTTTTGTATCAGGTTGTTGTTGTTTTTTGGAAGTTTTGAAATTTAGAACAATGGGGATGGGCCATTGCCTTGAAGACACAGGCAACACATTACCTGCTCTTAATGGAGTTTGGTCAATGCATATATCCCAAAATTACTACTTCAGAAAACCAGGAAACATGCCCACTCTCATAGAATCATGGGGTTGGAAGGGGCATTGAATCATCAACCTCCAATGATGGATTACCCAGAACCAGAAGTGGTATTCAGCAGGTTCTGACAAGTTCTGGAGAACTGGTAGAGGAAATCTTGAGTAATTTGATGAACCTGCAAATACCACCTCTGACTGGTCCCACCCTCATCTATTCTCTGCCTCCCAAGTCCCAGCTGATTGGCTAGGACTTCTTTTGTTGCCCTGCACAGGAGAATGGAGCTGGAAAGCAGGTTAGTGGGGTGGGGAGGGAATGGAGATTTTACAGTATCCTTTCCCTGTCACGCCCACCAAGACATGGCCATCAAGCCATGGCCACCAAGCCACGCTATAGCCACCACAGCCCACAGAAACGGTAGTAAAAGTATTTGAATCCCACCACAGAACACTGGGAAAACAAGCTGTTTCTGAAATCATCCAAGGTCAGCTAAATATTCCTATCTGAACTGGGAAACTCAAACTTGTGAAAATGAATGGTCCTGTGAATAAGAATTATTTCAAAGTAGGCATGATCAGGGGTGTCAAACTCATGGTGTCATGGAGGTGTTACGTGACTTATTGCAACTTTTCTCCCCTTTGCTAAACCAGGCGTGGGCAGTGTGTGACGCATCCGGCCCACGTGCCATAAGCTTGACAGCCCTGCGATAGATTATCATCTAAAAATATCAGAATGACTGAAAAACTCAAAGGATAGGACCCACCTGGAAGGAAGGGCTTAGGAGAAATTCAAAAGTTCCCAAAGCACTGATACAAAGCTTGAGAGCCAGACAAAGGCAGGAGCTTCCTACTGATTGACTCACTTTTTTGCAGTCTGTTTCCACACAAAAATTCTGTTACTGTGCCTGATAATATAATTAACCCACTGGGGTTGCCCCTACCCCTGCAGTGTTCACACTTCTTCAGTAGCAATTACATCCCAGTTGAAATATAGCTAATGATGGAACACTCAGCACCAATTATATTTGCTCCTAAGGAAAACAACCTACCTTGCAGTGTAGAAAGCAGTGAGATGATATTTCCTACTTTCAATCTAGAGCAGCTGTCTATGATCAGTGCCCTCCACCTAACAGACTACAAGTCACATTAATTGTGTGGTGAAAATTGCTATGGTGATTGGGCACAACGGACAATCATTTTAACATGTCAATGCCGGCAGAGGAATTTCAATTAACACAGTGCTATCTGTCTTTTATTTCCAAGCCTAACTCCAGGCAGAACTACTTCTGTCTTTCTTTTTCTTAAGTAGGACTATTTCAAGGCAAATATATACACTCATCCAGATATTTTGGAGTATAGCTCCTACTTCCACCATTGGCTGTGTTGGCTGTGTTGGATGGTTGTAATCCAACACATAGCAATAGCACTTAACTTATATACCACTTCACAGTGCTTTACAGCTCTCTCTAAGCAGTTACAGAGTCAGTATATTGCCCCCCCCCCCCCCCCAATAATCTGGGTCCTCATTTTACCGACCTTGGAAAGATGGAAGGTTGAGTTAACCTTGAGCTTCTCAGAATTGAGCTCCTGGAGTGAGCAGTGAGCACTGTGTAGGGAGGGTTGTAAGAAAAGGAAAAAAATTGTGCTATGGGATTTGATAGCATTTTAGGCACTGAGTGCCATTATGTGGATCATATTGTGCAAAGATTCTAGCATCCCCCTTTTTTTTAATACATGGGAATACCATGAAATTATAAAATCTCACCTAAAACTTCACATAAAAACATCTAGAATAGAATAGAATGAGCTGGAAGAGACCTCAAACAGGAGAACCGAAACCATTTCAGATAATGACTGTCTAGATTCTTCTTAAAGACATCCAGTGATGGAGCACCCACAATTCCTGGAGGCAAGCTGTGAGATCTAAATCTCACAAAATCTTGCCCAGGAAAGCTGAATTCTTTAAAATTTCAAGAATTTAAATTTTTAAATTCTTTAAAGTTTGAATGAGAATGCTACTACTTTGGCATTTCAAGCCTACCCCACCCAAAAGATTCCCCGTAAAACAACAACAGTACCATTAAAAGTACTAGTACAGTAACATTTGTATTGAAAACAAGACCACCATGACACACACACACAGTGAAATACTGTATGCTCATTTGAACTTATTTATGAAAAGCCAGAATGTGAGCTGTGTGTCTTTCCGAAGGGAGACAGAGAGGTTGGATCTCTTACTGAAAAACAGAGAAGAGGGGGAAGATACTCTCAGCAGTCCCTCTCATAATGACCAAACCAGGTGGTCAAATTCTACCTAGAACATTACATTACACTACACACAATGTAACTTTTTGCTTCTTTAAAAATAATAACCAGGACAAGTTTTTAGAAGAGGGCCATTTATCTGAAATGGTATAGGGTCTCCTGCCTAAGCATGGGGTTGGACTTGAAAACCTCCAAAGTCCCTTCCAACTCTGTTATTCTGTTCTGTTCTATTCTTTCATTTTGAATTAGGCTTGGAAGCCTGCTGGCAACCAATGCAGTGACTTCAAATCAGATGTCACCATGCACAAGCAAGATTGACCTGAAAGCACTGTAGCCATACCAGTTGCCGTATCCTGGTTGGTGCCAAAAGCTTCCTCATTTAGAGTACACTACAGTTGTCCTGCAATTAAGGTTACTGTCATCAAGTTAATTAGGTGTGACTAGCATAACTGTCAAAGCTGGGAGAAGCTGCACCCCTTGTTGCCACCATGTCTTTCACCACCTATTTAGGCAGGAACCAGATGTCCAACCCAGGCACATTCAGTGTAATTACGGGGATTGGACAGCATCTCTTGATGATCAGCAGTCCCATCTCTTATGGCTGCAACCTAAGCTTGTTTTGCCCCATCCAGATCTTCACGGTCTACAAGCACTAGTTCAGGACTTCAACAGCATCTCCAGCTCAGCGGATAGTAGTGGTGATGCACGATTAAGTCTCCTTATCAGATTGGTGATACTTTACTCAAAGTTGATAGATTGGATTTTTGGATCTCAAGAGATTTTGGATATTTTTAAATTTAGATTTTCATTTCATGTGGGAGATCCACAGATGCTGCCTAGAAATATCATTATACTCTTGACTGGATTATTCATGAGAATTAGCTTTTTGAAAGTGTAAACAGAGACACCACTTGAAGCTATGATGTTTGGGCTTCCCAAGGAGATGATACAGTTCTCAAGAATTTTAAGAGTGACTGAAGTCTGGTCTCAACATCTGCCTTTTCTCTCATCTTGCGAAAGATGCCTGCTATCATGTAATTCCAGTTGCTTCCTTGCTTGCTTCCTTGCTCTCATACCCCAGAAAACATTTGTCACTGGGTCTGTTTGCTTAGGAAAGGCTTCAGCTTGAAAACCCCACATTCACTCAATGATAAAATGTTACATTATGACGGGAAGCCAACCTGCATCATTGCCATCTGTACTTCATGATTCCTTCTTTAATGAGGCTGCTGTTAGGAACCATACATAATGGGGAAAAATACTGATGCTAGCAGTTTCCTATTACTATAAAATGAAAGCTGTCAAATCATTACTGCATAAAAAGACTGCTCTAAAAAAAAGAAAATCCTTTGAAACCCTCATGTTTGTTGGAAGTCCTTTAATTTTCTGTCATTTACTTCTTGAGGCACTAACATGGGCCAGCTCCCATCCGTGTGCAAGATCATTCTTTGCATGTTTCCCTAAACTTGATGATATGCTGCCCTCTGGTGCATCTTTCTTGTCTCTGAAAAATAACAAGAAAGCACCATTTCTTTTCTTCATACTCATTTTTAAGTGGACACAAGCAGTTAGATTGTTTGCATTTATAAATGGGTCACTAGCCTTCAAGTTTCCGGCAGAAAAAGTTATCGATTACAGGATCTTTTCCTGCATGAAAAACAGGCAAGTGTAGCAAGCGAGGATTGTAGGTTGAGGTTCACAGGTTTTGGGCTAAAACAGCCACAGCAATTAAAAGGGAGAAAGACGGACACGATTTTCTGTCTTTTTTTTTTTTCCTTTTCACACCCTGTTATCAAAGTTCCGAAGGCACACAGCTGATACTAAGTAAAACAGTAGAAACCCTTGTAGCTTTTGCTTTTTCTTCTCTTTTTTGGGGGGAAAAAAACCCTTCTGTTAAAATGGAAGAATTGGTCTTTTGAGCCACAACTCTTAAGAACTGGTTTTCAAGATGCACCCCAAAAAAACAGTCTATAGAGATTCTCCATCACCCTAAAATAACAGGTTGTTGCGGGTGTTGTGGTCCGCTGGTGGCCTGCAGAGCTGGCAGCAGAGTCGGACAGTGGGGAGGAACATGGGCCAGTCCTGGAGTCTGGGGAGGGCTCAGACAAGGGATCCGTGTCCGACACAGAGATGGGGCCAGGGCCATCTGAGAGTTATGTGCTGACTCCAGAGCCTCTAGAATCTGACATCAGGGAGGCAGAGGAACAGGAGGAGCATGTTCCCAGTGTGTGCTTGCGCAGAGCTGCCAGAAGGCAGGAACACTTAAGAGAAAAGGGGCAACTCAAGAGTAAGGTTTGGAGATGATTGGCCCTTCCCATAAGTCATAAAAGGGAAGAAAAGGGACATGAGCTTTTGCAGGAAGCAACTTTGTTCGTTTTGGTCAGTTTAAATTCTGAAGCTCTGTGCTGACTTTGTGCTCCGTTTGACTTGTACAGCTAATTGGCAATTTAGTTGTTGGCAGCATTTCAAGGGAGATAAAGGTGGGTGTTTATCAGCCTTATCCCGAAAGACTGTGGCAGACTTCTATTGGGCTATTCATAAACTGCTGGGGACTCATTACGGACAATATGTGAATGATATAATTCACAGCCATTGAAATAAAAAGAGGGTTTGGGGGACTAAGTGTGTGATTGTTACTCTCTTAGGAAGCCTTGGTCAGAACACTGGGCTTTATTCAATCAAAGAAACTGAGAATCATTGAAAAATTGCATAAAACTGAAACGATCACATAGGCAGTGGCTGATTGCACAACATGCTTATCCTTAATTTATTCAACACACCAACTTTTTCACACACTGAGAAGCTAACCATATGGACCCAGTTTGCATACTACACTCTTCTGTGCGTGGTTGGATTGTTTGTGCTTCATTGTGTAGCATGACCCAGCCACATAGTATTGTGAAGCAGGGTTGTCGCCAACCTTTTGGACCTCAAGAGACCACCAACCTCATAATTTTAAATCCCATGAACCAGAGACCCTGGGAAAATCCCCAAAAATGTCTGCAGGAAAATTCCCCTCCCTGTTTTTCTACCGATCAATAATTCTTTATTTGGAAATGCAGGATACCATCTCCAGCTCCGTTCTCAGGGAGAGAGAGAGAGAGAGAGAGAGAGAGAGAGAGATTCTTTTGGCTTCATGCAAGGAAAGCAGCAGAAGCAGCAGAAGTCTTTTTTTCTCTCCCCCAAACTCCACCAGAAATGAGTCTTTGTGAGACTTGTCATGCCGGTGCAGCTTCATGGAGCAGGATGCCTTGCAGGGTCCCAAAGACTTATTTCTGGCGGAGTTTGGGGAGACAAAGAAAGACTTTTGCTGCTTTCCTTGTGTGCAGCCAAAAGCAGAAGAAGAAAAAAGTGGAAAGAAGCAGCCCGGTGGCCAGGCCAGGCGTGTGGAGCGAGTGGGCAAGTTCCCCCTTCCCCCCTTCTCCCCCTCCCTTCACTACCTCGTGTTGTTTGCAATGCAAACAATGTTCCCACACAGCCTGGATTAATTGTTTGGGGGATGCTTTGGGAGTGACATTTCTCTGTGGACCACCAACATTTTCTCACAGACCACCAGTGGTCCCTGGCTCCACTGGTGTGGAGAAAGGCCTTGGGGCAATTAAGAGCTTATTCATGCAATTAGTCAACAGAGGCAGCAGTTGACTTCTAGCTATAGAGAAAGAGTTACAGCCTATCATTCATGAACTAGAGCAGGGAGGAGTTCTTATAGTACAGCCTTTGCTACACTGGTATCTCTTGTGTATATTGAACTGCAATTCTTGGAGGTTTTAAATAGATTTTGGTAAAAACTGTAAGACTAGAATAAAACTATTAAGAGTCTTATTGTCATCAGATGTCTCAGATGTCATAAGGCCTATTCTGACCACTGACAATGTTTTTATTTTATTTTATTTAAATCAATCCATAATTCTCTTAGCTTTGATTTGGGCAGTTGACCTTTGTCATACAGCACTTATGTTCCTTTCACTAGATTATAATTCAGTGCATTAACATAAAACAGAGATGCTATAAATGCAATATTCTCCACCACCAGAAGCACCACTTCGTTGGATGCAAAGCACAATAGTTGACCTGATTACTGTGTTCAAGAAGACGTTGCAACACTTTTAATTTGTGCTTCTGTTTAAGAATGGTTTTGAATTTTAGCATGTCATTTTTTTCCCCTTGCCCTTCAGTGTTCTGCAGTGAAATGCTGGAGAAAGAAGGTTAAATCACCCTTCCCCAACTACTGTCTTCTAGATATGTTCAAAATGTCCATAGTAATAAAAGAGAACTGACATTTCAATCCTGAAATGGCAAGTTTGTTTTTGAATCAATGCCATTAAATCCCACTGAGTTCAGTTGAGAAGATCTACACATCCATTAAGCAGTAATTCAGGAAGCCAACTTCCAAATATATGTAAATAATAGAAGGCTGAAGTTAATATCTCTGAATGCGGCCTTCAATAGTTTTTTTTCCTATCTTGCAACTGATGACGGCAGCCATGAAGTTATATTTTGAATTTTCACTGAAAATGTGAAGGTCAACTTAAAAAGTAAATTGGGTTGATGAGTTGTCTGCTCATTCCTCTCTGAAAAACAAAATTGTTTCTGAGCCAGTGCACTGAATGGGTGATCATTTACCTACCAAAGAGAAAAAGTCCAGTAAATATAATTTAAGAGACCCACTACGAGTACATCTGTGACGAAAGGCAATGTAAAAATCTCTGCTTCTGAATTATTATCTGACCTCCCTGCTGTGCATACTTAAGCTACCAGAGGAGAAAAAATAAATTGGCTGTGCAAAACAAAGAAGCAAGCAGAAAATATCTGACTATTCTTTTGTCCAGATAGCTTAACCTTTTATTGGTGTTGGCCTGGCTATCCAATCCAAGGCCCTGATTTGGGGACGGAAAGTGTTTAGAACTAGAAACAAACAAACCCACCTGGAGATAGGAATTCAGATTTTATTATGACAGGTTATTTGTTGAGTAATCATTACCATCATCACTCAGTCATGAAGGACTTAAGCAAGCTATTTCAGTAACTTCGAAAGCAAGGGAATGGGCATGTTTTCTTTTGCAAGTTGCTATCAGTCATAGGGTTATTGAGAGCAAATCACCACTTGCCCTTCCTAGTTAATGGAGGACGACGTGACCTGAGCTGACCTTGAAAAAAAATCCAAGTTGCTTCTTGGATGGGAAGCCATTAGACAATCACAGGATTCTAACCAAGACTATAAAACTGGAAGAAAAATATGCCAATAAACCATGATCAGCCATTTCTATATTGTTGCCAGGAATATGCACATGTCCAAATAACCACCAAGAATGAAGCTTGACTAAAGGAAATCTTTACCCTTATCTATCCCTCCTCCCTTATTTTATTTAAAGCAGGGTTCAAAACTTGAAAATAAAATAAAATAAAAATGGACATTGCCAACATTTCACAAAAGTTCACTTTCTCAAGATTCCAACATTTCTGCTTCCTTGTATGCTGTACTGCCAAAATTGTTGCTGAAGTCGTATTTCCTGCAATCAAGTCTGGTGCGATTAACCTTGAGTTTGTATCTATTGTTTCCTCTTGTGTTGTTATGGTTGAAGCTGAATGTCTGGTATATGGCTGCAGATATTTTTGTATGCCTTTTAATTATTATTAGAAGTATCACTAGGGGAAGATTCTTATGCCGCATGTTGTTTAAATGACATGTGATGTGAATTTTTCCATGTTTAGTCTTGAAATCAAAGTTCAGATAAAGCCACCTTAATCTTATTTTTTACAAATTAAACTTTCAATATGATTCAAAAACTGGCAAGCAGTTCTCCTCAAAACTATGAAGAGACATTGCCTTCATCCTCAAAACTTCCTAGCTAGTGAACTAGATCAGGGGTCTCCAAACTTGGCAACTTTAAGACTTGTGGACTTCAACTCCCAGAATTCTCCAGCCAGCATAGCTCCAGCATGGCATAGCTGGCTGGAGAATTCTGGGAGTTAAAGTCCACAAATCTTAAAGTTGCCAAGTTGGGAGACCTCTGAACTAGACCCTCCTTATGCTTTCCGTTGGTGGTCATTGCTGCAAAAGAATGAAGAAATACAAGAAGAAATACAAAAAGGGAAGAGTCCCAAAGGTGCTTTTTCAAGAGGCAACTGGACTTTCTGATTTTTCTTTGAAGACGTTTCACTTCTCATCCAAAAAGCTCCTTGGATGAGAAGCAAAACATCTTCAAAGAAAAACCAGAAAGTCCAGTTGCCTCTTGAAAAAGCACCTTTGGGACAACTGTGACCTGGATGACTGAGAATCTCCACAGACAGAAAAGGAAGAGATTTCCCCTTTCCTACCATTCTTCTGCAATTTTGACTAATCGGTGTTTAAAAGTGGATGGTTGTATTGGAGATACAGTTCTTCCCAAAATTTGAGGGGTTCAGTTGCAAAGTTTTCCATGTGCTGTTATTTTGTTATCCTAGGTGATGGAAAGAAAAGATGAAGGGTGAAAAAGAAACCTTTTCTCCTTCATCCCTTCCAAATTAGTGCCACTTATAAAAAGGATTTTGTGGGTCACAGGAGTGGGTAGAAGCAGGACAATCCTTTTCTAAACCAAAGAGCTTGTCTGAAGAAAGCTTCAAAGTTTCAACTGAAGTCAATTCTTCCCTTTCTGATGACCTAATTCTTGACATTCAAAGCTTAAATATTTCTACTATTAAAGTTGTAGCATAAGGTCATTTGACTGCTTTCAGTTGTTTTAATTTTAATTTTTAATTGAATTGTTTGTTTCTTATAAATGCCCATGTTCCAACAATCAGAATAAAATCTTCCCAAAGTGGCTTTGGAGAAGGATGCCTTTGTGTTAATGTTGACTCCTGTCAACTCCTGCCTGGACAAGTTCCTGCAGTGTTCTTAGCAAGATTTCAGAAGTGTTTTGCCCTTGATTGCTTCCCAGGGCTGAGAGAGAATGATTAGTCCAAGGTTACGCAGCTGGCCTCATGCCTAAGGCAAGGTTAAAACACACTGTCTTCTGGTTTCTAGCTTTACTATCTTAATCATTAAACTGACCCTCTAATGTGGCTTATGATGATTGTCAAGTATCAGTAATTGTCAATCATCCCCCTTGACTGCAGCAAAGCATTTGACAAAGTTCTATAGAATATTCTTACAGTCAAGTTATTAAAGCAGTGCTTGGATGGCACTAGAATAAGGTGGTTCCATATCTGGGTAGTTAATTACACTCAAGAGAATTGGCATAAATGGCTTTACACTGTATTGGAGAGCTGAAAACACTCTTGGGACTATAGTATTCAATCCTGGCTGTTAGGATTGATAGAATGATTTATGAAATTGGCAAGTGTGAAAACTGAAGGACAGAATGCTGGTGTGAAAGGAACATGGCCTTTTCAAGAGGCAAGTATTCCATTTAAGACCCCATTCCTAGGAAAGGGAGGTTACAGTCCCCTAGAACCATAAATCTGGGGGACTCCACTGCCAACGCAGAAATGGAGTCAAGGAGCTCAGGCAGGAAGGTTGTTATGCAGCAGGGAGGTTGGTACAACATCAACAATCCCAATTGCCACACCTCACTCTTGACCTGGAGTCTCAGTTGATGCCATACTCGTAACCCAGCTGGGCAAATTTCAGAAAAGGCAATCCTGTTTCAGGACCCAGACAGGTCTTGGTAGTACATGTCAGGTTGACCCTTTCATTCACAATCAAATTGTGGATTAGGGAGACCTTATTACAGTGTGACCTTGCATTCAATAAGAGCGACAAAAGACCAGGACTACTGAAGGTCTACTGAGGAGGCCTGAGGTTGAGATGAAAGAGCTGGACAATGGAAATATGCATAATGTAGCATTCTTATGTCTCATTCACCCTATTATCCTTTCTAATACACTGAGCTTTTCATTGTTTTACATTAGGCATTTAAATTGTCATATGAATAAATGTATCCTGCAGCATAGGAAGCATGATTTATTGTCCTTCAGTCCTGAAAGAGAATTTGGAAACAACTAGGCCAGTTCTTCTCAAGGTCTTACGGTACATTGAATTCACAGCTCCCTAACCTTTCTCCAAATTCCAAACAGCACAGAATCTTTTTCTTTAATCAACCAAGGACGTGGGGGGAAAAACTTGCTATTCCTGTTAGTCCACCTGATCATGTGCATTTCTCTTGGTTCTTTGTTTTTAATTTTTGTTTTCTTAGAGTGATAGAATTGGGGTTTTTTGGAGCAAGCCACAGGTCTGCTGCTCACACTGAAAAAAAATTTTCTGTTCTTATTGGAGTGGGCTCAAAGTAAGAACAACCTAGCTCACTGTAGGGAGAAGAGGAAATGTATGAGGAGATGGAACATAACTGCATCTGCAGGTACTGATCTCAATAATTTATTTTTGGAACACTGTGTCCCCACACCCCACACCCCCATTCCCTCAGTTTTTACCAGTTCTTTCCCCTTGGAGTCTACAAGTTAAAGAACTTGCTATAGCAGTAGACTTTCAACAGGGACATTGTTTGAGTGACTGAACCAAGCATTGCTGTTGCGCTATCACCATTACCAAGAGAAGACAACAGATTCAAATGGAAGTGTATTGATGATGGATTGGCTTCTCTGAGGATGTTTTTTGCTGGACCAGCATGTAACCATTTTTTTAAATTCCATAAGCACTTTATCTCAGTAGAGTTGGGCTGAAGGAGATAGGGCAGGGATTATCGTGCAATTGGAGGTCATGGTGGTTTGAATGAGACAAAAAAGAACCCAAATAAGTCAGAGCCATTATTTGTACATTAGGTTCTCTGTTGTCATCAGTGTTATCTCTGTTGTTTCTCTTATGCAGGAAAGAGTAGGTTCATGACTAGGGGGTCATTGAAGACTCGTGGCTCCTGCTAGAAGATTATGTAGAGGCTGTAGCTAGAAGGCCTTTGCCTAGCTACCGTCATGTACCACTTGCAAATTCTATCTGGTGCAGAAGCATCCGAATATTGTAACTCATCCTTTCATCACCTCCTGGATGGTCCACTGAAATGTGTTTTATATTTAAAAACTATGCCTCCAATTCTGCTCCCATCATGAAATTAGAATACAGAAGCATATGGAACAATTTGTATATATATTGTTATGCCTTGGCAATAACTAAATGCAGGATAAAAAAAACCCAGATAAATAAATAAAGCAATCCTATGCATGTTTACCAAAGACAACTACATCTGTGGGTAAAATGGGTTCTTTGGCACCCGGCTCTCTAGGTTGAATGGGAGCATCTAGTAATTATCCAAGACAACTCTTGGATGAACATGGACACGCCTGGGAAAAGGAATCCTGGAGGTTGCAATTCTCAACAGAGGCAGTCAGAATTCTGGTCTCCATCTTTCCTCTCAGCTGTTCATTTTTCAAAGCACGCTTGGCTTTTAACTGCATATTTCAAAGTTTTTTTCTTTTAATCTGATACTTATTTTAAAAAGCTAATGATTGGTTGAAAGATGATTTACTCTAATTGCCTGCTGTATTTTAATGTTAATTTTATTTTGTTGCTTTATCTGGGTTTTTTGTTGTTGTTGTTAATTGGGGGTATTGGGGGGGGGGGGCTCTAAATTACTTTTGCTTTCTATATGGAAGCTAAAGGCAGCTGTCTGAATGGTGAAACTGACCAGACTGGATTCACAACTATACTAGATTTCACTACAGGATTTAACTCCTAAAAAGTTCTGGTCTGGATTTTTTCTTTTTTAATTTTGGATGGAACACTTTCTTTTATACTTCATGCCTTCACCATGAGAAATATCATTTTAATGTTCTCTGTGGCCATTTTATTACAGTATGGTTATCCTTTTTGTCTTTGAAAGGAATTCTTTTCTTTGGTTGTGTAAGTTAAGACACAAAGGGAGTCTACTTTTATTAAAAATGCAAATAATGTACCAAGTTAAAGATAAAGCCTGATGGGCTATCTTCTCAGCAAAAACAAAAAAACACAAAACAATACAGTCAAACAAAATGGGAAAAGATGGTATTTGATTCTCTCAAATCAGCAAATGGCAGAGCATAATAGGGATTGAACTCCAACATGTTTAGAAAATAATAGATTGGAGAAGGGTTGGTGGAGATGTTTTGTGTTACAATTTATCATTAGGAACAGTGGATCTGGAGGAGGCAGTGGAGGGCATCTAAGCTGGGTTAGACTAAGCTAATAGAAAGGTAGTCTGATTCACTGAGGTCACTTTGAGAAGATCCAGCAGCCCTGGAAGGATCAGCGATAGAAGAGACTATGAGAATCAGTAGAAGAAAGATATCCTGATTAGGTTGTATGCAGCTAGAGACACTCTTTTTGTTCTCTAGCTTTTTTCAATAACTGTAGTTTTAATTTATGTGAAGGAAATAATAGTTTCTGGCCCAGAAGATATATTTATGGATAACTATGCATTTTAGGACTGTACATGTAACGATCTGCATAGCTTCTTGATCTTGTTGTCTGTGAGCATATATGCGTACCAAGTCTTTCATACCTCAAATGATACCAAGTCTCTCATATCTGAAATGATCCTAATTGCACAATGGCTCTCTTCCCCTCCCACTCCATTTTCATCTTTTATCTAAAGATCGGGGGCAAATCCTGAGGAAAGTAAGGTGTGTTTATTAAACTGATTGATATCGCATTGTGTTTATGCAACCTAATCCAGTGTTGGGTTACAGTTAGTTCTCTATATAATTAAATTTGCCATCTGAATGAAAGATTATAGTGTCAGATAATATATCTTTCATATAATTGACAGAAAGATTTTACTTTGCATTTTCTTCACCTTCTTTCTATCTTTTGGGAGCAGTTTTTAAAAATAATATTAATTTCCCCAGGACAGAAATTTAGAAATTATAGTGAAAATGCAATGGCAGAGCCAATCCTCCAGGTGGCAGGTTTTTCTAGTTTCTCACTGCATACTTCTACTCCATATACTGTGCTACACATCTAAATCACTTTATAAAAGTGCGTTTTTAAATTCACAGAGTTTATCTGATCTCTGAAAGTCCTTATTTCCCTTCTTTCAGGGAAGCCACTCTTCCCTTCCCAATCAGAGCCAACGCCTGATCTGTACATTTACCTTTTCTCTTCGAACTTCTCTCAGCTACTCAGTTCACTCCAATTATAATATTTATTTTCTCTTTCTTTCTTTCTTTCTTTCTTTCTTTCTTTCTTTCTTTCTTTCT
>NW_020769311.1:21572228-21612669 GCF_900518735.1 Pseudonaja textilis | reverse complement strand
TCTTCTTCTTCTTCTTCTTCTTCTTCTTCTTCTTCTTCTTCTTCTTCGTTTTATTATGCAGTCTGGCTCAAGAATCACAGCCTTTTAACCCAAGGTCAACCACCTATGAAAAAACAGGCTGAGGGATGAGCTGCTACTTTCTCACATAAAAATTTGCTAGTGCTTACTCATACCTCTGATTATGTGCATACATGTTTAAATAATGTGTGCACTTAAGAAGAACAAGTAAGTACAATAGCATGCTCTTTAAGATGGGAAAGCCATTATAGAATGAATTTCAGCATAGATTTGATGCCTACTAATAGCAATAGCCTTTAGACTTACATATCGCTTTATAGTATTTTATAGCCCTAAGTAGTTTTACAGAGTCAGCAATATTGCCCCCAACAATCTGGGTCCTCATTTTACCCACCTCAGAAGGATGGAAGGCTGAGTCAACCTTGAGCCTGGTGGGATTTGATCTGCCAAATTGCAGGTAGCCGACAGTCAGCAGAAGTAGCCTGCAGTACTGCACTCTAACCACTGCGCCACTGAAGCTCTAAATGGTGCTATATATTAACCAGAATGATCAGAGGTGTCTCGCCAGGCAAAAGAACATTCTTGAACATTGAACATTGCCATGTCTTATTTTATTATCTTGCCTGTAAATATTTCCAATCTATGTTCTATTCTGAACTTAAAGTTGTTTTGCTTTGCTCAATAAAATTTCCTACAATTCAAGGTACAGGTTTTACCCAGTACACCTTGGAGCCTGAGACCTTTGCACTCACCTGTTCCAAGCAGAATTGGTCTGCCAAATGCTACTGTGAATGTCTTCCGAGGAACCCTTTGTTGGCCCATGGGAGGGAAAAGGTGTGGTAGTGACTCCCCTCTGAGGGAAGAAGTGAGGGTGGTTCCTTCCTCATGATTTTCTGGAAACTTGGCCAAACTTCGTTGTTCTGGAAGAACTTCAGCAAGTAGTACTGTATTGTCATTAAGGAGATGCTATTGCAATTTATTGTTTCATGGGCATTTATACAATGCTGATGTATTATGCACTCTATATTATATGTGTTCTGCTTAGTTTATTGTACTGTAAGTGATGTAGAAGTTTCATAAATGATGAATACATGAATGGTTTACTGTGAAATTGGGAGGTAACTGTGCAATATCTGTGCCATACATATTGAATAAATTAAATCCATTTACATAACAGATTTCTCTGGCTTGGGCATCACTGGTTCACATCTCACCAGTTTCACCATTTACATCTTCTGGAATGTGTCCTCCCCCCTCCCCCCAGTCTAGCCAATTTCTCTGGCATACCATGTGACCTGCTTATCTTTCAGGATCACCTAAGATTGCTGCTTCCATTTGCTATATCAGCAAAATATAGTTTCATAATTTGCATATGAAACCGCACATAACACTCCTATATTATAGAAGCATAAATCCAAAGATTTATGCTACAGAAATTTTGCTGCAGAACTGCAGAAATGTTGACTTTAAAACAAGGGCTTATTTAAAAATTTATAAAAAGAAAATACAAATTAAGAGTCTTGGTAGCCCTTTCATTAATCGTCATTAGGGTCGAATCCAGAGGTGGGTATTCAGCAGATTCTGACCAGTTCTGAAGAACCGGTAGCAGAAATTTTGAGTAGTTCGGAGAACCTCTGACTGGCCCCACTCCCATCTATTCTCTGCCTCCCGAATCCCAGTTGATCAGCTGGGTCTTCTTTTGTTGCCCTGCACAGGAAAACGGAGCTGGAAAGCAGGTTAGTGGTGTGGGGAGGGAATGGGGATTTTGCAGTAACCTTCCCCCAGGAGTGGGGAGGGAATGGAGCTTTTGCAGTATCCTTCTCCTGGAGTGGGGTGGGAATGGAGATTTTATAGTATCCTTCCCCAGCCACACCCACCAAGACATGCCAACTAAGCCACGCCACTCCCACAGAACCGGGAGTAAAAAAAATTGAATCCCAAGACTACACAAATCACAATAAGATGTAAGAAGAATGGCTTGTATCAGTGATGAGCAAAAACTTAGAGATGTGAAATGTCTATAGTATTCACAAAAGGAACAACTGATATTACGAAACATTCAATTTTTCTATGTTAATTAAGATCTGCAAGAAAACCCACAGCCCTTATCTTGATTCAATTTAACAGAATTACTTCATGATAAATTCTAGCTTTGTGCTCGAATCTCTCTTCAAAATGCTTTTTGTAATTACATGCTTAAGCAGTAACATTATTTCTGACGGCTACCTCATGGGAAAGAAAGAAATGTGTTTTGGAAATTTAAATTTATGTAATATTTTTAAGATGTGCTTTTGATGGAATCTTAACCAGTCACTTTATATATATTTTCCTCTATGAGTATAATCATGCAATGAAATACTGTGGACAATATACTCTATGTAGATTAAATTTAGTATTTTAAGGCAAATGACATATTGGCAAGGACTATCCATCACTGGATGACGAGTGTTATAATCTGACAGACCTCCATTAGATACTAACCATTTCCTCTTTCATATAATAATTAGTTCTATATATGGTCATATAAATATTTCATTTCCAGTTTCCAACATACAGTTAGATGTGACACTCTTACTACTGGTTGTGTTGAAGTAGTACTGTCTTGAGAAAAATTATATAGAAAGTATGCTTTTATTAAGAAAATTCATTCACCGAACTCAACACAGAAAATCTAATTATTCTGAAATAAATCTGGCTGAACCTTTTGCCTCTTTGCTATGTATTTAAAGTGAACTTTTGTATTTTCAAATCTGAAGTTTGGTTGCTGCTTTTGAATGCTAGGTCAATCTGTAATAGATTTGCTCCATGCACAATGCAAGTCCTCTTTTGAAAATGTGCCCACCTGAGAGCCCGGTGGAGGGACATGAGTGGCTTTTGTAATCTGCAAAACATTAAGGACTTTCAGAGAATCTGCTCTGCAAATAACAAGATAGGAGCCTCTGGAAACAGTCCCCCCACCCCCAACCATTCCATCCAGATGAAGCACAGCATCATCTCTGCCAGACCTGCTAGATTCAAGCTATGGTAGTGGCCTATGGAGCCCCCAAGAGTGTTAGTCCTCAGGGATTTTCAATTTGCTGCCAACTAACAGTGAGTCCAGAGCAGCACGGGAGTTCGTGGCCTCCATAGCAACCATGGACTTATTCTGAAGAAGGCTCAGTGCATACCAGTCATTGCACTTTGTATTTTTGTCTTGGAGTAGCTGCAACATGATCTGGCACTGAAGGACATATCAGTGACATTGAAGGCAGATCGCTCTTTGATTGCCTTTGTCTTGCTGGTGTCATCACACCCCCATGGAGATAAGGTCCCAAAGGGAGCTTGAGTTTTTCCCAAATGTCTGGTAGCGGTAGTCCTACTTGATAGACTTTACTAGGAGCATCTGCAGAACATTATAACTGATTTTATTGAGATGAGCTACAATAACTGAATCTTGTATGCCTGATTGTGCTCCTCCTTCTGTTACCAGTGAGTCAGGGACGTGTTTGCCTGAGCTGCAGGGGGAAACAGGCCCAAGGGACCTTTGCACAGATTCACCTAATGTGCCAAATGTTTGTTTACTCCTAGATCAGGAAAGCCTTTAGAGAGTCACTCATGTCTTAGTCACCTCACAAATGGATTGCTGTAATGGGGCTGCCCATAGAAACCATTCAGAAACTGCAGCTGGTTCAGAGTCTACAATAGCAACCTAGGCGCTGATAAGCATGCTGCATTATGTGCATGTGATTGGTGTGGTGGTTAAAGCACGAGGTTAGAAAGGACACTGTGGGTTCCAGTTCTACCTTGGATAAAAAGCCAGCTGGATGACCATAGGCCAGTCACCCTCGCTCAGCCCTAGGGAGGAGACAATGGCAAGAATGGCAGGTTTTTTAAAAAAGAAACTGCCAAGAAAACTGCGGGGACTTGTCCAGACAGTCTCTGAGAATCATGTGTGATAAAAGAACAAAAAACTAGGGTTGTATATAGCAATAGCACTTAAGACTTATATACCACTTCATAGTGCTTTACAGCTGTAAGTAGTTTATAATTTATATATTTCTTCATTTGCTTCATATAATTTTTACTCTAGACATACATGAGCTATTTTTTTTCCTATCTCATTATTTGTTGCATTTTTTGAAAGTATTGTATAAACCAGGAACCCCCAACACCCTGGCTACAACCCATTACCAGGCCGTGGCCTATTCGGAATCAGGCGATGCGAGCGGTGGGCTGGCAGGAACGTGCATGTGTACGCAGGTCAACTTGCAGTCGAAGTGTGCGTGCATGAGCACCAGTCCATCGCTTAAATGAGTTGAGCTGCATGCATACCGACCCACCACTTAAGTGGCCTGGTTCTTCTCCCTCCGTTGGGCCACCAAGCCACAAATGTTGGAAACCACTGATATAAGCCACCCTGGACTTAGGCTTATCATTATTATCAGGTGATAAATTTGTTCAATCGATTTGGGGGTCTCTGAAACAATAAGAATGCCAAAATGAAGGTCACTTTATTCTCTGTCAACATCCTTCATAAGTAATGGTTTTCCAGAATTTGGTCCTTGGTCTTTACTCAGAAATGATATTGATGGAACTGATGTGTGATGATACCATCTGGCATTCACAAAATTGACAGATGTTCTCCCGACAGGGAATGTTCATCTTCTTTGGTTGAGCAGAAGGGCAAGAATTTTACCACCTGTACGACAAGCAGATCTCTTAATTCGTTTCATATTTTACTAGAGAAAAACTCTTTTCCTTTTTAAAAATGAAGCTGTGAACCGAGGAATGAGAAGAAGAAACAAGGCATCTTTCATCTCCCTAGAATTAACTGAGTGGAATGCTTGAGATTGTAAAACCAACCGAGGCAGAGAGAAATCTTGTTTCAAGAAAAATGGCTACCTTTGAAAGGACTAGTAAATGTTTAGCTGAAAACATTGCTTAAAGTTAGTTTTCACTATGGGCACTTAAATCTCATAAATTGGCTGATATTTAGGTTCTCTAGATACATCAAGCAACTTGCTTGCTTTTGAGAAATGTGGAACTTCATTACATCATAGCAGTTTCTAAATTAGGAAAAAGACCAGCATTATTCTGTGATCTGTCAGAACATTATCTTTTCTTGCATATTTTTCCACTGAAGACTCTGTAACGTCAGTATATTTTATCTCCTCTACCACTAAATGTTTTACATATGATTACTGAGTTTAAAAAAACTTTACTCATTATCTTTTCTTGTTTAAAACAAAATTATAAATAGAACTTGAGAGGTTGATCTATCTCCCAAAATAGTAGAGCTAGCCTCCTGCCTGTGTTAAAAAAGCCAGGAGCTCTGCAATTACATTTTTATTATTATTTTTTTCTGTAAGGTAGGTTGGCTATAATGGCCTAATCTCATCAAGCAATGGGCTCCCCCTAGGAGACAGGTAGAAGTAGGAATAACTACCGCTGTTAATCCAAGGCAGGAGACCAAGCTACTCTACAGACCTCTAGGAGTTTTGAGACCTCTAACCTTCTTCCTTGGACTCAGCCCTAACGATGCAATATATTTAGTAAAACATTCCATTGAATTATATCGTATTTTATATTCTTTTATCAAAGTCTAAAAAAGGTTTTCAGTTAACTGGATTTATCAAATTATCATGCATCTTTATACCAAAAGTTCTTGATTCCTTGCTCTATCCAAGATTTAAATATTCTTCTACTATCTTGTCAATTTTATTAGACAATAATTTCCAGAATATCCCGCCCCATAATGAAAAAGAAATAACATAATTGCTAATAGATGTCTATGGTGATTCTCAATCATCCAGGTCATGGTTGTTCTGAAAGTGGTTTTCAAAAGACAACTGGGCTTTCTTGCTTGCTTGTTTTCCTTTGAAAATGTTTCGCTTCTCATCCTAGAAACGTCTTCAGTTTTGGAAATGAAGTTCTGAAGCTCTGAAATTCTGGCACTAATGCTTCTTGGATGAGAGAGAAGCGAAACATTTTCAAGGGGGGAAAACCAAGAAAGTCCAGTTGCCTTTTGAAAAGCACCTTTGGGTTGCTAATAGATGTTGTTCAACATTATTTGCTTGTCACAAGGGCTATATTCACATAATACACTGAATTAACAAATAACCAAAAACAAATTAGTCTATCCTGTTTTAATCTGTGTTGCTAGTTTGTCTCAATATGTTCTGCAAATCCAAAAAATCAGGTTAATTCCATAAATCATTGTTAAATTATATGACCAGGTCACAAGTAGGCACAAAGTCATATAAACAAAATTCCTGTGTCTTATCTGTTTTTTTCCTGCATAAATCTTGCATTATTGACTTTTGCTATTTGGTAGTACCAGACATTGGTTTATTTACTTGTTTCTTTCTCTAGTTGTCTATTTACTTATTTACTTACTTAGCTTTTATGTCATTCCATTGACTCTAAGCAAATTTGGTATATTAAATTAATATAGCAGTAGTACATTTTTTTATCTGAGTATAAACTTTATATTGGGGCAGTATTTTTAGTAGACCGATTTTTTACTCAAGCAGGCTTTTCAAGACATCTTTGTCAGGCAAGATGGTAAAAGTAAAAAAAAAATAGCTTGGGAGGGGAAATACATGCTAATATACTATACATCTATATACCAGGTTAATTTTAAATATACTAAAATTTAGAATTATAGCATTAGAAATTCCCTTGAAGCTATTTTATCTTACCTCCTGCTCTGTGCAGACATTCTTGTATAATTAGACCCTTGCAAATAATTTTCTTTCACAATTGTGCATCAGATGTCGTCAAAACTTTCAGAGGGGAACAATACACTACCAATTATTTGGTGTTGAATGTTTCTCATCGTCAAGTTTTTTTCCACTCATAAATTGTAATCTACTCTGTTCCTATTCAGATTAGATCTAGTACACTGATAGTCCCCCATAGTGTCTTCTTGTCTCCAGTTAGTCCTTCTTCAATAACCTATTCGGAGAATGTTTTTCCTGTGCCAACCTTGTTATCATTCTCAGAAACTGCTTCAATTTGTCTTTATTAAAGGTGGACAGCCTTTTGCACATATACTGCCAGGAAGTGGCTCTGACATTACACAGATACCAGTTTGGTCTAGTGATTAAGGCACCAAGCAAGAAAGCAGAAGACTGTGAGTTCAGGGCATGTGTTAGCCAATGAAAGCCAGCTGGGTATCTTTCGATTAGTCATTCTCTCACAGCCCAACCTACCTCACAGGATTGTGATTGTCATGGGGAAAAGAAGAAAAAGAAGATATGTTGGATATGTTCACTGCCTTGAGTTATTTGTAAAAATAATAAAGGCAGGATACAAGAAAATAAATTAAATAAAAATAATGCTTTCCATATAGAAATCATCATAAATCTTTGAAAAGAACACATTCCTTATGTGGCCACTCCTCCAGCACACATCAGGCTCTTGATAGGCTGTGAAACTTCCATACAGGATTTGCAGCCATGTTAGGAACTAAGCTTGTGAGAAGGGAATCCCTGATGCGATGGCATCAGAAGCAAAATATAGAGATGGTGATACAGGCGAATTGGTGATAACTGGACACCTGCAGTGGGCCACACAGGAGGTCTCTAAATTTTATCAAGCTTGTTTAGTTTCTGATGCTTTGCAAATCAGATATTCTTGTCATATTTACTAGTAGTCACTATTCAATATCCACTTCCTATTTTAGTAAATTAATTTTATTAAAATTATACTTGTATGAAAAATAATTAATTGAGGGAACACAAAAGTTATGTTAACAGTGCTTTAAGGTTTTATTTGTAGTGCTACCACTACCACTACCAGTTAGTATTCTTTTCTCAAAGCTGGTCTTACTGCAGCTCAGCTCTCCCATAATCGGAGATAATGTTTCCAGTACATGAGGAGTTTTTTGTGCATGTTGTTTAGTCTGAAATTTCTATTTAGACTGTCTTTCCCCTCATATTCCAGCCCCTCTCCTGTCCCATGTTTCAGTTTTAATATTTAGAATATAAATTTAACTTCTGAGTTTTCTACATCTTTAAAATCATTCTGGAATCTTTTTTTAATGGATAAATGATATGCAGAAATTTGTATGTAGCATGAAGCTTGGATTTATAAACTTGCTCAGTAGAACAACCTTCTTTATCCAGACTTTCCTTCAACTCCCTCCACATTTATGACAGCAGTATTTTGTATTGTAGACACTGCTGTTGAAAACTGCTCAAAGTCATTATTAAAGGTACAATAGCAATTATTGTGGATATAGAATAAGCTGGAAAAATCCTGCAACCAGGCAAGGATCATCTTATCCAACGCAGATACGGAGAGATTAAAAGAAGACGTCTCTAAATACTTCATATTGAAAGCTTGAATTGAGAACACCTTTCTATATTTTAGAGACAGCACCAAAGGCGTTAGATCCCAAAGAGGATCTCTTTTCTCTTTCATAATCAAATAAAAAGTCTCCTATGCTCCTTATACCGCATTGCTTATTATTACTATTTGCAATACAAAAAAAAGTTTGTACTATACACTGACATATAGGCATTCTTCGGTATACTTGTAAATAGGCATATATGTCAAATAAATTTCCATTTCACACCCAAGTATTTTGAGGGGGGAAAAATCCCTCCAAAGTCAAACGGAGTTATTCCGGGGGAAAGCTAGAACCCAATTGTCCTCCCATTATTTATTCTCGACCGTATGCCTCGTTTCATTGAGCTTCCGAGGCGGAAAGGGCAGCGCAAACGACCAACTCCACCGTCATCCGTCTCGCTTTCCATCTGGCTACCATCGTGCGGCGAGCCGCCCGTCCGGTTTCGCCTTCCGCGAGTTCGCCCTCCCAGCCCGCCTTCTCGAGAACCGCCGAGTAAAACGTCATCTTTCCACCGCCGCTCCGCCTCCTTTCCGTTTTTCTCATTGGACACGAAGGAGGAAGGCGGAGTTAGGGGGCGGGGCTTCCCGCCGACCGGGCCGCGCATGCACGAAGGGAAAACTGAGCGCCTAGAGACCGCACAGTTGAGATCCTGCCGGCAACCCGCGCTGCTTCTTCGGCCTCCGTGGTGGTAGTGGGGTGTTAAGCGAGGGCCCCCGCCATGCCGCCTCCGGGTCAAGTCCGCCTCCCAGATCTGGATGCGGTGAGGCTCCGCGTCCGCAGCCTGATCAGCACCCACTGGGTCATGATCTTCAGCAAGAGCTACTGCCCCTTCTGCAGGAAGGTGAGGTGGGGGGGGGGGGGGGGGGGGGGGAGAGAGAAAGAGAGGAAGCAGGGGTTGCCGTGGCAACGATCCTGCCGGGCCCGTCTTGCCGCCTGAGGCCGCCGTTTCGGTTTCCGCTGGTGTCAGGTCGGTTGGGGCTTCCTCGCATTGAACCCACACACACACATGCTCGCTTCCGTTGCTGTTTCCCGTTTCTTCCTGCTCTTGAACTACCATATTTCTTCTCTCCCGGAGGCGTTGTGCAACCTCTTCCGCTATCTCTGGAGGAACGGGGTATATACATGGCGCAGGCTAGGCCCTCCTTTCCAATGCTTTCTCTCCAGCAGGCTCAGGCGGGCGGGCCGGCCGGCAGACGGGGGAAGTGACATAAATAGGGCGTCCGAGTTAACCTCTCAGTCAAGGCTCCGAAGTAATAATTTGGCAATGTAAACTTTTGTGTAGGTTGCAGGCACCAGGCAAGAAGAGACCAGGAGAACATGCATTCTGGTTCCCTCTTGGGCAATAAGCCAGCTGGGTGACCTTCGGCCAATCACTCTTTTGAGAGCCACACAGCATGGGCTTTGTAATATTTGAAACATGGTGGCCAAGGCTGTGAGCCCTCAGAAAAAGGACAGTGCCAAACCACTTTTGAAGTTTTGCCAACAAAAAACCCCAAAACTATAGGAACTTGTGCAGGCAGTGCCAAGAGTCAACACTGATGATTTTTGAAGACAAAATAGGAAAAACCCGGATCTCCTTAGCTTTACCAAGTTTTGTCCTAAGAGCTAATTCATCATCGACCTCAATTGGAAATTGCAGGTGGAGTGATAGTCTTTTATTAAGGAATGTTGTGCTTCGCATTTTTTGGAAATAAGTATTTCATTGAAAGGACATAAAATGTGTCCTTTGACAATTGGGCAAATGTGTGCTCACACATGAAATTCCACTTGTATTTACATAGCCTATTTGTCATGCTTATGCCTTATGTTAAGATGTTCAGAAACATTTAAAATATTCAGAGGAGAGAAGGTGCAATACTTGTATCATAGAAACTAAAATAATGGTAATTAAGCATGGATTAAAATACGATACTATCCAATCTGGGTCGGTTACCAGAGGTTTAGTCTTTCAGTCATTCTGGTAAGAGAGAAGCTCCCTGAGGATGGGCTCCAGCACGAGTCCGAAAGCTTGGAAAACTAAACTGGTGACTGACCCAGATTGGATCCTGCAGTAATATCCTGGGACACGTATATTTGCCTTTCTTTGTAAAATATATATTTTTCATTTTTTTCCCTTTAAGTGTATCATTTCTGAACTCTCACATTCAAGTTGTTGAGATAGAGATTTTCTTAATGGAAATAAGATTGATTGTGGCAGTAATTAATGTAAATGTTAATTTAGGCAAATAAGTATATGATTAAACAGATTCCAGAGAAACAGATTGGTGGAATGAAATGTTGAATCCCTTCTCCGATATTCTTCTGATCTATTGCTGGAAGTGGAATTTTAATTACTAACAAGCATACATGATTCCACTAATTTAGTAATTGTTGCAGGTTCTAATTATGGCTAATTTGTAAAATAATACTCTATATAAAAGAAAATCTGGGAGTTATGAAGAAACAGCTTATTATTGAGTAACACTGTTTGTACAACAGTTTGTCTTGTTACAACTCTTGCTAATATGATGCTGCACTCTGTTGGGTGTAGCTGTGGGCCTAGGAAGACGTTAATATAATGAGTCATGATGGAAATTCAAGTCTGTGGCAATTAAATACCATCATGATATACTTGATAGGACCTAATGTGAATAAGCATTGAGTAGAATATATTAATCTTGCATTATCTCTAAAGAAGTAGAAAATGTGAGCTGGATAAAGAGAATAAAATTATACAAGGAAAAATACTAGAGATTATAGAAATGTAAACTCAAAAGGCAATATGAAGAAATTATACTGAATAAGAAAAATATTAGGCTTAAGAAAGTATAACTACATCAAAAGGGCACAGAGTTTTTCATGCTTCACTTCTGAATGGCTACATTTAAACTATAGGTGGAACCAGATCAAAACCTAAATATAAATAAGTACAAATTAAAACAACTAAACACAGTTAATCTCATTGTGAAATAATTTTGGGAGGAGCTTTAAAGGCTATACTAAAAGATTTCAGGATATGCAGATGTTTCCCGGGTCAAAATAGTGAGATGCAAACTTTTTGCTAATATTGACAGTATCAATTCCTTCTTAGATAGGATTCCACTGAATCTTATTTGCATGCAGTTAAAAAGATTCTCTGCTAGATCTTTATTTATTTAATAATGACATTAAAAAAAAATCTTATAAGTGAGGTTTCTTTCTGATGGCTTAATTGGATTAAGAATCAATTAAAAATGTTTATTTGGCCTAGTACTAAAAAATATGGGGTTATTTTATTATCTTACAAATGTCCCTGAAGGTTTAAAATAAAATCAGTTAAATGTCCTGAATAGATAAGTATGTGTTGAATTCAGAAATACTTATTTCCAAATCTACCTAAGAAAGTTTAATTGCTTTTATAGTTCTACTTTTGTTATGTTCATATTTTTCATAATACAGAAGAAGGGGTATTTTTAACAAATCTTCAAAAATAGGTAGGGTCATGAATGAATATGGTACAATTCTGTATATGCAGCACTGGATAATAATAGAAAAATAGCTGTACTTATGTTGAATTGTTTCTCTCTCCCTCCCACCCTCTCTCTGTGTCAACAAGTAAGTATTGATGTGAATTATTATCAATGTAAGTCTCATGGATCTTCCCAATTGTTACATATATAAAAATTCTGACCGAAAATACAGAAATGGAAAGTACCCTCAAGATATGAATAGAACTCATCAAATCATGTATAGCCAGAGTGATCTCAACAACAGAAGTCTTCAGTCATAGTCTTCAGTTGCTTCTATTTCCTTCATCCAGCAATAGTATTTTGGCCGGAGGGAAAAATATGCATTTGAACTTTTCCTGTCTGTTTTTTAGTTAACTGCCTTTCTATTTTTGATAGTAGATTTTCAAATGTTCTTGTTTCCCACAATTAAAACATTTCATTTTTTTTCTTGCTATCAATGCTTTTACCCTATCTCCTTTAGCTGTTTATCAACATGCTTGGTTTGCAATTTTCCTTGACTAGTACCATCTCCAATAAAATACTAAGTGTCTTTTAGGTATGGACAGGGATGGGATCCTACTGGTATAACTACCGGTTCTGTTTATTAGCGTCACATGTGCATGTGCAAGTTGTGCCAGTGCAATTTACGACCTGCTGAGCTGCCCGGACAGCTGAGCAGTGCTGCGTGCAAGCACGCAGTGGTTGGAAAAGCCCTTGTTTCCTGCTTTTTCAACTGCAGCTGCGTCGCACAAAGCAGCTGCAGTTGAAAAAGCAGGAAATAAAGGTCAGATAAGAGCGGGGGTGGGTGGGTAGGCCAGAACAGTAGCAGAAATAGAACCGGTTCTATGTCAGCTGCTCTTCGGAGCAACCGGTTCTACAGAGGTGGACAGAACCGGTAGAAACTCACCCCTGGGTATGGAGATGAAACCATAGACTCTCCCTCCAAGTTCTCTTCAATTTGCAGTTTTAATGGCTGCATTACTTGTACTACAGTTGTTTGTAATACACAGTGTGCTGGCACAAAATGGTAAAGCTTTTCTAATCCAAGTAGTAAATATCTTCCCATACTTTATCTCTGGAACCTTTTAAATACTGGTTTAGCAAACAGTTTAGATACTAATATTTAGTATTAGGCTACTTAAAAACCCTACATTTTCACTCTGCTAAGGAATTAAATCAAATTATTTTCTTACTTGTGCTTGATATAAATTATAGTAACTGGCTTCTAGCCATATTTTAGCTTATATCACTTAAACCACAAATTGGAAGCAATATTGTTGCTTTGCTGAGTTTCCTCAATTGTTTGTATGCTCTGGTGCATACACAGCCCATTAGCTTTACAGAAATTTTATCTGCATGCAATAAAAAAACTGGGATCCAAAGGCTGGGTGGGGAGACGCATTTTCATTTTTTTTAAATCATCCACATTATTCTGGCAGGATCCACAATCCTGCAGAGAAAAATTTCAGAATGCTGCAGAGGGAATAACAATCTTTATATTTGATGTATAGTATTTATAGTATTTCATAGATGGAACATGTAAAATTATAAATATATTTTTGCTTGCCATGTTAAAAGATGAATGTGTGGTTAATAATAAGAATCCCATTGTTTATTTGAAACACTACACATTGGAAAGGAAAATAAGACATATCTTAAATTTTAAGATTGTGAAAACCATCTGTTGCTCGGACTAAACCGATATGTATATATATTTAAATAAAAACCCGTCAAGTCAACTTAATGTTGCAAAATCCTAATTTTATCTTCAAAACTTTAGGCATGAGAGCAAACATTTAGATTGCTATAGATTTTAAGGTACTTGAATTGGTTTAGAGAATTTCCAAGGCAGTTTTTGAATTAGCATCCTGCTACTTCTAAGAAACTACTGTTTTGGGTTCCTTAACATATTTTAAGTGAAATAATTTAGGAATTAATTTGTTAATTGATAATAGATCTTTATTGCTATTACTGCTGAATGTCAACTTGTTGGCTAGATTGTACTATAGTTTGGGGGTAAGCTTCATATATTTGCCATCATTTTAAGTCTTCTGAAGAAACAAGAATCAATTGTAATATATAGCTGACTTTTAGGGCTATACATATTTCAGAAATGATTCCGAATAAGTGCTTTGGAATTTGTGCATACTGCTGGTATATGAGCTTAGTCCAGTGATCAAAGCAGTTGAATTTTTTTCCGCAGGCTTTTGTGGAAGTGAAATATAATAGAGAATATAATTTATGACCTGTGCCAATTCCCAGTGCTTCCCCATTTTGGGCAAAACCACTTGAAACCACATATTAAATAAAATGTTTAAGAAGTTAAATTATTTTAAATTATTCTTTAAAGTACAGAAAAAACAATTGTATTCTACCCCCCCCCCCCCCCCCAAAAAAAAAAAATCAGTTAAAACTCCTGGTCATATTAATAGAAGAAACTGCTATTACCCATAGACCTTGAAGATTATCCAGAGAGTACCTGTATAAGACAGAAAAAAGTGATACTGGTAATTAAATCAAAAGAACTGCTGTTATAAGTATGTAAGTTTAAGAACTGTTTTAAATAAGTTAAGTAAACATGTATACAGTAGATGGCATTCTGAAAATGGAGGTGGCAAATAAGGTTCATTACGTAAATACCAAGCATCAATTAATTTATTCTCATTCCATACATTCAGAGTACATTATAACGCATTTAGTTCTATTTTAAAGACTTATTTTTAATAAGGAGGTATGTTCTCATTTTCTGTATGTTAAATTGCTGAATGGTTGTGCTTGTATTCAATGTAAGTTATTTCTGGTAGTTTAAATTGCAGCTTTAATTTTCTGCATCTAACATCTCTATTTCATAATCAATAAAAAAGAGTATTTTTCAAAGCTTTCAGTATTTTTCAAGGGTCAAATTGCTGCCTACAGTTAGCCCTTGAGCTCCCACAGTAATTGGGACCAGAACTGCATGGTGTCACATGCCTGCATCACTTAGTGATGGCAGTCCCAGTTGCTATTGTAGCCTCAGGACCGTACAGGTAGTTAAGTGAGAACCGCATATGACTGTGATGTGGGAAGAGGTGTCTCAGACAAGCAGGCTGGTGAGTGAGACCTATGTGCAGGCAGGCACTGTGGAACATGGGCAGTAGGTGGAAAAGTAGTGGGAATAACTTGTGATCTCCTGCCAGCTTCCCCATTGACTTTATTTGTGGAAAGCCAGCAGGGATGGTCACAAATGCTGTTCATGCAACTGAGGGACACCGCAACTGTTGTAATTGTGAACTGGTTTCCAAGTGCCTGAATTGTGATCACGTGATTGTGGTGATGCTGCAATGGCCACAGCATTACAGACCAGTCATAAGTCCCTCTTATTCAGTGCCATCGTAACTTTTAAACATTGCTGATTGTATCCCGAGGACTTCCTATATTGCTTATTTCTAAAGAGGTCACAGATGTAAAAGCAATTCTGTACTTCATTAACATCATAGGTTTTTAAATATAGTGTACAATTAAGGTATTTTTTATGAATTGAAACAAAGCCTTTTTTTTTTTACTTAAAACCATTATTTCTTTAAATTAGAAACATTTGCAGAACTTTATTGAACTTTGGATTGATCAGACAAAAGGCAACGTGCAAAAATATTCTTGTAAACCAGTCAGTTCCTTTATATGAGACATATAATATCATATCCAAGATAAAGTATTGATTTCTTTGAGAGACTGATCGTTCAGATAACAAAACAAGTGACATTCATTTATGTCATACAAGAACTTCAGTTTCACCTCCCTTCTGACTCCAGAGGAGCATGGAATGTAGTAAATTATTTTATGGCCAAATTGCTCTATCATTCTGAGATTAACTATCATTTTATCTGGAATAGTTTTGTTTTTGCTAATATTAGAGTGTGTAAATGTCTTTAATAAACTGTTGCTATGTATAAAGTAATTACTAATTTCATTTTAGAATTAACCAAGAGCTTTAATTAGAACTTAGTGGCAACCTTCCACAGCTGGAACATCCACAACATTCTTTTTCCTTCAAATTCTCTCCTCTAGAAAGCTATACTTGATAAACACGCCATTCTACTTCCTGCATGGGAGTTTCTATCCTTAGTCCTCTTCCCCATTGATTTTGCTTATGGGAAACTAGCGTGGAGTGCTGGAAATCACAATCATATGACCACAGCTGTGATGATATATAGAGAGAGTGGGAGCAACTTTGCAAATGCATCTGTTATGAAGATCCTTGTAATTTCAATTATAAGGGAGTAATGGACTTGTGATTTTGTATATAATCTTTAAGCAAGCAGATTTTAAGTACATTCATTTAAAAATGGTTGTGCTATGATGCACAATTTGAACTAATTGAAGATCACAAACAGACGAGAGTTTTAGTAGCATACAGATGATGTAGCAGAATATTGTTGGAATGTGACCTTAGATTAAACTGCTATGGGGAACAACAGTATTTTATGGGTACAAAAAGAGACATTGTTTATCTTAGAAAGGTGCTTGTATCAGTAAAAAGGGTGGATTTAGAGTTTCTTAGAAGAACAGAATGTATGCCTAGAAGAACTGAGTTATCTCATAGTAAGATCGTCCCATATTGATATCAGATCCCTCATTCCTGTAATAAAGGTTTTGTTATAAGGCTGACATTACTCTGCTTTTGTAAGTCTTATGTATCATTTCTAAAAGGTGTATAACCTGTAACTTAGTGACCCTCAGGCCTCTTTTGCATTCTTCTGGCAAGGATCCCAGTGATCACTGTAGTTGTACCTGCAGATAAAAGATGCTTTATTGCATCTGTTTCTAAATGCTTTGGCTCCTTATTTAAGTGAGCATTTTCCCCATACTTTTTAATGGTTACGTGTATTTAAAAAACAAGCTAATGATTTTGTGTAAAAAAAATAGACAATGATCAAAACTGGCATCCCTATGTATAGTATATTTTAAGCAAAACTGTAGGCTGCAATTACTAAGCAATTATTTATTTATTTGAAATGCTTGCTTAATCTAAAGAGCAGCGTTGTTCCAAGAGGAACATAAATTCTAGTTTTATGTCTTCCTATTTCCTTATCAGAATTTATTTTTTTACAGGTGAAAGATCTCTTTCGTACTCTGGGAGTAGAATATAGTGCTCTGGAGCTTGACAAGATTGGTAAGGAAAATATCAATCTCTATTTACAATTCAAACTTCCTTCAACTAGAATGTGTAATAAAATGCTACAACTCTTCAAGACTTTGTTTTGAACAGATAGTTCATAAAATTCATACTGAAACTTTCTGTGAATTTCTTTCACCTCTGGAATTATACAGTTTCTTCTTCCTAGCATATTTCCGCAAGTGCAGGATCCACTTTTCAGATCATTGAATGCCACTTTGCATGGTTAGCTGCATCTCCAGGGCACAGGCCTGCGGCTTGAATATCGTTGTTGAAGGTGTCTTGCCATCTCTGTTTTGGACACCCTCGAGGTCACCACCCATTGACTTATAGTGGTAGGCAGTCTTGGCAACGGTGGAAGGTGCCGCTCTCCAGACATGTCCATACCAACGGAGCCAGCCTTCTCTCATCTTCTCTATAATTGGTGGCACACCAAAATGTTGTTGAATAGTGTCATCTGTGATGTAGTCAAGAAAGGAGATGCCTGAGCATTCGCATTTCCATGGCATGGAGATAGCAGTTGTACAGTCCCTCCCCCACCCCACCCCAAATGTAGTGGTTATTTGATAACTTGTTAAAAATAACTTCAACCAGAGTCGTCGTGTCCCGTTCCCCCCCCCCCCCGCAAAAAATGGTCCCTGTGCACAGGTTTTTGTGTGCCTGTCAGGTCCCCTGCTTGTTCCTTTAAGCAACTGAGACTGGAATACTGCAAATCTGTGCCAACTGTTCAGCCTCATTTTAACTTTCTAAAATGTCTCTGTGGGGGAAAAGGGTGTGTTGCAAGTGGTTGTTTTCTTTGAGAATGTGGAAAGATTTATAACAAAGCTAAAGACCAGCAAGGATGATAGGGAACATTCTGTGGGGGAACAAACATTCTAGTAAGCCAGTCACCATTTGTGAATGGACAGGTCTCTTCCTCAAAAGTACAAATGGTTTATAGAAGCATCCATGTTACGTTCTCATCAAGGTAAAAATTTGGAAAACTGTAACTTTCAAAGAGTTCAATTATTAGCAATTATTCCTTATTGTAGTAAGGAATTAGATTCCATATTAAGTTTGTCAGAATGAGGTGCGCTCCATAGGGACATGTCTTGCATGTCTTGCATGCAATAACATGCTTTAAATCATATTGATTCTTAATCTGTTCAGTTATATTAATTTGGCTTATAATAATATTCAGTTATATTAATTCTGATGGGAATTATGATTTTAGCAGATATCTGGCACATTTTGCTGTATTGAGTAGGTTAATCAAAATGGTTAGACTTCTTTTAAGAGCTGTCAGAATAAACATTTTCAGATAACATGTAAATTATCTTTATTATTTTATCATATATTCAGACTAAACTGAAGATTTTGCTTTGTTTCTTTTATATGTTATAGGGTACACAATATAACATTTTTTTATCACATTTTTCTCCACAAAAGAAAATAATAAATTATCTAAAAATGTTTTTCAAACATACTGTGCTGCAGTTTGACTTACAGTTCTCCCGAAATATATTTTCAGTGTAAAAATAAAATAATGCACTTGCCATAAGAACTTGACTGAAAAATACCAATGCTTTGAGGAAATGCTTTCTTCGTAAGCTAAAATTTCTGTCCTATGTTGAAATATATTTATGGTATTTCTCTTTAGTGCTTCATCTTTTGTTTGGTGTTATCTGTTTAAGTCTCGGGTGTTACTGTATATATTAACTGAGAAACCAGCCAGATGAGACAAGCAAGTTCTTGTCTTCTGTATAAATGCCGGATGTGGTAACTAAGTTGGAGGCTTACAGAAACCATTTGAACTGTATCTCTGCATTCCTAGATTTTGAATTCTGTAAAACAGATTTTTATCTGTTAGCTTATTTGTGTTTTAGCGGCCCAAAAGTAGTTGATTCTAATTGTATTGACCCAAACTAGTATATTGCAGAACAACTCACTCCTAAACACTACTGTATAAATCCGGTGATGGAATATTAAATAGGAATTATTAATTCCTAATAAATTTGTAGTGCAAGAAAATACTTTTTAAGAAAGTGATTCTGCTCAGAATCTTATAGAGAGAGCAGACTAAATGTAATGCTAGATTCAGAAGAAAAGTAGAATGGTCTGAATCTTTCTTTTCCACCTGTCTTCCTTGTTTAGTTGAAGATTTGGTAAAGATTTTGAGGTATTTCGTTTCAATTATATTTTATGTGAATTGTGTTTTGCCTTATCCGAACCTTAATAAATCTGATTAATTATATCTGTTTTCATTTTATCAAATCAGTTTGAAACTGGGGCTTAAAGGTTTTTAATATTTTGGATTACTAGACATAACTGGGTTTATTGAAAACAAGCTCAGAAAGTTAGTTATATTTTAAAAGTACACTTCATATAAGTACTTATAACTCCTTGCTGTTTGTATCTTCTAGGAATTGTTATGAGCCCAGAAGCATTCTTAAAAGTAAAAATGAGTGGTGATTTTATTTTCGTTTTTCCTTTCCCTACCCCACTCCTTTTTTGTTAATTACAAAGATCCAAAACTATGTTTTAAAAAATCTGGAGAGTTTGGCAGTTACAATTATCAAGAGTAGAATTCAGAGATGAAATGCTATCAGTTCGGCCCGGTTCACTCGAGCTGGTAGCAAAAATTGCTACCCAGTGGACCAAACAGGTAGTTAAAAAAAAGGTCCGATGATCCGCTCAGAGGAGAAAGAAGAGAAAAGCACAGGATCAGCCCTCCCACCTGCCCCAGCGCTTTTCTGTTCTTTATCCTTTCAACTGATTGGTGCAGCAGAGCCTCAGTTGGTGTTTGGAAAAGTGCGTGCCTGCATTACGTGCAAAGTGGGCGATCACTGAACTAGTAGGGGAACTGGTAGGATCCCACCGCTGGTGGAATTGGTATACTAAGCCTTTAACATTGTTTTGGGAATCCGTGATAATGAAGCTGTCCTGTTTTTACAAGCTATTGTTGAGAATAACTACAATATATGAAGCAAAATTAGTCAAGATGGAATTGTCTGTCCTTTTTATGATTAAACTGTATAAGAACAAGAACAGTAATGCTTTTTTTTTCTAGATTTGCAGCATTTAAATGCTACGAGTCTGAAGTCTCAAAGCTGTTTTTTCAAAACGCAACGAGACTTTTTCCCTGAGGAAGACATATTACTTCTTGTCCAAGAAGCTTCATTAGTTTTGTCAGGATGGTGGAGCCGATGAAAAGATTAGTTCTGACAGGACTAGTTTGAATTAATCTTCCAATGCTCCCAACATCCTGCCATAGCCAATGAAGCCTCTTTGATGAGAAGTGAAACATCTAAAAGCGTGAGTGGGGGGAGTCCAGTTGCCTTTTTAAAAGGCACATTTGAGACAGCTGTGACCTGAATGACTGAGCATCTCCACAGAAATTTACAAGTCTGAAAGACTCGTTTATTGGTAGACTTTTAAAACATATTTCAACTTTAGATTAACCAACTTTTAATGTGTTTTCAGTGAGTGAAGAAATACTTTTATTAATTTTTTCAAGTCTTGATTTATAATATTATCTTGATATTTTAATTTGAGACACCTTACTACTTTAATGGATCTTAACAGGCTGTGTAGTGCTCTTTATGCTGCATAGCAAATAATCTTTTCCCTTTTATTAATTCTAGATGATGGACCTAGTATCCAGGAAGTATTACTAGAATTGACGAGCCAAAGGACTGTCCCCAATGTGTTTATAAATGGAAACCATATTGGTGGATGTGATCAAACTTTTCAAGTAATCTTCAACTTCCTTCTCTTATATATGAATATAACTGTGACTCACATTTTTAAGCAGTTCCTCAGATTACTTTTACAAATTCTGGTTATTACTGAAATGAATTATTGTAAGGAATAGCCTGCTCACTTATATAAGTTGTGTGCATACAACATATTTTTTTCTTTGTAGATTGAGAATGTAGTATTTGCTTTCCCTAATATTATCTTTTTGTGTTGTTATTCTCTAAAGCTATAGATTACATTAGTTGCTTAAAAATGAATTTTCCAGTTGTAGTTTTTATTATACAGTATTTTAAAGCTCAAGAAAGCACTGATATTCAGTATGGTTGCTGACTTGGTTAATTGCACTCTGTTAGCTAAACAAACCTTGAGGATCAGCATTAAGATTTGTCTAGTGTCCTTCTGCTCATAGAAGTAAAGTTTATATGAATATAAAGGGAATGAAAGCACTTTTCAGGTTTCTTTTTCTACTAAGACAAGCCTTAACTTTTCCAGAGGATCATCTGACTTTAGAAGGGGAAATTGTAAAAGTCCCTTTCATTTCCAGAAATCTGGGATCAACAAGCCAGCTCCAAAAGGAAGAAACCCATTAGATATAATCGCAACAGTTATGCATTTGAAGTTTAAGAAAACTAATAAAAGCTTTGTCCTTTTTCAATAAGCCATGGTTTTATTGCAGATTTACCACAATGGTACCTTGCAGAAGCTCTTAGGGAATGGAAAGTGTGAAGAGATGGAATCATATGATTATGACCTAATTATTATTGGTGGTGGTTCTGGTGGACTTGCTTGTTCCAAGGTACGTACTCAATGATACTTCTATGTTTTAGGATTTTTTTAAAAATTCAGATTCATCCTATTGGTAATGATAGATAGATAGATAGAGAGATATTCGTTCATCAGTATTCCATATTGATGTTGAACTGATAGGCAAATCAGTTTGCTTACATCATAGTGTTCAAAAAGCCCTTGGGCAGATCAAGTGAAGCTAGAGTCCTACAGAGAGTCCTGTATGTAAATTTCACTAAATAATATGAAACGTGTACCTTAGTCACTACACAGGTGCACGTGGATACAGATATTCATGTATTGGCCTTTTTTGGCTTGGTCATTTCCATATTGAACTATAATTTTCTTCATGAAAATTTTAACAATTTAGAGTTATAGACCTATATGTTGCAAACTCCCTCCCAAGCCCAAGTAGTGTGATGCTACTTCGTTGTGGTGATAGTGCGTATTCTTGGGAAGGATGAGTGAAGAAGAGTGCCAGAAATGTATTCCAAGAACAATCATGTTCAGGTAAAGGAAATTGTGAAGGATATTCCATCTGCTCAGGTAAAGCAAGTAGTCACCTATATTGGGCATCACGTATATCAAAAGATGCTGGAGGTAGAATAGCACTTTACTGGTCATGGCAAAGGAATCATTTCATACTGCTCAGGAGAGGGCAGTAACAAATCACTCCTATATTTTATTAAGGACACCATATTTAATACTGGTAAGGACTCTTGAGAATTCTGTGAATAGCTAAAAAAACAAACAAAGGTAATAGAGCAAATTAAACCCAGTGCTCTCACTCAACACAAAAATGACCAGGTTCAAATTATTATAATGTAAACATCTCTTGAGAAATATGTAACGCTGGGAAAGGTTAAATGAGAAGAAGAGAATGAACAGCAGCAAGGTGGATGGACTCAATTACAACAGTGATAGGTGCACTGTTGGAAGACAGGAAGGCAGATACAGAAAAAAATCTACATCAAGGGTGTCAAACTCAATTTCACTGAGGGCCCCATCACAATTGTATATGACCTCAGGGGGCTGTGGGGGCCCAAGTGCACTTCCAGCGAAAATGGCTTCCCGAGCTCCGTTTTCAGCTGTGATGGCCTCCTGCAACCCACTGCCAGTGAAAACAGCTCTGCTTTCGCTGGCAGAGGCACCGCAGGCCGGTCCATCACTATTTCCAGGATGGTCCATATCTAAGCACCTTGTAGGCTAGACCAGCCCCCAAGCCTTGAGTTTGACACTCTATATGGTCACTATGAATCAACAAAGATTTAATAGCACATAATCTTGCAAAAATTGGCTTATGCTTTCTAAGCTTCAGTATGTATTGTTTATCTTTTTTTTTCCTTTTAAAAAATTGGCCCTTTGTACTTTTCTGTATTTCTTGGAGGCCGTGAGGGAAAATAAAAATGTATACCGGTCAGGATGAAAATGAATAGAAGAAATGCAAAAAGCATCATAGTTGCCTAGGATACCTTAGAAAATTAGCCTCAGCAGCCATTTGAGAGCGATAGGCCTTTTCCCAATTCCTAGTTATTTTAATCCTTTTGTAACGCTAATTAAGGTTCTCTTTTTTCTTCTTCATCGTCTTAATTTTTCTTTTTTGCTTGAAGCAGGCTGAAAAATGTCTACATATTTTCTTACGTATTGTATGTGAGAGAAAGTTTTATATATATACTTGAGGATAAATTAATTTCATAAATGGATTAATTATTTGCAACAGTGGCTTGCAAAGTCATAAAAAGTTAATATAAAACAATTAAAATTAAGAGGGATTAAAGATTAAAAATCTTTAAAATTAAGAGGTATGTGTTCAAAATCTTATTATTCTGAGGATACTGTTCCAGCCATTCTAGAGATGATCCAGCAGTCTTCCAGAAATTAACCCTCAAACCTGAAAGCTGTTTACAATATTCTAGATACCCAAACCACTTTCAGAGGATTAACTCCCCCATAACAAAACCCTCAAGACCACTCCAGAATGTTCGGGAGTTCCCCAGAATGTTCTGTTCCCAACAAGAAAGATATCGGCCTGAAAGTACACTGCAAAAAAAGGAGATGATCAGGACAAACATTGCTATATTTACCTAATTGAATTAATGACTTTTAAATCTGTGTTTAATCCCTCTTAATTTTAATCATTTTATATTATCTTTTTATTACTTTGTAAACCACTTAGAGTCAATTCAGCAGTGAGATGGAAGCATATAAATTTATTAATACATATATATGCTTAACATATACATACCCATATACACAAGTGGGTAACTTGCATATGTTTATCAGAGAAGGGAAAATCTCCAGGATTGGTTTTTATTAGATTTAATAATTCAAGGTTAGTAATGTAAGGAAGCTGAAAGTTCACAGAACTTCTTTCTGTATTTATATATTCTACTTCTGTTTTTGTGGAACCATGTTTAATTCTATTTATCACTCTTTTGAATAAATCTGATACATGCTAAATTGACTCGTGAAAGCCTACAGTTGGCATTTTATTTTAGTTAGTGACTATTGTTATATGCTGTAACTCTTAAATTCTATGGTTTAAAGTCATAAACTGTTCTGCTTATCTATTTTTTGTTCTTTTCAGGAAGCTGCCACCTTAGGGAAGAAGGTCATGGTTTTAGATTACGTTGTGCCAACACCATTGGGTACTACATGGGGTATGTTTCATGCTTGCATTAATTTTATTAATGCCACATTGCTTAATTTGCTGACTTCCCTGATTCTGTTTATGCTAAATGATTCAGTAAAATTACTGTGTTCTAATGAGTTCACAGATGTGTACTTCTTTGAGAAAACCATTGGTCAACATATTTCGATTCTCATTCAAGCTTATTTCTATTGTTATAATTACATAAAAAAGCAATTACTCATATAGCTATTTTTTGTTATTTAAAAACATTTTCTGCAAATATGGAAAGTGGTTTTTTTCTGATGTATTAAATCTTCTTGGATAGGTGCTTTACATGTGGATATATTTGGTATACTTTGAATTTCTTCTGCAATGTTGCTTCCTGATTATGCATCATGTCACATATTTCTTTGCTAAATGGGTTTAACATTTTAAAGAGTATAATTACTCTTGCTGTTATTATATAAGCTTTATGAATATGCAACCTATACGTCTCTTTCCTAGTGACTACCTAGACAAGGCAATGTTTGGGGGGAATGTGTTTTGCTGTTACATTACCAAACATTACCAATGAGTTTTGTCCCTAATAAAGCAGTACTAGAATCCAGTCTCTTTGGGTCCAACTCAGTGTTTTTAACTGCTAGAGCAAATAAGTTCTCCATATAAGTGGTATTATAGTTTGGTATAAAGTATTGTAAAGAAGTATTGTTTGCTTACAATAGAAAAACATGATCAGAAATGAGTATAGGTGATTTTTTTTAATTATTCTCTCATGTTTAAGCCATGTTTTCACTCATGCTTACGTGCTAGAATTAATTATACCATTCTGCTATTACTTTTTTTCATGGTTCCTGGAATAACATTCCCCCAAAAGATTGTATTGCCTAGGCCCTCCTCGGATCTAAGATAACCACTATTTTTCATTTCCGTATAAGTACATTAAAAGTTTTTAAATATTGAAAGGCAGCTAGGATGGAGAAACATGGCTATGCATCAATGATAACATTACTTAAATACTTACAACATTAAACAAAACAATTAAAATAGCATCTTCCATTTCAGGGCTTGGTGGTACTTGCGTAAATGTTGGCTGCATTCCTAAAAAGTTGATGCATCAAGCAGCTTTATTAGGTCAGGCACTGCAAGATTCAAGAAGGTTTGGCTGGGAGTATGATCAGCAAGGTTTGTGAATATATTTTTTCTGGCAAGATAAGAAGTCATGATGCTAGAATGTAAAATTTTGCAACTAATGTAAAACTAAGTTTGTCTCTTCATTGAATATTCTCAAACTTGGCAATCTGGTCTGAATAGACTTATTCAGTACTTTGCCTCTTAAAAAACAATGAATGTTCTTTTATCATTCATATGTATGTATATGTATGTGTATTTTTCCCCATTCAATAGTATCTTTATAAAAGACTGCCTGGATTGTCCCTGTTTTTCAGAAAGTATACTAGAAGGTGTACTACCTGTATGCATCAATACAGGTAATCCTCGATTTATGACCATAATTCAGCCTAGAACTGCAACGTAAGTTACACTGGTCATTAAGAGGATCGCCAAATGACTCTCTCCAGTTTTACATCCTTCTCAGCAGTGATCATTAAGCCACCATAATGGTCATAAAGTGATCACTGCAGTCATGAAGGAAACACTGCTATTGTTAAGCAAATACCTGCAATAGGACACTTTTTACTAAAAATCAGAAGTAAATGCTGGTTTCTGGCAAAAAAAAATAATCATAAATTGTGGTCATATCATGTGGGGCTCTGCAAATGGCTGTAAATATAGACCAGTTGCTAGGAGCCCAGAATGCTATCATATGAGCACAGGAGGTGCTCATATTATTACTTCAAATCTGGATTATAAGGTTCCAATAAGTGACTGGTCATATGTAGAGGACTAGTGTGTGAGAGACAGACAGACAGACAAATAGTTGTTTGTGTATTCAATATGATACGATTGAGTTCTTTCTAAAAGCATTTGGATTTTAAATATTTTCCAATTAAATATTGCACTGTACTTGTACAAGCTTGCTATAAATTATATGAATTAATCTGTTTGCATACTGTTTTACCTATGATTCTTGTATCTTTTTTCAGTTAAACACAATTGGGAAACCATGGTTGAAGGAATTCAAAATTACATAGGGTCTTTAAATTGGGGCTATCGGGTGGCTTTACGTGAGAAGACTGTGACATACCTTAATGCGTATGGAGAATTTATTGGACCACATAAAGTCAAGGTACTTGCAGAAATTTACATAAGTTTTAATCTTCCGAAATTGGCTGTATCTATAGGGTGTATCAGAAGTCAGGCCCCCATAAATAATTTATTACATAAATTTCATTAAATATTCGGACTGGTTGCCAATCTGCTTCTAAACATATTCATTTGATGCATGATATTTGAATATTCCTAAGTACAGTAATATTTTCTTTGAAAATCAAAAAATCATGAAACATTGAAATTGGCCTGTGGAGTCTGGCTTTTGGTATAACCTTATGTCTAATACTAGAGTAAAAAGTCAATAAAAAAGTGAATATGGGTTAGAAAAACTTGAAATTTGTTAACCTTGCTTGCAGTTGCAGACTACATTATCTTAAATGTGAAACAACTCAAAAGACATTGAATCTATAAGTAACCAATCTTATATATATAAAAGCGAAATACCACTCACGCATCATCACAAAATCTTCAGAACCGTAAAGCTTACAAACTTGAAATTTGGCATGTATGTTCCTCTTGCTTCTAGATGCTCACTAAGGAAGGATTTTTCGAAATGACCATCAGAGCATTAGTATATTATTATTAACATGCTCTGATGCTAAGGAGTTCTACTCCTCCTCCCCACCTGAAAAGAAATTTGCTCCAAATGCAAAACAGAAGCAGAGGAGTTTCAGTTTTAGTTTCACAGCAGCAACCAGCTTTAGTACCAAACAGTTGAGCTAAGCCACGGCCATGCTCCTTGCTCACACAGCAAATACTGTTTCATTTTCCATGTTTCCAGTTTCCAAACAGCTCTCAACTGTCTCACACACTGACAAGACGCTAGCCAGATGAATACCGATGGATGCTGGTAGACAGAGGAACAATTTTTCCCCCTTATTTTCTTTCCCCAAAACTAAGCCCGATCACATAGTTTCATAGCAAACCTGGTAGATACATGAACATATTATAATCAGTTTTGGAGGAACTTGTAGAGAATAAGTACAAAATTTTAACTAGAGCTTTGCTAAAAGGAAAATAGTTTTAAGATTATTATATCTACCGCTTAAATTAATTTATTTGCAAATTGATGTTACATTATACAACTTTCATTGCTGATCTTATTATATGCATTTGAATGAGATGTGTTTCCAACTGCTGCATTAAATTGAAACTGCATTTGGTTATGAATATTATTGAAGCAAAGATCAGTTTTTAAAAATGCAAGTATCTGATTATGTTGCTGTTGCTGTGCTTTGCATGTTAATGTACATTCTGTTTTTATTACTTGAAAGAAGTTAGAGTGGTGAAGCTCTATATACGAATAATGTAAAGTAGTAAGAATTCAAGAGGCTTTCTATACACTTGAAAGTAAGAAAATGAAAAAAGACATTTAAATTTGAAACAAAATTTGTGAGCGATTCCATTAAAACTGTTATTGGACTAAGTCCATTTTAGGCATTGTTTCAATAAAGAATGAGTACTTACAGTAAGAAATCCAACTAAGTACGGTAGTTCTAAAACTAATTAGAACAAGCTTGAAACCCACTTGTTCCCATTATGATAGCATGCAATTAGATAAAAATGTTTTGAATGCATATGAAGAGAGAGATTAATACTACCTTCCTACACTAGTTACACAACTTTGATTTTTCATATGCATGTTTTTAAATTTAGAATAAATCAAATTGATAATTTCTGTATTGATTCTTTTATTTGTTTACAATTTTTTATTTCTCTTTGTCCTCTATAAACAGGAGGGCTCTATGCATAATGAAAAAAATATTCCAAGTTTAAAATTAAACAGCACTATTCAAAATATTCTATCATAACATAATTCACATTGGAATTAAACTCTAAACTTCTCATATGTCCCATACTGAAGAAGTTAAAACAAGTACCTTATGTCAGTCTTTTTTGTTCAAGAGTAACAAAAATAAGTACGGTGCCTGTCTCCTGCTTACAGAAAACTTGGTTAAGAAAGTGACTATTTATTATAAAATTTAAATATTTTTCAATCCCTGTCAGAAAGAGTTGAAGCAATGTTTAATTTTCAATGAAGGATTTACATCCATATATGGACAACATAGCAACATCAACAATATACTTATTTAGTTATTGGCTAGAGGCGTATAGAGAATTTGTGTGTATAGTGTATGTGTCAAATCCACCATCTTTGGTTTGGCGCCATATTTGCATTCTGCTGTCAAAGGACATGGGGGAGGAATGGAGGGAACAAATGGGCAATAAACATGTATGCATTTTTGTGTGGGAATTTGGGAGGGGGCATGAAAGCTGAAGAAAAGCAGATCAATGTGGAACCGCTTGGTACCAAGGCATCTTCAAGGCCATTTGCCCTGAGTGTGGAAAGTAACCAGCCCAAATACCTCAGCATTTGCAAAATATCCTGGCATTGGCTGGGTTTGGACTTTTCATGGGCGGAGAAAAGGACTGAAGGAAATGGTTTTGTATTGTGGCATGGGAAACTCTGATTCCACCTGACTTTACTGCAATCAGCATCTCTAGTAAAAGTACCTTTCACTTCCACCAAATAGAGTCAAGGGTTTTTTTCCCTAAGGGATCAGACTGTGTCAGGTCTGACACTATCAGTACCTGCTTCAAAATCACATCAAAAATAAAGCAGCAACAGTTTTTTTCTGTCATCAACATAAGATTGATTGATTGATTGTGTGCCATCGAGTCATTGTAGAGTCCTAGCAACCACATAGATTGCCAATCTGATCTTAATCTACTCTTTGAGGTTTTCCAACTGTGCATTCATTGCCACAGGAACTGAGATCCGCCATTTTGCTACTGTTTGTCCCTTTACCTTTCCCAGCATTAATGCTTTTTCTGAGAGCTAGGTCTTCGCATTATGATCCAAAGTAGGATAGTTTGTATGTAAGACAGAACAAAAGAAAATGATCAACTTAAGCACAACATGTAGTAACCTTTGAATGTTTTATGCCCTATGTAAAATGTTTTAAGAGCAGGACATAATAAGTACATGCTTCTGGAAATAGATTTTTGAAAATATTTCCTATTTAAAAGGATAGTAGATGTGATGCTGTGATTCCTTTTACAAGGCAATCAACAGAAAAGGACAAGAAACTTTCTATACAGCAGAGACATTTGTTATTGCTACCGGAGAAAGACCGCGATATTTGGGTATCCCAGGAGATAAAGAATATTGTATCACGAGGTCAGTTAAAATGAAATCATTACTTTTTTTTTTGTTTGTTTGACAGAATGTATACTTTTTTAATAATTTGCACTAATATTTATTCTTTTCAGTGATGACCTCTTTTCCCTCCCCTATTGCCCTGGAAGGACTTTAGTTGTGGGAGCCTCCTATGTAGCTTTAGAATGTGCAGGATTTCTTGCGAGCCTTGGTTTGGATGTCACTGTTATGGTGCGCTCAATCCTTCTTCGTGGCTTTGATCAAGAAATGGCAGAGAAAGCAGGTGCCTACATGGAAACACATGGAGTAAAATTCATCCGAAAATTTGTTCCTATTGAGGCAAGTATTGTTCAGTGTAAGGGTTTTTTTCCTTTCCAGTATTGGGTAATATAAGCATAAGCATAAACAATGGTTTAATTTGGAATGGCTAATATACAAATCAGAATAAAGACTATAGCAATACAGTATGCTGTAGGTTTTTTGTTTGTTCTTCTTCCATACAGATTATAAAGCTGGAGGATGGCATGCCCGGAAAACTCAAAGTAATTGCAAAATCCACTGAAGGATCACAAGTAATTGAAGGAGAATATAACACTGTAAGACATTTTTGCCTTTTGGTAAATCTTAGAATAGAGTTTAGCAATAGCTTCCCATTGCAGTTTTTGCAAAAATCATTGTACTTTTGTTGTTATTGAATTGCCCCCTTTAATTGCTAACATCTTACCATTAATAATGCTAAAGAAATGAATTATGAAAGGTTGCCAACACTTTTTGAATTTGTTTTATAGCAAAATCTATTGTGCTTTTAAACAAAACTGCTTCTGAGTATGCAAATGAGTTCTTATATAGGACTGCCACACTATATTTCAAACATGATTCATTTTATTTAGGTTTTGATAGCTGTTGGCCGCGATGCTTGCACCAGGACTATTGGCTTGGATAAAATTGGTGTGAAAATGAATGAAAAGTAAGTATTTGAACTGTTTTGCTTCCTAAAAACCTACTCATAATATGTTTCAAATTCTATTAAAAAACAAAAAGAATACCTTCCACATGTTTACTTAGAAGTCCTGAATTATAAGATTAACTACTGAATTTTAAACATTGTGATCGTAATTAGTTTTAGATTAGTTCAGATTATGACTGAATGCTTGCAGTTTTTATTGCCAGTAATGAAAATGCACAACTGTTTTCAATTTTGAAATTTGTCATATTTTTTATTTTGTTGATTTTAGATGAGTATTATGATTGAAGTGAATTAATTCCACTTCCTTGAATTAATTTTCAATTTGTTATAGACAAACTCTGAAATTATTTACATTGGTAACATTATTTGCTTGAGGAACATATTAAGCATAAATCTTTAGATAAAGTATGTGTATGTGTGTGGGGGGGGTGCAGTTATGTAATGGAGCTGTGATTTTCAGTTGTTATCTTTTCCTTTCATAACAAGTAATGGGAAAATACCTGTGAATGATGAAGAACAAACCAATGTACCTTATGTCTATGCGATTGGGGATATTTTGGAAGGAAAGCTGGAACTTACACCAGTTGCCATACAGGCAGGCAAGCTATTAGCTCGCAGGCTTTTTGGAGGAAGTTCTGTAAAGGTAAATGTATTTTCTTAGTCATAGTAGAGAAAGACCTTTAAGTTTAGACAAAAGGCTGGCAATCTTATATTCAGGAGCTTGAACTTTCTATTGCACTGGATTTTAGTATAACACTTAATAATTTTGGTGGAAAGTACAACTAATCTGTTTACTGATTCTAAATTTAGTTGAAATGCAGTACATCAGTAGCCACTGTTTTTCAAAATGAAACTAACAAAATTTTATTTATTTATTTGAATAAAATCTAACACAGGACCTACATAGTACTGTATAAATTCTTATGGGAGTAGAACTGGGAGGAAGTCTATGTTACTTCAATAATAACATTCAGAATTCAAATTAAATTATATTATACTGTCAGGCCACCATGCTTAGAAACAAATAGTCAAAAAGCAAAACATTGAAGTCTCTCAACTTAAGATTTGCAGTGATTAAAATACTAGCAATGATTGTAATATTTTGCTTTAGAAATCATATTTTTAAAGTAAAATAGTAAAATCTGACCACATTATATGTAACATTGTATTTATTATTAATTTTTAAAAAAAATTACATAAGGAACTTCTTTCTGTCTGATCTACCATCACTGCTAAACAAGATAAAAATAAGCTTGGTCCACAATATCTCAACTTTTTCTCTTGCATAAAGTTTAAATATGTATGCATATCCTTCCTAATATCCCTAAAGGAGCTGGCTGGGGAGGGGGGGGAATTTTCTGCAAAGTTGACCACTATCTGTACGTTTGGTCTTGAAGTATTTAGGTATTTAGTATTTAAATATTAAGTACTGATAGCATTTAGTATGTAAAGTACAATTGTTGGCTTCTTTCCTATTATTCTTACATGTTTTGAGTCCTATTTTATGCTTCAACTTTTAGTGTGATTATATTAATGTGCCAACTACAGTGTTTACACCTTTGGAATATGGTTGTTGTGGCTTCCCAGAAGAAAAAGCTATTGAACTATTTGGACAAGAAAATATAGAGGTACATTTGAAACTTTTTATCTGAACATAAAACATGTATAACACATTGCCAGTCATGTAATCCATCATACTTTTTAATTAGCTGGTGTAAAACTGTATAATCTGTTGTAATGTATGATGTTGCAATGTAATGTGATATAAGTTATACCATTGATGTCAAATACATAGATTTTAAAAAAAAACCTATATAACAGCTGAAATTGGTTTTTCTTCAGGTATATCACACTTACTTCTGGCCACTTGAATGGACAATACCAAATAGAGACAACAATACCTGTTATGCAAAAATAATCTGCAATAAGCTTAACGATGTATGTATTTTGCTCTAAAATAATGTTTTATGTTCATATCTTCAGAAATGAATGTTACGTGTATTTCTCTGTTGTTATTTACAATTACCCTGAAATATTTGCTATAGGTTGGATACAGAATTATCCCTTAAGCAGAAGGGTTCTTTCAAAGGCCTGAGATCTAGTAGAAGTGATTGTTAAATTAATTTTTGCTGCCTCCCATTATGCTGAAGCAGTTGTTCCATTGGGGAAAAAGATCATCAAGTAGAACATGATATTGGTCAATTTCAATGTTTATTTTATTAGTAATATCATATGGAGAATTTCATTCTTTTTCTAACACCTGATCCAAATCTAATTGTTTTGAAATACCATTATATATAAAGCTGTTAATATACATATTTATGTAGACTTCAATATACACATCTATGTAGACTTTTATTTAGAATTGATCTTACGTGTTCCAATTTTTTTAGGAAGTAGATTAAAAGTTAAAAGTTTCTGTTATTTTCAGCAAGATTTAAGGGCTAGTGTATGGAATTTCATCATTCTTTAGTAGGATAGTAGTAGAAAGGGGGGGGAATGAAATAACTGATCTCTATTCTTGTCTCTTCCTCTACCTCACACCTCCTAATTATAGAACCGTGTCATTGGATTACATGTACTTGGACCTAATGCTGGGGAAATAACCCAGGGTTTTGGGGCAGCAATGAAATGTGGTATCACAAAAGAATTACTTGATGACACAATTGGCATACATCCAACTAGTGCAGAGGTAATAATTATAGTGTTTTTAAATACTGCTTAAAAGATGTTGAAATATACGCCCTGTTGTTTTCTAGAACAATAGTAATCATTTCAGGTTGAATTACTTGCTGTTTAGGTGTCAGCAATGCCAGGTAAACTATTGTGATAGAAATCACAATGAGATAAATTAACCCCACTTCATTGTGAAGGTGTATTGACAATATCTTGCAAATCTTGAAAGTTCAACCCTTCTCCCACAGTCTTTTTTACAGCTCCTTTACAACTAGAGACTGTCTTTTGCCCTGCCCACTATCCATCTATGGACTATACTCTCTCTTACCTGACTGTTTCTTTGGCAGCTATCTTTGCCCATTCTTCCAATGTCTTTCCACATGCTATTATATTAGGAGACAAGATACTATAGTGCATTAATCTTAAACAAGAGTGGTTTTTTTTAAGGAAAGGAAACTTGGCTTAATACCGGTAATCCTCGACTTACAATCACAACTGAGTGCAAAATTTCTGTTGCTATGTGAGGCATCTGTTAAGTGACTTTTGCCCCATTTTACAACATTTCTTGCCACAGGTAAGTGAATAGCTGCAGTTGTTCGATTACTAACACAGTTGTTAAGTGAATCTGGCTTCTTCATTGAGTTTGCTTGTCAAAAGCTTGCAAAAGTAGCCAGCTGACCCTGGGACACTGCAACCATCATAAATATGAGTCAGTTGCCAAGTGAGTTGTTGTAAGTCAAGGACTACCTGTATTGATAGCAAGAGAATATTCATTCCACGCATAGGCATTCTCCCACATATACTGTAGGTACATATCCACCCATTTTCTGTTACCTTTAATTCTTCTCTGTAAAGCCTGGCCTTGAATATTTAATTCAACATTTTTAGAGCGTCTAGTTACATTGAATCAGTGGAGGCATTAAGAAGTAAGATAGGGATACCCATGTTGCTGTTCATATATATTTATATATAATTGAAAACTTCTTATATGCTTTGTTGTTAGGATTTTAATCTAGTTCTATTTCATTCTCTTACAGGTATTCACTACAATGGAAATAACCAAATCTTCAGGAAAAGATATCAGTCAGAGTGGTTGCTGAGGTTAAGCCCTGCTGTTTAAACTATTTTCTGATAGGCCACTTACCTATTGGAAGTTTCATAATGCATATCAAATACACGGGTAAATATGTAATATTTGATTGTAGTATTATAATACTACAGGTGGATGCATTTCTGAAACTTCTATAAAAGATGGTGGTCTTTGTCAGAAATAGTCAAACAGCAGGGTGAACATTAATCCCGACATGATTAGAATGGCACGTAAGTGTATTTTTGAAGTTATGGCTCTGAACCTCATCTGGAGGCGAGTCATGGCTGATGATTTCTATACCAGTTGGGAAAACCTATTCGTCCAGTCAAACAAGTAGAAAAATTTCTTTCAGAGAAACTTCTTTATTGCACAGGTGAAATTTTTTAGTAGTAGTGGTTTTGTATGAACACTCAGGCACAGCTGAATGTATGGTTGATATAAATTTTGCTAGCATCCCATTAACTTCATTCAGACATTAGTGCATTTTGTTACTTGTTAATATGAATGCTGAGGTTTGTTTGCATTTTTTAAAATAAATATTCCAGTTCATTTATTAGAAATCTGTTAATGCATTGTATTCCCCTGGGCATTAAAGTTCCAACGACATAAAATGTAGCATGTGTTCTTTTAAAATAAAATTCCTATAATTCTAGTCATCAGAAAAAGCATTGTTAACACATGAAATTATATTTACTAATTTTGGGGAACAATTACTATTTTGGCATTTCTCTTTAAAAAAAATCTTCCACCCCCATGTTTATCTATTCTAAAATATTCCCAAATAAAATTGAAACCATCCATTTATGATATTTTCTGTGTATGCAGTAAGTAAATAAAGGGAATGTATTTGGTTAGGTTGCTACTTTATAAGAACATTGCCTCAACTTTTCCATAGCAGTGACAATTAGATTTTGTGCTTTGTGAAATTCCTATTACAGTACATAGTTTTAATCTGCGGAGATCTCCTTGGCAATCCTCTACTTGGGATAGCTTGAGGAGGTTAGGTTTAGATGTCCAAATATGTATGTTCTAAATGCTTCAGTTCAAAAATTGTATCACATAAATGAGTTTTAAACTATTATGCATCATGGAAAGAAGTCCAATAAATAAGCAATGTTATGTATGTAAATTGTTACATTCATTAAAGAATGCAGCTTTTGCTAAAATAAGTATGCATTTGTATTCTTCAAATCAAAAACTTTTGATGCCAGGAGGGATGTAGATGACTTTTTTTTACCATGGGATATAAAATAGTACTTTGTGTTCTGCCTGAGGGGCACAGGGATCTGGGCGGTGATATTCAGATATAATTAGAATGGATGAGACTGAAAGAATTTCATGTTGAGGAAGATAAATTTTCAATTATTTGCATTTGAAATTGCAAATATTAATTTTGCAGTGATTTAAGACGCCAGTTTTGTCTCTTAAACCCCAGATGGAAAAACCAGCCCAGCATTGAGGATGGGTCTACATTACCATATTTACAATAAGTGTCTTATATCAATTCAAGGCACCAATGTTGTTACTTAACAATCCCAGTATAGAAAAGACCAAAACCTTCAACCCTTCTCCAGCTTAAAATGGGTGTTAGGCGTTTCTAGTGGCCTTCTCCACTCTCACCCCCATTGAATAACTATTGTACATTCTCAAGAGATTCCCAGGAATATGCTAATATTTCAGTATGTATCCACTTCTTTCTTGAGAAAGTCCATTCAGATTTTCTTTATTAATCGTTACCATGCTTAATGGGCAGGTATAACATTTTACCTGACTCCCGTGTGCCACATTCACTAAGGAATGAAGGCTCTGCGCCTCACCCGAATTCCCCATGCCGCCTTCTGCCTGTTTTTCTCAGATTTGTCTTAGTTTCTCATATCTAGTTCAGGCTCTCCAACCACTGGGTAAAAACAAACTTTCATCAATAGCTAATTAGAACAACGTCAAATTGTAGAACAAATTGTTTAATGTTCTTCATTTGACTATTTTGAAATTAGTTTTAGAGCTGGGTATTTTTGAAAGGGGTTACGCCTTTTTCTAACGTAACCCTACTTAAAAACTAATTCCCCTACACATTCTACAGATGTATTCTTTTTTTATCCAATTCATACTTTAAAGTGCATCTTGTGAGAAATTGTGAGAAGCTTGGGAAAGTAATGGGAAGAATGTTACTTTACCAGAAGAAGGAAGGAGTTCGTTAGTAGCTGGCATCTTAGCCAGACTGTAAAACCTCCATCAAGATTACTGTAGATACAAAATATCTGAAAATATTCTATGTTAATGAATGCACTAATAATGAAGGCTGGAAGTCTTTGTGGCAATGTTCAAGAGTTTGTACTTGCATTAAAAAGTGTAAGCTCTGTAATTTTGAGTCTGTTGATCATGTTTAAGATATAAGGTTTGAAGATAGCCTGTTAAGTATTTAAATTAATATATTGGACCTAAAGAATGGCCAGTGATAAGGGTAATTAAAAATGTAAACATTTCTGAGCCATACAAAACTTTAAAAAATTCTGATACACGTCATGACGGAGGGAACTGCACATCCAGAAGCAAGGGATTTTAAGTCCTTCAGAACAAGTTCAAACAATTTAAATGATACATTTTAAAATAGGGGAGGTGGTTATTTCTTAAATGCTAATTAGTGGATTAGTAATTCATTAAAAGTAGAATGTCATGCTACTTGCTTCGGTTCTACAATCAAAGCTGAGATACATGTTAATGTATACATTGCTCAACAAAATAAAGGGAACACAAAAATAAGACAGCTTAGATCTGAATGAATGAAATATTCTTATTAAATACCTTGTTCATTACATAGTTGAATGTGCTGACAACAAAATCACACAAAAATTATCATTGGAAATCAAATTTAGCAACCCATGGAGGTCTGGATTTGGAATTACACTCAAAATTAAAGTGGAAAAAAACACTACAGGCTGATCCAACTTTGCTGTAATGTCCTTAAAACAAGTCAAAATGAGGCTCAGTACTGTGTGTGGCCTCCATGTGCCTGTATGACCTCCCTACAACACCTGGGCATGCTCCTGATGAGGTGGCAGATGGTCTCCTGAGGGATCTCCCACACCTGAACTAAAGCATCCCCCAACTCCTGGACAGTCTGTGGTGCAACGTGGCATTGGTGGATGGAGCAAGACATGATGTCCCAGATGTGCTCAATTGGATTCAGGTCTGGGGAACGGGTGGGCCAGTCCATAGCATCAATGCCTTCGTCTTGCAGGAACTGCTGACACACTCCAGCCACATGAGGTCTAGCATTGTCGTGCATTAGGAGGAACCCAGGGCCAACCGCACCAGCATATGGTCTCACAAGGGGTTTGAGGATCTCATCTCGGTACCTAATGGCAGTCAGGCTTCCTCTGGCGAGCACATGGAGGGCTGTGCGGCCCCCTAAAGAAATGCCATCCCACACCATTACTGACCCACTGCCAAACCGGTCATGCTGAAGGATGTTGCAGACAGCAGAATGTTCTCCATGGCATCTCCAGACCCTGTCACGTCTGACACGTGCTCAGTGTGAACCTGCTTTCATCTGTGAAGAGCACAGGGCGCCAGTGGCGAATTTGCCAATCTTGGTATTCTCTGGCAAATACCAAACATCCTGCACGGTGTTGGGCTTTAAGCACAACCCCCACCTGTGGACGTCAGACCCTCAAACCACCCTCATGGAGTCTGTTTCTGACCGTTTGAGCAGTCACATGCACATTTGTGGCCCGCTGGAGGTCATTTTACAGGGCTCTGGCTGTGCTTCTGTCCCTCCTTGCACAAAGGCGGAGGTAGCGGTCTTGATGCTGGGGGGTTGTTGCCATCCTACGGCCTCCTCCACATCTCCTGATGTACTGGCCTGTCTCCTGGTAGCACCTCCATGCTCTGGACACTATGCTGACAGACACAGCAAACCTTGCCACAGCTCACACTGATGTGCCATCCTGGATGAGCTGTACTACCTGAGCCACTTGTGTGGGTTGTAGACTCCATCTCATATTACCACTAGAATGAAAGCACCGCCAGCATTCAAAAGTGACCAAACCATCAGCCAGAAAGCATAGGAACTGAGAAGTGGTCACCATCTGCAGAACCACTCCTTTATTGGGGATGTCTTGCTAACTGCCTATGCTTTCCACCTCTTGTCTACTCCATTTGCACAACAGCATGTGAAATGGATTGTCAATCAGTATTGCTACCTAAGTGGACAGTTTGATTTCACAGAAGTGTGATTGACTTGGAGTTACATTGTGTTGTTTAAGTGTTCCCTTTATCTTTGTGAGCAGCGTACTTAAGCCAAACTGCAAGAACAAGCTTATATAGGACAGATTTTTAGTTAGGGGTATAGTGTGGAAGGACAGAAAGGATAAACTATTCCTCCACTAGCTTCTTGGCTCTCCCCCATCAGAATGACCCAGCTGTCAATCAAATAATAGCATTGGACAAACGATAAGAAGGGGCAGAAATAATGGCTGCTTAGGAGCTCTGCATCCATGGCCCTCAACAAATGGGCTAAATAAACAGAACTAAAGCCTAGGAGTCAAAGCATAAAACTAAACCTTCATGAGAAAAGACAAAACAACAAATGAAACAACTGGAGAGGGGGGATCTTTACTTCCCCTCACAATGGTGTGAGGTAAAAAAAAAAATCAAGCCTTGTAAGGAACAAACAGAAAACAAAAGACCTATTTCTTTGACAGAAATAGAAAATAGACTTAAAAGATAGATTGAACTCTCTAGAAAAAGTTGTACAACTATATGTAGTGACAATAGAAACATAAAGGAATTTTTCATTCCGTTAAGAACAATTCTGGAAGACCACCTGGACAATTTTCTTGGCAAGGCTTTTCAGAAGTAGTTTTCACTGTCTCCTTTCTAGAACTGAGAGAAGGTCACCGGCCCAAAGCCACCCAAATGACTTTCATGCCTTAGAAGAAACTAGGTTTATAACCTGATGCCTTAATCACAGTGATTAAGAAAACCGAAATATAAGCTTTCAATAAATGTACTGAGATGTAAAACAGATATGGAAATACAGTGACATTGGACTTTAAAAGAGTGTACATCAGTCCCCAACCTTTGTGGCTGGGCAGTCCAGCTGGGAGAAAGGGGAACTGGGCTGCACAAAACAGATCGGTCATCACACCGCTGGTACCATCCAAGACCTTAAATAACCTCACACAGAAGTTTCATCCAGCAAGAGAACATCTGGAATCTGCAGGACTCAGTTCAAATTGGCACAAAATGAGCCTAACAGCTGTACTGGCATACTTTCCCCATGCTATTGTCTGAAACAAAAACAGCTAAGAATTGAGGCACCGTATCTACTCAGTGTACTATTATCATAAGAATATTATATAAATTATAGAATATAAAATGGGATGCAAAGAGGGCAGTTGGAAGCTGTGCGCAACACATAGGCTTTTTTCCCTCCTCAGCCCTTTAAGGAATAAAATTTTTACTATGGAATCTGTGGAGAGCGGTGGGTAAAATCTAACAATGAAGAATATATGCGTTTCCCCAGAAAGACGCCAAACGTGCATCACATTGAAACAATAGTCCTGTAGCGAAGTGCTCAATGCTCGCAAGGGAAGCTGTTTTATTCCAGCTGAGGACGATGTAAAATTGCTTTAATTCAGACGATAGGGCGACGATCATGCAATCAAGGGACAGGGCTGTAATCCACCAGCATCTAATCTATCCTAACGTCCACACGCAAACCTCAGCAATGAAGGCAAGGGGACCGCTGATGTTACGGTTAAAAACAGGTTTTACTCTCTTCAGTCCGAACGTCTCGCTCCTTCGCGGATCGGCCACATTTTCAAAGCTAGGGGCAGCCTGAGGAAGACGGTACTCCGTCCGCTTCAACTCGTCCTTCATTAAGGCTACTTGCTGCAGAAGTATTTAACAGCTGGAGTAACCAGAAACTTCGGAATGTTGTCTTTCTGATAAAACTTCCATTTCGATGGGGACATTCCCTTAATCAGCAATCGCAGACTTCCATTTTCCAAATAAACCATTCGTCTGTAGCGGCAAAGCCAAGGAGATATCAATCACGGGCGGCTTCTTTGACAGCAATGTCTGTCTGTCTGTCTGTCTCTCTCTCTCTCTCTCTCTCTCTCTCCCTCCCTCCCTCCTCTCATCTATCTATCTATCTATCTATCTATCTATCTATCTATCTATCTATC